>VWZV01011712.1:182756-262296 GCA_013397155.1 Irena cyanogastra
CCCGCCTGAAGCGGGGCCCCAGGAGCCGCGCCGGCCCGGCCCGAGGAGGAGATGGGGGAGGCCCGCTGCTGAGGAGCCAGTTTCGCCCCGGCCGCTGACAATGCCCGGCTCCCGGCCGCTCGGCAGGAAGAGGCAGCCCATGGACGAGGGCGAGGTGGGCAGCGCAGCCCGGCGCGGAGCTGCCGCGGCCGGCGGAGCGGGGCTGCTCCGGCTCCCGACCGCTCCGGGGGGGGCGGTGGCGGGAGGTGTCCCCGTCGTGTTTGGATTGGGAGAGGTCTGATTTTCTTTAAAGGCAGCTCCTTCATCACCGCCATCCTCCTCCTCCTCGTCCCTTTGCAGCTCTGAAGCCGTCCCGGCCGCAGCCTCCCCGCCGGCCCCCGGGACCCCCCGGCGCAGCGCCATGGAGACGGTGGGAAAGTTTGAGTTCAGCAGGAAGGACCTGATCGGGCACGGAGCCTTTGCCGTCGTCTTCAAAGGCAGGCACAAAGAGGTGAGAATCCCTGCTTTTTATTTGCACCCCCCCCGCTTCTGCTTTTCATTTATTTATTTATTTGTTTCCTGGGCTGGGCCGAGCTGGGGGCAGCGCGCTCCGGTCACCGCATCCCCGCCGCTTGCGGCGGCTGTTGCCAGCCTGGGCATCACCCCGGGCTCGGGGTGTTTATTGTTATTTATTGTTGTTCTCCTTGGAGTTTCTTCCAAGCAGGCGTGTGTCCCGGCAGGAGCCGGGCAGGTGGCTTCACCTTGGGGCTGGGAGGCCGTCAGCTGCCTGTGGGGTGCCCACAGATCTTCCCAAAACCCGTCCCCACCTTCAAAATAAGGGAGAAAAAATCCCTACGCGCTATCTATGAAAGGAACTCTTTAGTTTGTTTGGGATTTTTTTGTGTGTGTGTGTCTGTGAAGTCTTCTCCTTCTCCCCTTAATTTTTCCAGGAGGAGGAGAAATCTCTTACTGGTAAATAAAAGGAAACCAATCCGGCAGTGGATTTTCCATCATTAGTGCTTGGGATAAGCCACGGCTCCCACAGTGCATTTATTTCTAGTGATTAAATAAGAGGATAATCATTGTATAAAGTAGTAACAAAAACCTAAACCTTGGGCTTTTCTCCTTGGGCTGACAAGCATAATTCAGGAAAGGGCAAGTCTGAACAAGTAAGGAGAGGGCATTAGGATGTGAAGTGAGAGGCCTTTACCGGTGCTGCAAGACACTTCTTTCAGTGGTATTTGTAATCTGTTAAGAGGCTGCTTATTCGAATGTGAATGAATGGTGAAATTTACATTTGTTTGCGTTACTTGTGTACCGTTTCAGAAACCTGAGCTGGAAGTAGCTGTGAAATGTATCAACAAGAAGAACCTTGCAAAATCACAAACACTGCTGGGCAAGGAAATAAAAATTCTTAAGGTAAAGGCAGACTGACTTACTTTCTTCAGTCTTTGTTCTATATGCCCTTTGTTGCTCTTAGCTTATGGTATTTTTTTTTTTTTTTTACTTTTTCTAGGAATTGAAACATGAAAACATTGTTGCCTTGTATGACTTCCAGGTAAATACATTCAATTATGTCAAAGCATTCTAAGTTCGGGAAAGGTTGAATGGAGTTTGTGAAATTTCAGTTTTTAAGAAATGTTTGTATTCAGATGTGTACTCGGGGTGGGGGGGGGGGAGAGAGAAAGTCTTCTGATAAGTTAGGGAAAGATAAGCAAACACAGCAGATCATGTGTTAGTTGTTGGCTGGACCACACAACTCATGTGCAATTGGGAGTTGGGGTGGGAGCTTCTGCTCCAGGATGTTACACAGTGAAATGCAGTGTGGTGAATATGTCTGTGCTGGAAGCTTTTAAGTTCTCAAAATGTTAGAAATAAAATTACCAGTAGTTATTTTTGGCATGCCCACTTTTTTATTTTCTTTCTCTGGTCTGGATACCTTCCTGAGAATTTCTTTTTCCTAGGCCATGTAAAAATAGTGCAAGCATGACTTTGTAGCATATGATTGTCTTCACCTCCAGAGGATTTTAATTTGCATTTTTCTGTTGTCCTTGTGGTCGTCACTAAGCGTTAAAAATTGCAGCAGACATTTTTCCTTCAAAGTCAGCCCTGAAGATCTAATCTAGAGGGGCTAAAACCGATCTGTGGCGAAATGCAATTCATCCGACGGTGTTTTGTTTTGTTGGGGGTTTTTTTGGTGGGTTTTTTTGGTTTGTTTTTTTTTTTTTATTATTTCGTTAAATCCTGCTTGGTAACGGGGCAAGTTTTCTTTGCCGTCCGTGGATGCTGTTTTAAAAACAACGCCGCAGGATGCAAAGCCTAATGCGGAGCAGTGCCGGCGGATGATGGGGGGCTGTGGTCCAGGGCCAGTGACCCCCGGCTGGCCCTGGCGTGGCTTATCGGCGGTGTCCTGCCCTGTCGCTGCTGTCACGTGTCCCGCAGCCGCCGTGTTTGTTGACATTCCCTCCTCCTCCCGTGGATTGGCTCCGGTGGCCACCGCGTCAGCCCGGCACCGAGTCCCAGCCCGGCCGGCGGTGCCTGCTGGGCGCTGTAGTCCGCCCGTGCCCCCTCGTGTCCCCGTGTCCCCGGACACCCTCGGCTCTGCAGGGGTGCCTTAGGGTGGTTAATGGAGAGAAGGGACGTGGGGCTGCTCAGAATTCTCCTTGGATAGCTGTGCTTTGCTCCTGAGCCAGCGCTCGGAGCTGATCCGGCAGGGCAGTGCCTGCCTTGGGGCTGATGGGTGCTGCAGAGTGGCTGCCAAAGCTCCCTCTGGGCACAGGCCACTTGGGGCATTAGATCTCATGGTTTGGGCTTTTTTTTTTTTTTTTTCCTTCTTCATACTCTGTGCCTTCCTAATTTGCTTAAGAACTTTTCACTTGGGAGAGTGAGTGGCTGCTCCTGCACGTTATAGTTTGCATTTGTATGAAGCGTTTATGCTGGTGGGTTTGCTTACTGAGATCATTCAAACCTTTTGTTGTATTCCTCCCCCTGCTTCAAATTACTGCTGAGTAGGAAGCAACTCAAAGACATTTTCTGCAAAAGGAGCAGTTTCATCACTTTTATAATTATAGGAATGTGTTTTTCTCCTTTTGTGATGAGCTTTGTTAAATTCTGTGTTTAGCAGGGTAGTCTGGTGAGATTTTAGCTAGAAGCTGTGTAAGATACCACAAAACAGGAACTTGAAAATGGTCAAGGGCTCAAGGCATGCCCAGGTTTGTGCTTAGTTACCAGCTTTGTTATAGAGTCCTTGTATGACCTGGGTAATTTGATTGCTCAGAGAAAATGAGATTATTTAGGAGGCATTGGGTGTGGACTCTCCTCTGCTGTGAGGTGATCTATTATCAGACAGTCTGCTGCAGTTAACCCACATATGTTGTGTGTTTAGTGTGTCTGAATGTTTGGCCTTGCTCTGTGTCTGCTTAGGGGTTGTGTGAGAGTAAATTATCTGCAAAGGTGAAAGTGCAGGTCTGTGGAAGGCTGCCTTCTGCCTGCCTTTCCTTACTTTGTGGAAAAGACTACTACTTACTCACATTGCTCCCCTGATACCAGATCAGTAGCTTCATTCATAGCTGTATATGTATTTATCCTCAAAAATATCATATTTGCAGTTAATTGAATCCTTACTTGTAGGCTTTCTAAACCAGAAGATGTTTATTCTTGTATTACAACATAGAGCAAAAGGGAAAAAATACTTCCTGTGAAACTTATTGTTGCCCTGTAGCTTTGTCTGTAATTGCATTTTGTGTCCTCCCTTCCTCTGCACTGCCTGTCAACAGTGACTCTGACTTTTACTCGTGTGTTTCTTACACACAAGGAAATGGTTACCAAAACCACAGGGGCTGTAAGCAAGTGATTACACCCAATGATGCTTTCATTTGCATTTTCCTCGTTAAAAACTCATGTTAGCCAGACCTCTCACAAGAGATTTTTGATGTAAGGCTAGATTTGCTCCAGACAAACACTTGCAGTACTGACATTTAGTACTGACAAACAGCTCTCACCCTGGCACCCTTAATTTATCCTTCAAATCTGGGGAAATTGCTATGTTCCTTCTCATTTCACAGATCTTTGTGATATTGGTTCATAAATAATGACAAAATAAGAAACTTCCTAGGAAAAAAATATTCTGATGAATGTTTAATCTGTAAAAGTGCAATGAGTGGACTTTTATAGATCCCCTTGCTGGAGTTCTTAGAACAGCATCAGTACATGAGAGTGGCTCACAAAATGAAATATGCATATTCCCATTATTATGTGCTCACATATTAATGAGAGGTGCTGTTAATAGTTCAGGAGCCTAATGCAAGAACCCCTGCTCAAAAAGAGGATAAATCTTACTGTACCGCATTTCTAAAAGTGCTGTCTGTTTAGTGTCTGTATGGAGTTGTGGTGTGGGTTTTTCCTAGGCACAGGAGATGTTTGGCAGACAGCAGAAGCTGTATTCCACCAGGTGTGGGGTGTATTAGTTGCTGCTGAGCACTACCTGACCCCTCAGCTGGCTTGCTGGGATCCCCAGGCTGCAGCAGTCAAGGGGAGTAGAGTGGTCCAGAGGGACATCTGGGTACCAGAAATCCTTTTACTCTGATGACAGCCAAATGAGCCCTTGTTCCTTACGGTGAAAATGAGTAACAACAAATGATGGTTTCTGCCAAAGAGGCATAGAAATATTTCTATTGGTAGAAATAGAAATAAAGTTTCCTGGAAAACTGGTCTCCAGGACTTAGGATCAGCTCAACTCTTCACTCTCATTGGCAGGGAAAGCTTAGCCCATGTGGTCTGGTGTGTGGGGCTTGCTTTGGTTTCCTTTGTGTCTCAGGACATTAAATCAGGGATCAGAGACCACTTGATTAGCTGAGGAGATTCAGTGATAGGAAGGGAACCCTTGAACTTGTCAGATCCTGGGAGCACTGTGTGCCAGAAAATTTCTTCCAGCACTAGGAAGAAGTTCCTACATATGTAGCCAAGATCTTTGGGCAGTGGGAGATTCTGGGTGTTTTCCCTCCCTGTTCTGTGCCAGCTGCCCTAGGCTGAATAGGTGTCACTGAAGATTTCATATGTCACTGTGTTGGTGCTAGGGCAGAAAATCTGCTGAATCTGGGCATGTCATGCTTTGGATATTAGAAAGCATTTTTCTGCATGAAATAAGGATTATTTTACTGACAGAGTTTTCCCTGGTTGTGTGCTGTGAGCTGAACTTGCTTCTTAAAGCAGCCTTGCTATGACTGTGCTTGAGTGAATATCGGGTGGTTTTTGTGTCAGGTTTTTTTTCCCCCCCAGTTTCTGCTCAGGTGGGATGGACTGGTTGCAGCATCACAGCTGTTAATGTCACACAAGGCACTGTGCTGTGATGTTTCTGGCTCAGCCTATGTTACCTGAGGGTCTGCTTTCTACATTTTGGTGACAGGTTGGCTTACTATACTCACCAGTTTGGGATGAGCTGAGACAAATGCTTTACTCAGTCACCTGGTACAGACTCACCAAAAATATTTCTGCAGTGATGACTGTATCACCTGGAGACAAAGAACACAGAGTCCTTGCAGTGCAGTTTTTTCTTGTGCACATGGATTAAGGCATGGGTGGCAGAACAAACACTTCTCAGGTTAGTGATCAGTCACCCTGGGCCGGTCTTGAGAGCCAGGTAATAACAGCCTTGTTGTGTTGCTGCTGTGTAGAAAGTCCTTGTGATCAGTAGAGCCGTGGCTGCTGGGCTGTGATGCTGTGCTGGCTGCACCATCACCCTTTCTCTGACACAGAGCCTTTAGATGCTACTCTTCATCTTATCTACGTGCCTCCTGCTGTCCCCTGGGAGCCCTGGAGCCCTGTGGACAGCTGTGTCCTTCTGTGTGCCCTCCAGCACTGCTCACCTCTGCTGCAGCACTGCACTGATGGGCGTGATGCCGGGTGAATCAGTGCTGCTGCAGTGTCACCTCATGCCTTGCCACCTCTCGTGCCACCTCATGCAGGATCTTCTGTTCCTCAGGCACTGCTGTTTACATGCCCTGTCTCGGGAGACAGGGCTCCACTGAGGCACTTGGAATGGCTAAAGAGGCACTCTGTGTCTGGGAGATTGCTCTCCTGAGGTCAGGCTGCCTGCTTAAACCCTGTTTTAATTCCATCCCCTAGCGAAGCTGGCAGGTTGCCTGGTGAGTGGGTGTAAAGTGCAGCTCTCTGAACTGCCAAGCAATCCTCTTTCTGTTTGTGCTGCGGACAAGAATGGGGTGTCTGCTATCCTGCTCCGTCAGCATCCTCGCATCTGTTGAAGGGAATCACTCTTACTGAAGGCTGAATCTGGCTTAATTTAGAGCTAGAAGGGGAAAGGATGAAAACGCAGCCACCCTCTGCCAGTAGTTTAGTAGGGAAGTGCTTGGGAATTTAGTGGCTCAGAATGGCCATGTTTGTGCAGAGTTGAGAGTTCTGTAGGGTTAAACTTTGATTTAATGCTGGCTTCCCCAGCCAAGTATCCACTGTGCAGGTCACAGAAACATCCAGCAAATGTTGACCACTAAATATAGACCTCAGTCATGGGCTTTTTTTAGAGGGAGTTGTCTTGCCACATTTCTGAAATTATGGTCACTGTTTTACTCATGCTGTGTGTAAAGCACATACCTGTGTTCCCCTCACCTGATTAAGGTGTCATGGAAGAGCCAGCAATGTGGTGGTTAAAGGCCTCCAAAGTTCCTGTGGAAGGTAGCATTACTCAGACTATAATGACAGATTAAGGAATGTTTCCCAGCAGTAATAGGAAACTGGAAGGCTGTTGTGTTCACAGTTTGATAGCAAAGCTCTGGTGGCTGCTGTTTGTGCTGCTGCTCTTGAAGCTCAACCAGTGTTTCCACCATGAAAATTTCCACTGTGTAAATCCTTGTGATGACTGAACACATTTGGAGTGAGCAAAGCAAGGAGGTGAAGATTTGGATGATGTATGGGAAGAGGTGTCTCCTAATCAGTGGCTGGGTGGGATTAAATTCAGGTGGGAAAACACCATTTTAATTTATTTCAAATATTTATAGGCTCAAACCGAAGGCTAATTAAAAGATTTAAGTTTGTGACTGGACTGAACTTGCCACTACACTGTGAAACTGCAATAAACCTGTGTGTCTCAAAAGCTCATCTAAGTGCTCAGTCTTGTATAAGGAATTGAGGGTACAGTTCACTTTGGTGTGTCCTCCCTTCTCCTCTTGCTTTCCTGCACCACCTGCCTTCCCAGCTGTTGATACCACCTGAAAAGCTTTGCACAGACCAGCAAACAGAGGGTTGGTGCTGGTGGTAGGAATCCAGACTGGATGGCTCTGGTTTGCTTTGGAAAAACACTCAGAGAAGCAGATGTGGATCTTCCATGAGGCAAACTGCCTCCATCCCTGAAGTGAGATGCAGGGGTGGTCAGGACAGGTGGTGGCCTTTGCAAAGGCAAGGAGAGGTTTTTGGTTTGGTTTTGTTTTCAGAATAAGTATATATGGTTTTGCTTGATGTTCTTTGTTGTCTGGCTGGTGGTGTTTTTTCCCTGCTGTTACTTACATTCACGTAGCAGCAGCAAATGGCACATTTGGTGGAAAATGAATGTGAATGATGTGATCCTCCAAGGCAGTGTTTCTCAGGTACAGACCTAAACATGCTTTGATTAAGAGAAAGCATCTTACTTGTCTTCAGATGTTAGGTTTCCTGTCTGAGAAATGGAATAACAATTGTTCACAGCATAATCCAGGGACGAGCCCTGCCCATAGATAGCTTTGGAACCTCTGTTGTGCTTATTGTATAGCAAAGAGGCACTTTAATTGTGCATTGTCTCCTGCTTTATAATGTGCAGCCCTTTAATACTACCATAAACATAGAGATGCTGTCAAAATATAAAGTGAGGATTTCAGAGCTGCATTTGTTTACTAAGCAAGGTTGTTTCAAGGGGGGCTGATAGAAATGGATCAAATCGTGCATCACTGGTTGCTTAGGGCAGTAATGTTCAGTCTGGCTGCAGGAGCACCTGGCTTGTCTCCTAGCATCAGAATAACAGGAGGAATTAGGTCAGCTGAGCTGGCATAGCAGGGATCAACCAGACTGTGGATCCAGTGGGGGGGAATGAAAGATGCATAATTTTAAGTCATTAGAGCTCTCATTTAGCAAAGCATCTTACAAACCTCCAGGAAGGGGGAGACTCACAGTCAGCTCTGAGTGCATTTGGTGGCCTGGGGTGTGGGAGCTGCTGGTGTGGTGGGGACCCCAGGGACCACAGGGAGTGGTGCCAGGCAGCCCAGGGGCTATGTGGGTGCTGTGTCCCCTCACCCTGCACACACCCCAGCCATCAGCAGACTCTTCATTTGCATTTAATGCTCTTTTGGGTTGGTTGGCAATCGGAGCCAGCATACTAAATATGTTGAAAAGTGCTCATTTCTCTGTTGTTTAAATAGTGCAGATTTGATCTTATGTTTCTCTGGCTTCCAGTAAGTGGATTTCTTCACTCCTTAAATTAAGACTGTGCTTATTTGAAAGAAAACTCATGCTCTTTTTCTTTATACTCCTTGTTTCCACACCTTTGTGGTGACAAGTGTGCTTGTTTTCTTAAATCTGGTGAATGAAGTATGAAATAAATGGATGGAAAAGAGACTTGCAAAGGCCAGTCACTCATGCAGCTGCCAGAGAAAAACATGTGAAGTCGGACCTCTAATTTTCAGAGCTGATAAAAAAAACACCACACCAGAAAAACCCAAACCGAAACAACTTTTGCAGAGTGTCAGATTGTATTTGGTATATACCATTAAAAAACAATCAATTCCCAGCTTTATTAGTGGGACTACATTAACCGAACTAAAATTAAACTTTGAGACAGAGTCACTTTGCTTGTATTTGCACATATCTCAATAAATTAATGTTTCTCAATGAGTGTGATTAAAACCGAAATATCCACCTCAACCCTTAGCTCTCCCCCCACTAACCCTGCTCATTGGGCAGGCTCATAAAATGCAGCTTTAAGGTATGCAAGGATTTAATTCCAGTACATGTGACTGAGCTTAAGGTAATGGGGAATTCACCCTTAAAAGTTCAGTTTATAGTATGGCTGTGATACAGGAAGGAGATGAGGAATAAATACAGAAAAGCAGATCGGATCTTGATTATTTTTGTCATTGTTGTTAGAATTCTGAAGTTTCCTCTCTTGATAGCATTAACATAATGCATTGCCTTTTGCACAGGAGCTTGCTTTTGTTTGAAAAAGCTTCTAGATATTATTCTACCTATTTGCAAAGGGGTAACTACTTTCACCCCATGTCAGAAAGTCCAGACTTTCCAGGGTTCTGCTGCTCTTTTTTTCCCTACATTCTCTTATCCCTGCTGCAGCCTGCACGCAGTGGTCTCTGGGCAGTGGTGTCTCTCCAGGAGCTGGCTGGAGGGGCCCAGATGCTCTAGGAGCTGCAGTGTTACCCCAGAGCAACATGGACTGCTGTAAGAAGGGATTGCTTCTCAGTGTTCCTGCAGCACAAGTCTAAATTTGCTCTGATGGGCGTGTTCTTGGTGTTGCCTCGAAGCTCTGTGACCTGTGAAACCCAGCACTTTGTTTCTGTACCCCGTTAGGATGTGAATCCCATGCTTTGGTTTCTGTGGTTAGGCTCGGTGGTGGCTCCAGCTGTGACTTGCTGTAGTGTGCTGCCCTGCAGAGGCCCCATAGAAGGAGAGGCAGGTTTTTCTGTCTGAGCTCTTTGCAAGTGTGTTGGGTCTCAGTGCTTTGTTTGAGGCCAGCAGTGAATTTGGGAAGCCCAGGGCTGTGACGGGCACTGCCGCTGTCACTGCGCAGCGGGACAGGTGGGGCTGGGCTGGAGGAACCTGCTGGAAGCTCATGTCCAGTGGAAGGGATGGTGAAGTTTCTTCAGGTCACTTGAAGGCTGAGCTGCCTCACCAGCAGTGATCCCATCTGGCTGTGGTGGTATGAGCTGCCTGGAAAAGAGTGACTCCACGGACATGACGTTGTCCTGTTTGTTTTCTAATGTCATGCAAGCAGACTTTAGAACTGTTGCCAGGGGGATGGGAAATAGTCTCCCTCCCTTCCTGAAGCCTGTGTAGTACCAGAGAATGGTTTTCCTGCTGTTTTTAATCTGCCCTGAAGTACAACCTGTGCTGAAACAACTCATCTGTTTTACAGTGGACAGTGTGGTAGTGTCTGGAATGGGGCAGTGGGCAGTGCTGACCTTTGGCATCACTGCTCTTCCAGTTCCACAAAAATCTGCCTGCTGCAAGGCCACCCAGAAACCATTTTTGTTCTGCAGGGCCTCCCTTCTGCTTGCTCCACATCCTAGAGCAAGCTGGCAGGTCAGAAGGAAGCAGAGTGCAGTCAATGGCCAATTGTGGACAGAAGTTTGTGGGCCTCGCCAGGTCTTGCTTCTGATGCTTACTCCATGGGATCTACATTAAGAAATTAGAAGCCCTCATTATTTTAAAAAGTCACAGATCTGCTGACTCTGGAAATAACACTTTCCAGTCAGTAGCAGTAGGTTGTACCTTTCTTCATCTGAGTTAATTGTCTCCTGAATTGGAAGCCTGCTCCAAATGTTCTTGAGTTCCTTGTTGATGATGTTTAAGAGGAATGAGGAGGATAAGCAGGGCCAGAGAACAGAAACACAAGAGGCTCTGAGACCTGTTTTTCTGTTCACTTGGGGTCAAAAGGCATGTGAATGTCTTCTGGCTATTTCCTTTAGATCAGTTTTCCAAAGGATGAGCAATGATAGGTTCTCCCACACTTCTGATTGATGTTGCTATTGTCCCTTATCTTGCTTCTGTTCCAATAGTTGCATCAGAAGATAATCCTTGCATATCATGACAGTTTTCCTTTCCCTTTTCAGAGGCTAGCTTGCTCAAGCCAAGCTGTGAGCCATAGTGAAACATTGCTAAGAGATTTTACTTTTTGGAAAGTTTTTTTCCTCTCTTGAGAACAGTGGGTTTGTTTTTCCCAAACAAGTTGGCTTGGGAGCCCCTGCCTGAGCTAGGGATTTTCCAGATGCCATCGGCCTAAGAATTGGCTTCTGTAAAGCGAAGTTGTGTTTGTTTGGACTGTGTTTGTGACTCCAATGCCACTGTCAGAAAGCAATGACTGGAGGCCACAGGTCAGAAGGGTACTGGCTCCATGAGATCCTGCTGGCAAAACAGGAGGATGCATGCAGTGGTTCTACTGCAGTGAGTAGGGGAAGGAACAAAAAATAAATGGAAAAGCTTAGCTTTCAGTTGGTGTTATCTTCCAGTGTCAGGCCCTCAGTTTTGTGTTATGCTTCTGTTGTGTTGGTGCAGTTGGTGGAGTCCTGGCTCTGCTTAGAGAGATCCACGTGCAGCAGAATTATCTTTGCTTGGCAGCATCTCTGGGTGCTGTTGGAGAGGTGGTGTTGAGCAGCTCGTGGGACATATCTCCTGAGAGGCACAAACCCTCTGCCATCACAGGGATGCCAGCAAACACCCAGGAGAGTGTTAAAACTAGTCTTGAGACTTGAGTGCTTATGGTTCCTCTGCTGTAGGCAGTGGGAGCCTTTTCAGCCCCGCAGTGGTCTTACATGGGTGTAACCCTGGAGCTACCTTCACCTCCAGTGTTCTTCCTGCATCCCCCAGTTGCCCTAGAAAAGAGGCCTTGTGTGAGGTAGAAGTCATTCTTCGTTGGTTTTTCCCCAGAATCTACTACAGCACTGGTCTCACACAGCATTGGTGAGAGCACCGCACTGCTGAGAGAATCTTGGAGTCTTGTGTAATCAAATTTCCACTTTTTTCCATTCCTGAGCACCTTTCTAAACTTGGTGGCAGGCTGAGTGCAAGGGTAGAGTGCAGAGGAGGATTTTTCTAAGGAAAATTCCTCTCTGAGACTCTTTAAGCTGTGGTGGGAGGATGACTAACTGTGGGTACACCCAGACATTTCCCTTTGGACACACCTAAACACACTCTTTCCAAGAAGAGGATCATGCCACCTTCCAGTAGGGGTGGAGAGAAAATTTAAAGGAAGACATAGCTGTTGGGTCTTAATGTCCATAACACCATGTCTCCTGGTGTCACAGAGAGGAATTTTAACAGAACACAGTCTTGGGGTGATTTATGGTGTATTGCTAAATGAGGTTTCTTCATTTCTTTGTTCTCCATCAGCAGATGTGTGTTATTTGTAGACAGCAGAGGCTGTTGCCTATTTTTACACTCAATTAAATTGTAACTTCATCGCTGGGGCCTCGGCTGCAAGAACAAGCCAGGCAATGATCCAGACTGATTAATTATCAGCTTAATGTCTTTGGCAGAGGAGTTTTGCTGCTATTGTGGGGCATGGTCGGGGTACTGCTGCCCTTTGTGATGACAGGAAAAGTTAGGGATTGTGTCTGTGCTGTTCCCTTCATTGAGCTTGTTTAGTGACAGGATTAGGCTTGGCTGTACAGACTGGCACATGAGAGTAAGAGGTCCAGAGGAAATTAGCTGTAACACTTCTTGAAAATAAGCCTCTGTAAAAGTACAGCAAACTGTAATACTTTTCTTGATGTGGAAATGAGTGGGTTGGGCATTTTGCTTTGGTTTTCAGAGAAACTGGTAGCTTGCAAAATTTGGCTTGCAGTATTTTTCTCCTTGATTTGTTAATGAAAAAATCATAAATATAGTGGAAGGATAAAAATGGACAAGAAGTAGTTTCTGCTGCTGAATCAGCTTGAGAGAAGTCCATCAGCCTGTTTGAGAAACCAGAAGTCTCTTTAGACAGCTGAGTCTGTTTTAACTACAGTGAGCTCTACTGGCTTTTTCCAAACTCAAGTTTGTTTCTGGGACCCTTCTTCAAATAAATGTTTCGTTTTGTTGGCAAAATTTTACTGATCTTTCTCGTAAGTGGGTGTTGAAATGCTGAAGCTGCAAATGTGTAAGTTAGCTCTCCTTGCTACAGGCAACTGTGATCTGAAAGCACCCTTGCTAGGTGTTCTGGCCAGTTCTGCCTGGTGAGGTTGAATTTTCAGAGGGTGCTGTTGCCAGTGATGGTTGGGAGAGCCACTGACTTCTCTCCTTGAAGCCTTTCAGGCATTGCCCTCTTATCACACCAACACAGAGTGAAGAGATAAAACCACCAACCACCAAGGTCATGTTGCTGTTGGGAAAGTCAAGCAGAGCATCTCCCTTGCCTGTGCAGGTCCTTTTTTAACCCTGGTCACAGCACACATTGGCTACCAAAAATCAATAACTTCCTTGGTGATGTTTGTTTGCAGAGTCTTTAAATAATGTAGAGTGGAAAAACAACCAAACTGCAGTGTACATTAGCTGTTGGCTAATAAGTTATTACAATATCTTCTGGACTTGGTTTGTGTAAGCTCTGGTTCCTCTTTGTTTTCTATAAAGGTAATAATACACTAAGCTTCCCCAAACCCTGCTGGCACTATGTGTATTGAAGTGCAGAGTTACTGAGCTGCAGTGATCACAGCACATTTAGCCAAGAAGTGTCTATGAAACTTGCTTCTGTGGCAGTGATGAACTTGATCTGGGCTGCAAAAACCACTTCAGACATTTCCTGTGTGCCCAGCACACAGTGAGTTCCCCGAGCAGCTGCATTGCACTTCTGGTGTATCTTGTATCTTCTGGTACATCTGGGGCTGGAGTTCCTGTAGAAGTGAAAGTCCTGGGTGTCTTTTACCAACCTTGGCTTTCTGCTGTTCCTGCTTAGGACAGCAGGAGCTGGTGGGCTTTGAATGCTCCTGAGAGTTCTCCCTCAGTGCTTTGTCATGTGCAAAGCTTGTGATGATGCTTTGGGTTTTCTCCTTGCCCTGCTTCCCTGGGCTGGTGCTTTTAGCCACAGATTGGTTTCCCACTTCATCCAATGTGTGTAAGAAATTGGATGACTTAATGTGTGCTGCTTTCAAACGCAGAGGTTGAAAAAGAAAGCCTGTTGAAAGAAGTGTTTGTCATCCAAGGAAGTGCAACAAACACTTTCTTGAAGTATCACAGAAGATTGCTTTTTGAGCAAACAAGGGGACTTCTAAAAGCTTAGCAGGGTTTGGCAGTGAGAACAGCTGTAAGAATCGAGGGTGGCCCTGGGCTATGGTGAACACTTGAGCTCCTCCAGGGAAGGTGGCCAGTTCCCCTGCAGCTGTGGCTGAGTCTCTCAAATCACAGATAATTCATCTTCCTCCTCTCTCCCTCTCTTCCTCCAACCAGTCTTCAGCAAGCATCTGGAAACCCAGATTTCACATTGTGAGGTTAAAAGAGGATAGAAGAGAAAGCAAGAGGTGCTGAGAACTCCAGGCATTGACAAAGGCAGGGAATTTGGTCCAGCTTGATGGGAGGCAGAGTTCTGTGGACAGACCAGGGTGAAAGGGCAGAGAGCAGGCAGTGGAGGCTGCTTGGAAACAAAACAGCTGCTAAGGTGGATGCTGGGGGTTTTGAAATGGTTTGAGTCAGAAGAGGAATCAGGTGCATGGGTATCTAAACAGCCTGTGAGTAAAGTCATGCTGCCCTGGAAATGGAACCTCTTACTCTGCCTCTGCTTTCAGGACTTCTCTGCTCACCCACACAGTTGTTGCCTGTGAGTGTTCCCAGCTGGGCCTTGAGTTTAGGAGTGACTTCTAGCTTATGGACTGTAGGAGTGACTTCTAGCTTACAGATTTTATGTAGTAGGTCTGCTTCTGTCTGACTTCTGTTTTGACAACAGGATTTAGTCATTTGACCCCCTAGGTCTACCCAGGGTTGAAATATTTGGCTGTTTTCATGTCTGTTCTTTGGCAGTGGTTTGGTGGCTCTGCTGGACACGTGCCAGGTAGCCACTGGTGTCACCAAGGTTCCTGTTGTGGCTCTGTGGTGCTGTGTTTTTGTGGGACACATCTCTGCACTATCCTGTGCTTGTACCATGGATGTTTGCATGTTTCCCCAGGGCTGGGAGAGGTCAGCTAAGGCATCCCAAGGTGGTAAGAGAACCACAGTGCAGCACCTGTAGTGAACTTAAGAAAATGAGCATTTGGCCTGGATTTTGCTGGTATTGGCCTCTGTTACAATCCAGAAAGCTTTAGCCACCTGATAATGGCACTGTTAAGGCATGGAGAAAATATGATTGGCAAGTGTTACTTTTTTTTGTCTGAGATCTTTCCTTTTTGCCCTCTAATGGAAGGTGAGTCTCCGGGGCACTTTTCAGCCACGGGGTTGAATTGCAGGTCCCAAAGTTATGCTGCTCTTATCTTTCTGCTCAGCCTAGTGCTGCTCATGTGGGCACAGCTGCTATAAAGGGCCAAGTTAAATGTGGAAATGATTAAGGCTCCAAGATAGCAGTGTGCCAGCATCTGTGTTGCGTGCCACTGTTAATCCCTGGAGCCCGAAAGGACATGGAGACCCAAGCCACGATACAGGAGATCAGCTTGGTTAAACAGATGCACTCTCACAAACCAATAATATGCTTAAATACCTGGCATTTTCAAAGCAAGCAGTCTTCCAGGAGTTAACCTATAATGTATTTACCCTTTCTTCAGTCTGACTTACAGCAGAGAACAGATTGTCTGTTAAAATGGTAATACAGCAATTAAATATCTGAAATATTTCAGTGCATAAATCCCTTAATTTTCCATTTTCTATTTCCCCAGGAACTGGCAAACTCTGTCTACTTGGTTATGGAGGTGAGTGTGTCTTTTTCTTTCTTTTTGTTTTTAACTTCCTTTCCCCCCCTCTTTCTCTTTTTGACTTTTTTAAACTCATTTTAAGCAGACGAGCATGTTTCACAAGCGATGCTTCCTGCTGGCAGCCTCACCTGTGAGACTTTGTTAATCTAATCTGCAGCTCAGGCCTTGGAGAGTGTGGGTGCAGAGAGCAGCCAGGGGATTTTTCATCCTGCTGCTCTCGGAAGGTCGTGCAGACACTGAACCTCAGGGCTCAGATGGGTGCCACAGGGCAGTCTGTGCTCAGGCATCCACCAGAGAGAATGTTCTGGACACAGATTACCTGAAGAGCCTCTGAATGTTTCCCTTGCTCTGCACTCCTCACTTGGAGGTCTTGTTGACTTTTCCTAACATTGATGTGAGGAATTTTGGTTTTCAGCTGTGTCCCCTCCCAGGCTTTCCTAAACAGCTTTCTGCTGGTGTCTCCAGTGGTGACCCATCTGCTTTGTTCTGGTTTTACATTTCTCTCTGATGTGCTTGAACTTGGATGTGCACAAAAGCTGGTTGATGCTGGTGTATCATCATGCAACGTAACATTTAGGGGAAATAAGGCAGGAGAGGAACCCAGAGGAATGGGCTTTTCCCTGCCAACTTCTGAATATGTACTTTGACATGTGTGATTATTTCCGTTTAAATACGGTGATAAGCCTGCCATCCTACTCAAGTTTACTGTTGATCTTTGATTTGCCCTGTATTAACTGAGCTTTCTGTTCTGTTTGCAGTACTGTAATGGTGGTGACCTGGCAGACTACCTTCACAGTAAGTACAGCAGTATGGCGACTGTCCTCTGGGAGCTTCACCCTTCATAATCATTTGAAAACTGACATGACAATGAAAGCTGGTCTTGTAGTCCTTTGTTTGTAGGTCAGTAGTGACTGTTGTCAGTAGTTACATATTTTAGTTACAATGGCCTTATAGGTTAAACATATTCCAACACTGCTAGGGACACAGTTTGTCTTTTCTGGGTGACTGGAAAAAAGTTATTTATACTGAAGCCTTGCAGTTCTGTAGTGTTGGATTAAAATAAGATCCCAAAATATTCTCTAAGTTACCCCTAAGGTGTCCCCCCATCTAGGGCAGAACATATTTCCTGTTTCAGCATGTTGAGGATGGCTGTGGTGTAGCCAGTAGTGCTGTGAGGGTGACAAACCCCACTAACTTTGGGGTCTTCTGGAGAGTCTAGCACGAGTAACTGGGACAGTGGTGCCTTGAAGAACCTTTTGGTGAGATTCAGGGGTGTCTTAGCCATCAAGCCAAATGCTTTGCAGGCCATCCAGCTGTCCTGCTGGGACTCAGGCCACCCCTTAAGGTATTTTTCAGTGAGCACAGGTACAGGACCCTGGCCTTTGTGAAAATCACATTGCACCTCAGTACCTAGAACAGGTGGGAGGATAAAATGTTTAACAATATACTTGGCTGCACTCAGACACAGCCCCTTTTTTTTTTTTGTCCTGACTGCATTTTTTTCCCTTAAAGTAGCTTTCTGGTTGTTTTGCATGTTAGCTAGAAGATTACTAAATGTGAAGAGACAACTTTAATCTCATTTCATGTGTGCCTCTGGGTCATGGTTAAACGAAGTTTGTTCACATTGTTCAAATTAAAAACTAGTCAGCTGGATAATACTTCAGGCTCCTCATTGAGGTACGTGATGCCTGGAAATGGCAAAAATTGAAGGATTAAAAGATAAATTTACATTTTCCCTACAGCTAGTGTTGGTTTCCCTAGAATGATAATTTGGGGCTTGATGCTAGCATGTCACACTTTTCCTACAGGGTAATGATTTATATTTGTGGAGTTGAATTTTCAGAAAGGGTTTGGTACTTGAAGGAAAAAGAATATTCTGTCTTTCATGTATTTTGTTTGTTTAAAGTGTGGGTGAGACAGAAGTGACAAGCACTTGTTTTTTAAAATCCAGGTTTAGTGTGCTTTGTCTCAGAAATGTTTTGCATCTGTTGGGTATTGCTGTGCTCTAAAATGAGCGTCTTTGGTGGTGGCAGAATGTTCTTCTGAACAACAGTGGAGAATGGTTTTGTATTTGGTACCTTCTTTTTCTTTCTGAATGCAAATGCAAATTTTATAAATCAAATGCTTTTTAAAAATCATGAAACTTCAATTTTACCAGTGCTTGGGCTTTCAAAGCTGAATTTTTTAGCTTTCCTGCACATAAATGAACCTTGATCTTAAAGCACTGGGTTGTGCACTCTCATTGGCAAACCTGTGTGTGTAAACAAGAAATTATAGAAACAAATGACAGAAACAAGGATTTGTAGAAAATCTTCTAGTCTGTACTACTGTTTCTGTTGTTTTCCCTTCTGCCACCCTCCCCCCCCCAAAAAAAAACCTCAAGAAAAAAGTGAGGCAGTTAGTTAATGCAATTAGTTAGGCTGTTAATACAGCTCACTTCCTGGTCTATTGATTGAAATTACTCAGGAAGTTGGTGGCTAGTTTGAGAAAGTGACAATGAATTGTATTTTCCAAATAAAATCCAGTTTTACCCAAGTTTGGTTTGTTTGAGTGTTACCTGGTGCAAGACTTGATCCTTCTTTGCCTGAGTTCATGTGAGAAAGTTAACCTTTAGCTCTGTTTTTATTTTGGTCTGGAAACCGTAAAGGTTGTTGTGGCTAGGAAGTTGGTGCTTAGTTTTATTTTAACTCTTAACCACTTGTGTGCTGATTGCCAGTGAGGAGAACCCAGCAGGCACCAATTTCCAGAAGGAGGAGTCAGTAAGGGACTGCAGCAAGGAGGTTTGGTTACTCCCATCACTGCCAGATGCCAGGGCCTAGATAAGTGTCAGCTTTCTGCATCCCACCTTGTGCTCCTGTAGGGTATCTCCTCTTCCAGCTTCTGCAGGCACCCAGGATGCTTTTGACAGGAGTGATTTTTCACTGAAAACTCACCTTGGAAACTTCAGGTTTCTTCAGTATTTTACTGGTACTCAAGAGGCTGATCTCTATTGAGTGGTTATTGTGCTTCTTTAGTTACTTTGATAATTGTGTGATGCTGCTTAATTGCAACATCTACTTTCCCACTAGCTCCTCAGACATTTGTGCTGGTAGTTCCTGTAACACTTAAGCAAGCAAATCCCCTGGTTCTCATTGAAGGAGTTGCTTGTAAGCTTCCAGATCCATTCTGCCCTGTAATTACAGGCATTAGGCAATATGATAATTCCATGTTGAATCCAAAGACACTCCAATTCTCCTTGTCTTCACGACTGGAGGACGTGCATAGGTGCACGTTGCAGTGCACTGTGTGTGTCTGGCTGGGTGATGGTGTTGGGCAGCCCCATCCTCTGTGCTACAGCCCAAGGCTGTGTGTGTTCTGCTCAGCACAGCTGCTGTGGTGGTGTGTTCTTTAGAGGTACAATGCAATTTCCCTTCTGGGAGATCTCTAGATGTTGCTTTTGCTGGAGGCCATCATGTATTGAGCTGAGAGTGGCAGGTCTCTGCTGTGTGTGGTGGAGCTGTGGCAAGTGTTACAGAAGTGGCCAGCTTCTGTACAGGAATAACTGGAATTGTGTCCTCAGGTACTCGAGGTCAGAGCAAGCTGCTCTGAAATTCCTTCTTAAATTCTGTGAGTTGGCATTGGCACAAGCTGTTATGGACACTTCATAAGAGCATATTTGTACCTTCCTTAAAGCTGTTGCTGTCATATCATAACAGGGAATTCCTTGGTTTGACCATGACACGTGCAGGGAGCTTTGATCTTTCTAGTCCATCCCAAGTGGTGCAGGGACCCTGTTGCAAAGCAGAGCTGTGAAGCACTGCTCTGTAGCTTTCCTCCCTCACAGGCAGGTAATTAAGAAGGTCTAGTCCTATCACAGATATATCTGGAATAAGTCCTCTGACTTGTCCAGAAGATTCACAGGAGTGTCACTGACCATGCTCTGCATGGGTAGATGGGG
Source organism: Irena cyanogastra (assembly GCA_013397155.1). Lineage (NCBI taxonomy): Eukaryota > Metazoa > Chordata > Aves > Passeriformes > Irenidae > Irena > Irena cyanogastra. The sequence continues at coordinate 202,248 of VWZV01011712.1, forward strand.
TAGGTACAAGCCAGGCCCCAAACAAGTCAGCTTGGTCTCAGACTTCAGTGTGACTTGGATTGGGCCCGTGTTAGAGATACTTGTGACACCTCTGGGTAAGAGGAGATGTTCTTTTTCCTAAATAACTTTTCCAAAACGATGCTGTGATACAACGTCACTGGGTGTACTGCAGTACATCTCCTCTTGGATCAGCTGACAGGGGCTGTTTACTGCAGTTTACCTGGCAGCCTCCTGCAGGATGAACTTCTCAGAACAGGCTGACCAGGGCACTTCATCCTTCTTCTCTGCCGTTAGAGCTCAAGGCATGTGGGCCCCACAGTGACCTAGAATAAATATTTTCCCTGATCTACTGACCTGAGCAGCCCAAGGCAGTAAGCAGAGTGTCTCATCACTGAAGTGGAGCCCATGAAAATAAACACAGGGATATTATTGCTTCTCAGTAATGGCAGAGTAGGGCTTGTGAAACAGCATCCTCTGCAAGAATGTGTTGCTCACCACAGACATCCACAGGGATGCCCAGGCTTCAATTCAGGATTAGTATTTTGCAGCAGTTTTCTGGTGAAGATGAGAATATCTCCTTTTTACAGGGGTAGACTTAGAAATTCCCTGTTTGGGATGTAGCAAGGAAGAGAGCTGTTTTGTTCTCTACTTGTTTGGGTTTTATGGCACCTAAATTGAATGAGTTTTCTGTATCTTCTCATTCCCTCTGCTATTGGTAGCTGGTCTGGGAGGACTCGTGCAGACCAGTATCCTAAAGTCATTGAAAATGTCAGTTGTATTTATGTTTCTGTCCTTCAGTTGCAGGTTGCTGCTGTCACACAGTAGACTGATGGGCTGAGTATGAGAGATAAGAGTTTTGTTTTCCAGTATTACAGCCTGTTTGTTAAAGGAGGGAGGTAAAGGGTATTGCCCCTGCCCTCCCCAAGGAGCTGACTGTCCCTCCTCTGTTCCTGAGGACAGAGCCTCAATTTCCCAGTCCTGTCTTCCTGCCTGGATTTGTGAGATTTAATGCTGCCAGAGCATCCAGCAGACTTCTGTCTGATTTTGCAGCACTGCAACATGGCAGCTCCACTCTGCTACTGGAGTTGCACTGTGGGAATATGTCTGCAGTCACAAAACACCAGTTTAGATTCTCTGTGCCAAAGCAGTTCTTTTGCAGGGCTGAGACCTTTGTATGGACTTCTGTGAAGTGGAAAAGCTTAAATTCTGCAGGAACAGGTAGTTTAGAAGCCTTGTTTTCTACAGATGAATGGATTTTTGTGATCTTGGTAGCAATGTTGTTGTTTTCAGTATGATAGAGAGTTAGAATTCACATCAGAGAGGCTCAGCTGGTTTGCTGAGGGCTGTGGCTGGTGCTGTGTTAGCCTTATAGCCACCAAATTATCTAAAGGAGAGGGAACTCCTTAAAGCCATGGCATGCTCTTGGGGCTGCAGGTCAGGACAAGGCTCTCCACGTTCCTCTGCTAGAGGCAGAGTGTGTTTAGCCAGGAGCTGGTAATTGCCTGCTGCCTTAATAATAAAAATTATCAAGTTTCAAGTCTTGCTTCATGTTTGAGGGAGGGTGATCAGCCTGTCCTTTCCTGGGCCTGAGCTGAATTGGGAAAAAAGAAAACTTTTGAATTCCTGCTGTCTTTAAATATGGTGTTTTAACCATGCCTGTGTAGATTTCCTTGAGTACAAATTGCAGAAATACTGCAGAGCCCTTTTGTTGGAGAGAGTATTGAGCATAGCTAAGATGCTGGACTTCTAATAGACAGAAAATGGTATGGGACTGAGTACACTGCAATATTTCAGCAGGATGTTGGGGAGAGCTTTGTTAAAGATAAGGCAGTGCTTTCTTCAGAGGATGCAACTGTGTTTTGAAGACTTGCATCTGAGCTGCCTCTTAGTATCCTTAAAATCCCTTCACAGAGTCTCCCCTTCTGGAAGAGGAGTCTTGTGAGCTCCAGCTGAGTGCCAGTTCATGAGGAAAAAGGCTCAGTGAGGGGAGAGAAACTCTATATACATGTGCCCTGCTCACACGTGTTGTGAGTCCAGGACCACCTGATAGCCATGGTGACACTTTAGCTGTGCTTGTGCCTCCTAGAGCAGTGAGGCTTGGGAGTGATGGGGGTTTATTTTCTATTCTAAGCACTGCTTAACTTATCTGTGTCCATTGCTGCTTCCCATCCATGTGTTTTAGAACTTAGATTTTTAATTTCCTGTGTTGTGTTAAAGCTGTGTGCAGCCTCAGCTGTGTTTTCATAAGGATTCCTCCCTTCTAGCTGACTGGCAGAGTTGTATTTTGAAGCTCCTGCCAGCCTGTTTTAATGTCTTACTAGAGAACAGCTGGAAGAGCTCTAATGAAGTCCCAAGTAATTTACAGGGACCTTTTACAAAAGAAATTATTTTATTCAAGTAGAATGGTGCTTGCTTGAAGCTTGACTGGCTCAGTGACTGACAAGGAGGCAGGCTGGTAGCACTGTTGATCCTGGGGTTTTTTCAGCAGGCTGTTCCCAGCTTTGGCAAGAGTTTCATATGTATAGTTCTTAAAATAACGAGAGCTGATGTCGCACTGCTCTGATTAGAAGAGCCAGTTGAAAATTATTTTAATCTCTTCAATATTTATTTTCACACCACAGTCCCTGGGAAGCCTGTATCTCAGGAGGGGCCACTCCAGAGCTTCTGTATTTGCAGATTTTGATCACTAATACATTCTTTTTAAAAACTTGGCTTGTGAAAAGATTTTGAGACATTCTTGCTGTGGGTGAGAGACATTTTGAGACATTAGTCTATGGATGTAGGGTGGAGGGTGCTGGTGATGGTTTGCAGGGGTCATTTGGTAGGGTCTATTATGTACTGGCCTATGGTTCACCCAAACACTGGGTTTGGGATTAGAATTCTGGTTTGGTTGGGTGATGATGCACAAGGGTTAGGCCTAGGCTTGGATTCATACCCTAAAGGTACAGATCCCTGCTGGCCACGTGCCCCAACCTACTGTGAATTTAACCTGTCAACCCTTCCCAGGTCCAGCATGAGCCTTAATGACAGGCATAAATCCTGATCCTAATTGCCTTTCCTCTTACTCCACCTTTAGACCTAGTCTTTGTGATAAAGCTCTGACCTTGGGTATCCAGTTGCTGCTGACCATAGCTCACAGGCAGCCACAGCCCTGCTTGGTGCTTGCCTGGGTCTGCCTGGCAGCTCTTGCTGGGGGAAGCCCTAAACCTCACCAGATGCCACTTCTGGACACAGTTAATAACCCAAATTCAGCACCCAGTGCTGGCCTGAGTTCACCATGAGAGACTTGGGGCTGAAAACAGCCCTGACCACAGAATAAGCTGGGAATGCAAATGCTCTCCCTTGTTGCCTGTAGGAATCATTCAGAAATGGTGTGTGGGGAAAAGACATATGTGGGAATAAAATGACAAATTACAGTTAATTGCTGTGAGACTCTGCCCTCTGGGCTCCTCAGAGAACTGGCATTGTGAGTTTTTCATCTGTGGTTATTTTTTGTTCCTCCTTCCCAGCTATGCGTACACTTAGCGAAGACACCATCAGGCTCTTTCTCCAGCAGATAGCAGGTGCCATGAAAATGCTGCACAGCAAGGGCATCATCCATCGGGACTTGAAGCCACAGAATATCCTCCTTTCATATGCTGGGGGCAGGAAATCAAATCCCAACAACATTCGCATAAAGATCGGTAAGACACCGCTACAAACGTCACCCTGAGCACTCAGGAGTTTGGTGATGGACAGATGGAAACCTCCATCTTACTTTGGAGAACTGTCTAGGAGGAGAAAAGCATTGCTCCACTTTAAAAACATCCTAATGTTTTTCATTCTTAGCTCATCTGGTGAATGTCGCCTTCAGCTGCCTCCAAGCAGTAGGAGCAAAAGCTTTCTGCTCTGCCAGGACACAGATTTAACACAGAGGAATTGGGCAGGCCTTGCTCTGCTCCCAGTTAAATGGTGCCACCCTCAGTAAAAACAAACACCAGCCTGCCCTAATTGGCTCGTAATCTCCAGGCTTACCAAGAAATAAGCAGAAGTTGTGACTTTTGTGTTCAGCTTTTAATAGTATTGAGGTTAAATGTTGTTGTCTGAAGACCTGACACTAGTTGCTCTCCTGGTTGGCCTCAGAGAGCACAGTGGGTTGTCAGGCAGACCCAAAAGTGGGAATTTTCTCAGTCTGTACCAGAGACAGGCTTCTCAGCTGCATCTTGAAGAAATACCCATTCTGCACATCAGGCAAGTGGCACAGATGGACCAGTAGTTGGGTTGAGTGCTCCAGAAATCCAGTTACAGAGCACACGTATTCCCTGCGGTCCCTCAAAAATAAGATGATATCACCCTCACATGTGGGATTTTGGTTACGTTACAACTCAGAGCTGAAGCTGACACCAATTAGGCAAAATGTTCCTCACCTTAACCTTGTGCTGTGGAGAAAGTGTTAGTGCTTTCCTTCAGCTGGGAAATGATTTCCCGTGGAAAAGTTTGAAATGTTGCTGCTCGTTCGATTGAAGCATTTTGATGTGGTTTTTTGTTTTAGTTTGTTTTTTTTTTGTCAAGTGCAGAGTTAATATCTGTAAGGAAGGGATTGGGAGCTGCAAACAGGCAGGAGGGCTGTGGGCACAACTGCTCTGGGTGTGATGTAATCTGCAACCCTCCTTGTGCTCCCTGAGGAGTAGATGGTCCAGGGAGAACCTGGCTGTACCAGTTTGTTAGTGACAGATGACAGTGTAAACAGCTGTGTCAGTGTCCTAGCTTGAAATATCTGGTAACCTTGAGAGAACATCTCAGTGTCATATGATCAGATGCTGAGTAACCTGCAGAGGTAATTCCCCTTAGTATTCCTTGTTCCTGGCTCTTCTACCTGCTAAGTGAACTGTGGCTCAGTTATCTGTCCTAGTGCTGGGGTTCACACTGTTAGTACCCTTCTAAAGGAACAGAACAAGACTAATTTTGGTAGGGCTGGTCTAGAAATGTGGGTAGTGGTGAGTAGTGGTTCCTCCTGGACATGTTTCACATTACAGCCTTTTCAATGGAGGGCAACTTTCAGTTCCCCAAATGGAAGGCTGAGACAGCAGCTGATGAACTGGCTGGTTATGAACTGGCACATTCTCACTGGAGTCAGGAGAGCCTTCCCAGCTGGTATTTCAAAGTGCAGACAAATGGGTACTGATCTCTGACAGAGGGATGGGAGTTTGTTCATCTGAACACTGTTGGGGCTTGGTCTGTCCTTTTGTAGTGTCTGTACTGTGCATTAATAACTAGCACAAGGATGCTGCTGCTCAAGAAGAGCTGTCAAAGTCTTACTAAATGAGACAGAGGCTGCAAAGATTGATGGGAGGTGAAGGTAAAGTAGGAAGAATCAACTGGAGAAGGTGCAGACTAGAACTAGACACTAGAACTGGTGCCTGCTGCTGACCTACCTCTGTTTCTCTTTGTAGCTGACTTTGGCTTTGCCCGCTACCTGCAGAACAATATGATGGCAGCAACATTGTGTGGTTCACCCATGTACATGGTAAGTGTGATTTTTTTTTTTTTTTCTAGAGCATTTTTCTGTGTTGTTCCTGCTTTGCTCCCCAAAAGCAAGGCTTTGTTTTATCTAGTCCTTTTCCCAAGAGGTGAAATTTTGTTTACCTGCCAGAAGCCAGCTATTGCACAGTCCTGGAGTTCTGGCTGCTGGTAATGTCAGACAGCAGGTGCCTGTGCTGTCATGTAACTTCCAGGTGAGATGTGGATAAACAGTGTTTTCAGGATGACTGCTTAGACTGTGAAACTGATGTGTGTAAGAAACCAGACTGATCCCTTTTACCCTCTTTGTACTTTCCACTCTGGGATCAGGTTGTGATGAGGTGATCTCTTATTTGTGCTCATGGCAGCAGTCAAGGTCTCAGTGTCACATCAAGTCAGTGAAAGGAAAAATGAGAAAATGAGACAGAAATAAAAATGTCAAAACCAGACTTGTAATAGTTCCTGGGGACGTGGGTGTCTGAGCTCAAAGTAAAAAGATGATGTGAGTCAATTTAGGTTGAAGTTTTTACAGGTGCCCTGGGGTAAAAGGCACCTCATTTCAAACACAGTCTAATCCACTCTTAGGTTTTTTGTGTGTAGTCTTTGGGCAGAGTTAGGCTGGACTGTGCTGCACTGCACAGGCGTAGTGCATCTGGTATTCTGTTCCTCAGAACTACCTCAAGCTAAACACACTTCCCCTCTCTCCCTTTTTTTGAAGCCTGATGTTTATTTGAACTATGCTATATGTGAAGATGATGTAACTCTCCTCTCCTGTGAGAGTTTCCTGAATTGTCTATTTTTAGTGATACTTTTTCTTTTGGAGTCTCTTGTGAAAGTAATTGAAAACACCCAGCTTATTTTCTGAAAGGGCTGGAGGAAACTAGTGATGATATTTTTTTCTATTTGTTTTTAATTTTTATTTTAAACAACACTGGATGTTACAAGAAATCTCAATGTTTCATATTGTTCTCTGTTTATTGATGGGTTTGAAGGAAGATGGGAAGGGAGGGTTCAGTTGGGATTTAGGAAGGGTTTTGAAGTCTTTCCCTACTGCTATTGTGGGTTTTGTTCAGGAGCCCTAGGAACATCTGCTGGCAAGGCAGGACTTTATTCCCTGCTTTAGCTCACAGCCTACTGCTGCTTTATTTAATTCTGCTCTTTAAAAAAAAACCAGAAAGGTATTTTACCCCTACCAAAAGGAGCTTTCTGTCTGAACCCCAGTATGATCCATGCCATGGCAAGACTTGAAACCTCCTTGTGCAGTTCTTGTCCTGCTGCTTTGGCTTTTTTTGGTGTCATGCCCCCTTCCCTTAGGGGCAGACCAAGCTCCTGTCCACAGTTTACTTGTTGCCATTTTTTTTTTCCATTACGTGTGGCCTTTACTTCTCACAGAGCTAAAAAATTGATCCTGTTCCATGCTGGCAGCACTGCAATGAAATCTGTAGTTATAAACACGTGGGATTAGGCAGCCTGCCCTCCTGTCTCTGCTCTGCTGCTGCTCCTGAGGCTCTGCCTGCTGAGCCAGGGGCTCTGGGGGCTTGCACTGTCTCCAGCTTCTGGAACCAGCCTGGGAGGGAGCAGCTGAGGGCACAATGTGGGATTAGAAACCAGAGTCTGAGGCACAGCAGGGCTCAAGCTGTTGGACTGGAACACTGCCTTTGAACCCAAAGTGTGACCTTGGCCCCAGGCCCTGGAGCTTAATTAATGTGCTGCCATCGTGGGGAATGTGCCCAAGTGGTGCAGCTCAGGATCTTGCTCCTTGTTTTGGTAGGGAAGATCTGTTTGTGATTTCAGTGGGGTTTCTTCTGGTGGATTCAGCAGAAAGTGGGATACTGGGAGAAGGGGAAGTACTGAGTTTGCCCAAAATATACAATATTAGGATGCATTTTTGTCTTCTGAATGAAAGTCTGTGCTTCCCCCATTTAAATAGGGAAGTGGCCCTTTCAATGTAGTGTTACAGTCTTATTGGGAGTAAATCTTTCATGGTTATTGGGAAATCTAAGCTCAAGAGGTTTTATAGCATAATAGTGACTTATCTCTTGGAGTTGCTAAAAAAAACCCACCAAAACTACTTCTTTTTATAAAAGAAGCTTCTCTTCTCTCCCCCAAAAGGCACCAGAAGTCATTATGTCACAACACTATGATGCCAAAGCTGACCTCTGGAGTATAGGAACCATCATTTATCAGTGTCTGACAGGAAAGGCTCCCTTTCAGGTGAGTTGCTTAGATTTGATGTTTATGACTCTCTCCTGCTTTTTTTGTCTCTTATCTTTTCCTTCTAATCTGGTTACCCTAAGGCTTATCTCATCTCTAGTACCAACTCCCATGGATCCAACCCCATGAAGGTCTGGCTAACACCTTGACAGTGTTGTGCTTTATGTGTTGTAATGCTGAAAATGACTCTTCTCTGGGCTGTCTCTCATTAAAATGTATTTCCCAGTTATAGGAGCTTAAGAAGGGTCACTTATTGAGAAAATTACCATGAATCAGTTAAAGCAGTGGGGTTTTTTAGGCCTACACTTAGAATAATCAGTTTCTATTTACAACTGCAGTCAGTGTATAATTTATAATTATAATTCTGTTGGATATGGGAGGACTATAAGATTGTAATTGCAAGTTAAATGTTCAGGATGATTTGGTGGTAAGTAGTGTACTGCAGCTAAATCAACTTGGTTTTCATAGCAGTTAAGGAGGATAATATCAAAAGGATCTTATCTGTCATCTCACAGCAGTCTCTTCCATCCTGAAATGTTTATGTTCATCAGATCCAAACCCCTCCAAATATAACACAGCCCTGTAAAGCTCCACCCTGTACTTAATGCCATAACTTCTGGATGAGCTACAGCATATCCTTTGTGAACAGCATTCTCTGATTTTAAGTTTTTGAATGGTGGAGAATTCACCACAGCCTTACTCCTGTTGCTACAGAATTATTTCACGTATTTTTTGTCATCCATAGCTGGAATTCATCTAGCCTCAGTGTATTTTTTTGTTAGCCACACTGTGTGCTACTTTACTTCTTCCATCTCTGAATGAGATCAGCAGACTCTCCCTTGAAATTACCCTTTCAAAGGATTGTATTTGTCAGATTTTTTCCTCCCTTGCTTTCTGGTCTTCTCTTCTTATGTCCTGACATCCCTTTATCCTGATTCCCTAACAAAACAAAGTGGAAAAAATCCCCAACAAACCCAAAAAAAATGCATAAAAAGGAAACAAAAACAAATAGCACAAAAGAAAGTCAGAGGGAAATTTATGCTCTTGTAATAAGGCAAATTTTGTGAAGTGAAGGACTTTATGAGCTTTAGTTCCACAGCTCTTTAGGATTTCACACAAGACCTGGAATGTTTATGCAGTTACATCATCAGGCAGGATAAAGTGAGTTCTGAATCTGTTGCAGGAAAGAGTGGGCAAATACAGGAGTAAACTAATGGTATGTTTTGGTTTTGTCTAGAGCCAAGAACACTTTTTTCCTTCAGGGTAATTTTTTCCCTGCTGCTATAAGAATCTTCCACTCCAGTACTTTATATTCTGTACACCAGCTTCCTCTGTATTTAGAGCAAGACTTCATTTCCTTTGCATGTTACTTTTTTTATAAACCCCTCCAGAATGCGCTGGAACTTCTGAATGGCTTCTGTTTACTGGCTGCATGCACTTGTCATCAGTGTTGGTGTCTTTGTTTGAGAGGAGAAAACGACTGTTAGGATGCAAGGAAATAAATATTTGTGTGTTAAGAAGAAAGTGGGGGGGAGGAGAAAGCAAGCTTTGACTTCATGCATAGGAGAGCCCGGCACAGATTCTCCCTTTATCTTGGTGCTTTTTAGTCTCTAAAGGCACCTTGATACCTACTCATTCAAATGATTTAATTGCTGTTTAATGTGGTGGCTTTGTCATAGGGGTTCTTTGTCTCTGATTGAGGCATGGCAATAGCCTGCCTTGAGGTGGGCAGGGAAGGGACACTTCAGTCCCTGCCCAGCAGTTCCTGACCTTGTTTTGTGCTTGCCTCATTAGATAACTCTCTCCCATAAACATCTGTTGGGCTGGGAATGGGGGTTCTTGGTTTCTCTATTTCAGTTTTCCCCACACCCTTTCCTCTTTTGGAGGTTGTGTTTTGAAACAAAATGCCAGGCCCTGTTTGTGCCCGCAGCAGCAGCTGTGGATGTGTTTGATCAGGCACAGAGAGGAGCTCAGCCCAGATGGTTCTTTGTGCCCCATCTATTTGTTTTGGCCATGCATGTCACAAATGGCCTTCCAGCTTGAGATGCAGGTGAAAGAAGCCTGTCTGGGGGAAGCTGGTTAAAGGTTAACTGGCTTTCTGTCGTTGTTGGCATGGCTGTGTAGTAAGAATTTGCTGATGGTCACTGAGCAGGCAAGAAGCTGTTGTGTGCAGGGTTTTAGGAGAAGAGAGGGGTAGTGGACAGAGGTGATTGGGACACCACAAATAGGAATGAGTGCATTTGGGAAGGATGTCTACCAATGAGTGGGAAGAAAACGGGCAGATTCCACACAGTGCCACCAGCAGACCCAGTTGTACAGGGAGGCCAGGAACTGGATTTCTGAGTGAACCTCTTCAGGCTAAATCCTCACCAAGCCTTCCCTCCCAGGCTGGCAGAGACAGCCCCTCATCTCTGTCTAGCTGAGATTCCCATGGGAATTTCCACGAAACATGCTGTGTTTGGGTGCTGTAGCTGTCCCTGCCTGAGCCAAGGAGGCACCTTCAGGAGGATGCAAACAAAAAAGACTCCAGTGTTATCTGTGGTGAGGAGGGATGAGCTGCCTAAAAATAAAATAGGGCTTCAGGGAAATGGGTTAGATGGAAAAAAGATCAAATGTGTGGAAAGGCTGAGGCAGCTGTCAATCCTGAAAGTGCTTGTAAATCAAGACAGAGATGTGCATGTGCATGAATGTGATTTGTGGCTGTCTCAGAGTTAATTTTAACTATAGCTGGGTCACCCAAGGCAATTTCCCAGAGTCATTCCTGTCCCTTCCCTGCCTCACTGCACACAGAGAAGAAAGAAGTTGCTGATGCTCAGATGTGAACAGTTGGTAGGATGGCTGGTGAAGCTTTCTTAAGGAGCTTTTTGTATTAAACATGCCCATAAACAAAACAGTGGGACTGCCATAGGGATGAGATTAATGGGATTCATAATCCCTATAAACAGATTTGCTGAGTGCTGTATTAATGTGGAATTGTTAATTTGCCTTGCCTAATAAGTGATCTGCACTCACATCTCTGCATTTCTGTCACTGAGGACAGGACTTGAACAGTGCATTTCCTGCTCCTGCTGACCAGAACTGGGAAGTGCCTTGGGAATGTAGTGGTTTGCTCTTGTCCTTCCCTGAGTTGAAAAGATTGGGACCCCATGCCCTCCCTGAGGTGGTGCTGGCTGTGTAAACAAGTGACAACCAAAAGCAAAGCTAGAGGCAAGAGAAGAAAGATTTACACAAGGTCTAAAACAATCCAAAACCCATCTAGTCCTTGTCAGATGGTGTTTTAAATATGATTAGTTAAATGACCTCAATCTCCTCTTTCTTCTATTTTTTTTTCCTGTGTGGGAGGAATCACTCTGGTATTTCTAGTGGCTTCTGTTGTGTGACCCCTTTTAATTCTGGGCAGCTCTTGGTAAGCAGACACCCCACTGAGCAGCAGGTTGTGTCAGAGCTGGCTCTGGCAGTGGCAATGGGACATCAGATCCTGCTAAACACCACAAAACCTGTTGTCTGCTGCCTGAGCCTTTGCATGAATCTTGAACTTTCTATGGACATGGTGCCCTGTGTCTGGGGGAGAGTGAGCCAAAGAACAGGGAATTGACAAGAGAATTAATGCAAGTTTTTCTGCCTGGTCTGGCAGCTCACATAGACTTAACTTGCCTGTTTATGTTCTCATCCCAGCTAGCTGTTAGGTGAAAAATTAATTTCTGAGTCCGGTGTACCAAGTTCACTGCTTTAATTCTGAGTTAATTCTGTCTGCATAAGTACTAGGATTATGTATCACTTACAGCAACTGCTATGTTGTGAAATGCCTTGAGGAACACCAGGAAAAGCTGGATTTTATGCCAAGAATTTGAACCCCTGGTATATTTGTTAGGCAGCTTGCTCTTCTGTTCCCAGCTCTGTTCCTTTGGAGTGCCCTGTGTCCATGGGGGCAGGAATGCCTGGAACTGGTGGGTAATTCTGCTGAGACTGGGTGCAGTGATTGACTTGTTGCTGTAGTCAGTGGACCACTGGCTTTTGGATCATGTTTGTGGGTCTTACCGTGCTCTGTTGGCGGTAGAGAGAAATCCATGGACTGCTAAAGGAAAAGGTTCAGGGGTGGGGTTTTTGTTTGCTTGTTTCTGGTCCTTGGGCTTTGCTCTGAATGCCAGCCACTTATTTGTGAGAGTCTTAAAATATCAGAAAGTATTTTCAGTAGGTTTTCAAGCTTTTCCCCAGAGCTACAGAGCTAGCAACAACATTACTTATTTATTTTTTTCTTTCTAACATACCTGAATCCCCTTTCTCCACCTCTGAATCCCCAAGGAAAGGATTCAAAGAGCAGGGCAGATACCATACACCTGCTATGGAGTGTTGAATAGACAGGGCTCTTCAGGGAAGGTGTGAATGTCTCTGGCCCTCTTCTCCCTGAACGCTGGGCTTTTGCATCCAGCCGTGGCCCAAGCATGACAAATCCACTGCTGAGAGCTTTTGGAAGCACCACCCTGCCTGTTTTCACATGCAATTCACTGCCAGGCAGCCAGCACTGAAGGGGACTTGGCAGGGTTCTGCTGAATGCCTTTGTTGGCTCAACATATTTCCACTGCTGCTCAGGACAGAGTAACAGAGTGGCAGGATTGAATTTGTCCAATTGCCTCTATATATAGAAAGGGTAGACAAAACCAAAATGCAGCTGCTCTGCAGTGGCATGAGAGGGGGACTGAGGGTGTGAACTGACCTGCTGGTGAGCCCTCCTGGCCTTAGGGAAAGCTGAGCTGCTCTGCATCCCTGCTTCTGATAAATGAGTGCGGTCCCACAGGTAGAAATTGGCTCTGTGTACCTTGAATGGTCTGGTTGCTTTGTGCCTCTGGTGTTTTTCTTGGGCAGGGTGTATCTGCCTGGAAGGCAGATTTCAATTTAAGTTCTTAGCTTCCTAGACGAGGGAATTCAAGTGACATTTTTACTGTATTACAAACATTTCTGGGTTTTTTTTTTCCATGATTCTTAGAGAAGCACAATTTATTGAAAGGAGAGGTAAGCAAAGTAGCTGAGGGTCCTAGTGCTTTATGAATTGTATGGTAGCAAGAGAGCAGTGGGCAGGTTACTGGGAGCAGAACTGTGTGACTCAGTCAATTAATAATGAAATTACATGAGGATGCAGTTGGTTTTACCAAGTTAATGGTGATCCATGGCTGTCTGTGTGGGCACTCACTGGAATGACTCTCCTCCCCTGGTATCTGCACTGGGGACCAGCCTTGAATCACAGGCTCAGGGACAGCCCAAGTGAGGGAGTGGTCTGGGTGGGCAGGAACCTGGCAGCCTGGTGTGGTCCCTGCAGAGCAAATGGGGATTGTACTGAGGCAGCAGAGTGTGGAGGAGCAGCATCCCTGCAGGCACATCTCTTGGATTTGTACAAAGAGGAGGAAAACTTCATTGAGAATCTTGTTTCTGTCCAAGCCAGTGCTTAGAAACCTTCTCTAATGAGCTGGTCCTCATATATGTGGTGCTTTGAATATACTCTCTCTTTATTGCCAGGAAAATTTCTGACAAAACAGTGTTTGAAGTAGATCAGAGCTTCATTGTATTTGTGAAACAATTGAGCTGTTGCAACAGGAAATGACCAGAACAAACAGCCAAGGCTTATATCTTTCTGAAGTGAATGAGCCCTTCCCTCCCTGTGCTGGAGTTCTGCCCCTCATTTTACTTTGTGTCTGTCAGGAATATTTGTCGTCACTCTGGGCAATGTGGCCAGGCCATTTGGTGCAGTATATATGCTTGCCTCCCTGAAGTTTGCCAAATATTAATTTCATTCCAAGGTCTGCAGGGGGAAGGTGTAAAATGGAGTTTTCCTGAATCAAACTGAGTGGCAGCAGTTGGAAATTATGATGCAGTTTGGCATCTGTGTAACAAGGTGCTCTGCTTTAATTTTGATGGTTTTTTGGTGTAGCTTCTGTTGGTAAAGGCTGTGTAAAAAACACTGCCCTGATGAGTACTACACAAGTGTGCTGATACTATCAGCTTTTGAGACTACCTTTGGTTTCTTTTGAGGTTTTTTTTACTGAGCTCTCAGTTATCCTTAATTTTCATCTTCAGCCAGAGGGAGTAGGTGATGTTGAAACAGCATCTTATGTGGCTGCTTCTCCAGCCATGCCGTGTTAGTGGTATTTTGATGGCCATCTGCAGATTGGCCTGTCTGATTTGCCATTTTAAGCATCTTAATTGACCTTAAATGCTTCTAATTTAGAAATAGAAGTAGGTGGAAGGCTCGAGGGGTTTTTGAGCCTGCCCTGTACCTCAGGAGAAGCTGCCTGTTGCCTCCTCATTCACACTTTCCTACACACTCTGCTGCACTAATAATTGATTGCAGATGAATCCCTCTGATCTTCCTGCCCTGTTTATGTGCCTTCATGTCTGTGTCGTGCCAGCCAGCCTGCTCTGCCTTTAATAAAGCAACTTTGCCTAAGCAGAAAAGCTTGAGACACTAGGGTTAATTTACTGGCCTGTATTATTCATTGCACGAAAACAAGTGGAGAATTTATAATAGGGGATTTTTATGTGTCTGTGCTTGTCTACTGGTGATTTTATTTTTAACCTCAGCTGTAAACCTCTTGTGCCTGGCCCTCACCTTTTTTTTTTTTTAATCCCATCTCTCAGAATTTGGAATCTTGTCATCAACATCCCCTGCAGTTGTGTATATTACTGTACAAATAAAATAGGAGCTGTGGCTTGAGACCTTCTGGCTTCCTGGAACTAAAGTAGAAAATCCTAATTCAGTTGCTGTTTCTCCATGTTCCTAGCCTCTTCACAGATCCCTTGCCCATCAACAGGCTCCCTGCCCCTTTTCCAAATGCCCTGCAGCATTAATCCATGTTCTCAGCAGGATCTGCCATTCATCATTTGGGACTCCTCATGCCTACAATTATTTAGCCTCCTGGGTGAGGCTATTAGGCCAGCTCAAACCTGAGCATCAGAGCCCACTGCAGTGAAGCTCAGCCTGTGGAAGGGCAGAGCAGGACAGAAGCAGGTCAGGGACAAAAGGGCAGCAGGTTGAAATGCTGTATTTTCACTGCAGCACAGGGCTGGCTTTTCAATCTAAAGCAGGCTGCATTGTCTGTGCTGGTCCAGCAATTAAAAAGTGCCTCTGCTCTTCAGAGCTACAGTGAAATAGGAATGCTAATCCCTTTCCTTCATTGTCAACTGCTTCATGTCCTGCTTTCTTTCTCTCTTACAGGCCAGCAGCCCACAGGATCTCCGCCTCTTCTATGAGAAAAACAAGATGCTGATGCCCAAGTAAGCATTTTTCCAGTGTCAATATTCATAGGCACTTGTTTACTCTCTGTTTACACCTGTCCTTGCGTGCTCCTGGCTTGTCACTTGGGGAGGTGACTAAAATATTTGGCCTCCTGCCTTTCCCCATTCCTTAAACCAGCAGTGACGTGGCCCGGAGAAAGTCCGGCGGCAGCAGGGCTGGGGTGCTGTGTCTCTCTGCAGACACTGTTCTCCTCCACTGCAAAAATTCAGGACTGTTGGTGATTCCAAGAGCCAGCTAGAGGTCCTGTTGCACACGTGGCTCCCCTGAGGCTGAGAGCCTTGGGAGGAGCTCAAGGCAATTCTGGGATGGTGCGAGCAGCCAAACTGCAGCCTCTCCTGTAACCTGCCCTACCTGCCTGCAGATCACATTGCCACTTCTCACCTGTCAGGGCAGCAACTGCTTGTGTCCATCCTGCTCTTGGGGGAAACACTATAACCTCCCTGGAAATGGACACTGCTGCAGTTTGCAGGGGGAAGAGAGCTGCTCTCACCCCACTGGGGTGTATGTTACCTCTCTGCTCGGTGCTGTGATTTGTCAGGGTATTTTGGTTTTGTTGCTGTGGTTTTTTCTTCTGATTTCTGAGCTCTGAAACCAGAAGCTCATGCTGGCTCTGAAAACCTCAGCCTGGTACAGAGGCAGGACTGAAGTTCCAGATTATATCTCTAAAATCTGGATGGCCTTTTTAAACCAGAAAGTTGGCTCCCAGCTGGCAGAGCTGGTAATGCAGCCATATATGCAGGAAGTTCATTGGGTTGCTGTACATGGATTTTTCTTTTCCCTTATCAGTTCAGACAGCTCCAGGAGATAACTGGAAGGAACTGTCAAGAAGCTGGAGCTCTTATCAATGACTTGTGATATGCAATTAATTTCCCTTTAATTACTTCCTTTTTTGATTTGGGGAGAAGGCACAAATTTCTACCAGGATTACCTCTGGGGCAGCTGGGCTGAACCAGAGGGTGTGATGGAGTAAAACGCCTGAAAAGAAACAATTTAAAGCAAAAATGTGCCTGCATAGTTGGAGCCAGTCTGTGTGAGCAGAAAATAGAGCTTCTGTTTTTCCTACACAGCCCAAAACATAGCTGCTCACCTTTGAGGTAGCCCCTCTTACTAAATGAGAAATTAATTCATAAAACTAACAAGTTTTCTTGTGTCAATCCCACTGCCCTGCTGTTGTTTGGCTCATGGTGCAGGCGAGGGGAGAATTGAAACTCAGCTGTAAGAGGAGAGCATGTCTGTTCTTGTAGGGATTAGTCCTGCTTTGAGTCCTTCACACAGTCTGCATTTGCCATTTTCACTTATCTGCGCTTTAGAACTACCAAATTCTTCCAAAATTCAGATCCGAGCTGATTGTTCTTCTCACTGTGGAAGTCAGATCTGAACTGGCCTTTGTGTAAATGGAAATTCCCTTTTTCCAAAGTCAGTTTGTCTCTTTAGCATGGGCTGCAATCTGTGCTATTCTGAGTAAACATGAATAAACTCCTTGAGTGCCCTGCCAGCACAGGATGAAACACAAAACTACTCCAGAGACCTCCTTCCCAGACTGCAGCAGTGCCAGCATTTGGTTTCATTTTCCTTGGGGCTGTGCAGGCTGGCACACACTTCCTTGCCAAGCCAGGGAAAGTGTTTTGGCTTGGGAATGGAGTGGGGAAGCAGTCCCTGGCTGCCCTGCTGCTGCTGACAGGGGAGGAGATTCTGTTCTGAGCATTCTGGGGAGCCCGTGGCAGCAGAAGCCTGAAGGCCTCACAATTTTAATAGTGCTGATCTAAACCATTAACATTCATTGTGCTGCTTTGCATGGCAAGGTACATCCCAGGTCGTGAGGTCAAGGAGGCAGATTTGTTGCTTATGTTTGAAAAGATAGTCCTAGAAAATAATACTGAAGGGTAGCAAAGCTTGCTGCTTTGGACATGGGAGGTAAGAGGAGACAAACAGGCTGTTAATCTGCACCCTCTTCATCTTCATAGCACTCTTCTTGTGCCATCTGAAGTCCGTGAGTTGATGTGCCTGTTTCTTGGCTTTAAAGCCATACCAAGGCTAAAGTCCTAGCTGGGAAATGGACTCATTTTGAGTGAGAGCTTTGTGTGTCACAGATAAATAAATAAATGATGATGATAACCCTGCAGGGCTGCAGGGCTCCAGCACTAATGCATTTTTCACGAGGCTGCTTGCTGTGGTATCTCTGGGTTATTCCATTACACAGTGTGCTTCCAAGGGACAGCTCTTTTGATGGGAGGCTCAGCCTGAGTCTCAGTCCAGCTGCATCCCTTCCAGAGTCCTGGTGGCCTCCTCCTGTGCCAGCCTGAGAAGGTGCACAAAACCATCCTAGCATCAGGGATGGAAAAGCACCTCCTCCAGTACAAACAAGGATGAGGGATGCTTGCCATCATTCTCTGTTCTTGGAATTGCTGGGTTCAAATTCCTGCCCCAGCAAAGCCTAGGGCATCACAGAGAAATAGCTGGGTGGTACTGAAATGTGTAAACACACACCTTGCCTGCCATCTCCTGATTCTCTGAACAGGACTCTGGTAGTGCTAGCTAGCACCCTTTTTTTCCCCATCTATTTTTGGGCTAGCTTCTGTTTTAGCCCTGTCTGTGGTAGGGTGTGTTGGTGGAGATGGTGTAGGAAATGTTTTTTCTCCCAGCATTGGCCGGGCTTGGCCTCAGGGCAGTGACTGATGCCAGAGCCACTGAGAGCTAAAATTACTGTGCTGGGCACACATGTCATTACCTCAGCTGACCCAGCCTGGGGAGAGGGGAAAGCCTGGCAGAGCGTGGGGGCCGTGCTGGCAGCAGCCGTGATAAACAGAGTTAATACCGAGAGGAGCTGCAGCCACCCACGCCTCACTGGGGAGCTCTGCCCCAGCCCAAGGCCCCCAGCAGCACTGCTGGGGATGGAGGGAAGTCAGCAGAGCTGAATCCACTTGTGCAAGAGCTGAACTCTGCTTTCCTTGCCTTAATCCATTCATTTATTCCCTGCATTTTTCAATCTACAGGGGTTATGGAGAGCTGCCCTGGCCTCTCCCCCATCTGCTTGTGGGGTGGGGGAGAGCACAGTGCTTTACCAGCTCTTTTGTGTTTCAAAGGCTGTTGAAAAGAATATTTTCTTCCTAACTATGCTGAAAAGTGAGGTAATAACTGCACAAATTTTAGCTTGCTGAGGTGGCAGTTGCTCACATCTTAGTGGCCTTTGATTAATATATGCTGTATATCAAGGAAGCAAATAGAGAAAGGTTTCTTGCTAGTCTTACATAAGCTGCACTGAAAAATAAATGCCTTAATAAAATGGTAGTAATTGGTGATACATTTCACCACCAGTGTCTTAATTGGAAGCTTCCCCTTGGAAACTACTTTGTTCTAGTGATCTTATTCCCATTAGAGCAAGTAGGAGTGATTTTATTTATTATGTGTGAAATATTGTGAGTGGAATAGGCTTAGCTGGGCACCAGAGGGATGACACTGTGAAGGGAAAGATCTGTAGGTGCTCATGGGAGAGGCCACTAAAGCAAAATTAGCTGTAGCCTGACCAATGGCAGTGGGGAGTGAAAGCCAGAGGCTCAAAATAAAGACATTTCTGCTCAGCCTCCCTCCAGTGAACTCCTGGTGTTCCTGGCCCAGCAGGCGTGGAGTGAGTTTGCATCTGCCAGTTGCCTTCCTGAATACATAAAAGCAGTTTAAGTAGACCGCAAGCCTCTCTTATTTTGCTTTTCTTTTCAATCCTAGCATCCCCAGGGAGACATCAAGCCACCTGAGGCAGCTCCTGCTGGGCCTTCTGCAGCGCAATCACAAGGACCGCATGGACTTCGGTAAGGCCTCCTTCCCTCTGAGCTCTGCTGCCTGCCCCTGTGTCCTTTGGCACTGCACCAGCCTCTCTGCTTTTGGCTGCTGCTAGCAGAAGCATCCAGACACCTGGATTTCACCTGTGCCTGGAGGGTTGCATAATCTTGGGGGTTTTAGTTTATGTGCTGGAAAGGTCAGTGCTGATTTCAGTGCAATTTTGAAAACCAAGGAGACTTGGCACACCTTCAGCATATGTTTGTTGCTTGCATTCCCTTGTCCTGGCTTCTGCTTTTATCATCTCTCTGAGCTGTGGTTAAGTGTGCTACTAGGTAAAATGGGTCTTGTGTATCTGTGCTTTTCTGTCACAGTTCCTTCCCAGAGCTGCAAGCTGCACTCATTTACTAAACAATCCAGTCACTACCCTCTGTTTCTCAGGGTTTGCTGTGATAATCTGAGCCAGGAGATGTGGCTGCTTGCAGACCCTTCCCTCCTTCTCCAGTTTCTGTGGAAGTTTCCTTGGTCCTTCTCAGGGCTCAAGCTGCAAGTCTCCAAGGCTTTGTCTCAGTCTCCTGACTTGGCTGACATGAAGATTTCCTCTTTTGTCTTAATTCCTTCCAAACTGAGATCAATCATTGTGAGCCCAGTGGTTGTGACTTGGCAGCATCTTACAGATGTGTTTTAGCTGAGCTCAGAGGTCTGAAGAACCTCCTAGGAAAGCCATGCCCTAGAGGAAAGCAGAGCCCTTCCTTGAATCACTGAAAGGACCAGGTCATCTAAAGGCAAACACATCCTGGATGTGTTCAGGATGCTGCTTTTTAGTCAGACTTGGGGTAAAACAGTTTAATATTTCTGGGGTTTGAGGATCTCAGTGCTGTTGGGTTTTTGTTTGCTTATCTGCTCAGGTGGGTTGTGTCCTGCTGGGCAGCACATGCTAGGTGATGAAGAGGAATTGTTTTGCACTCTCTGTTATTCTTTTGGATTAGAGATACCAGGAAAGCCTTTCTGGGGATGGTCAGCTGGATAAGCAGCTATGGATTACCTGAGGCTGATCATAGTTATCCAGTGATGAATGCCAAGAGCTGGTTGCTGGAATGTAGAAGTGAGAGAATGAGCCTTTTGAGAAGTGAGTTGTTGAAGCTCCTGACAGACTGGCTGGGTTATACCCTGCAGATCTTTTATCTGGGCTGTGGATCTCTGCCTCTTCTCTCATGCTGCTGTGCATTTCAAAAGAAGGCATCTTTGAGGTTCTTGATTCCCTGCTGTCAGGAATTGTCTGGCAAACCTTTTTAGCCCATATAAGCTGGTTTTGCACCTGTTGGGAGTAGAGAGCATGAGTCCATGTCTAACACTTGGCAATTTGAGATAGTAGATTTTGATATCACTCTGGACAACAGTTACAGCACATCTTGCACTATGGAGATTTTTCCTGTCCTTAATTACGTATTCATCAATAAATTAGCATGTCCCCAGAGGAGAGGGTTTTCTGCTGTTCCTTGTTCCCTGAGAGCCTCTGCCTGGAGATGTCACAGTGACCTCCACAGAGCTCTCCAGAGCTCAGCTGAGTCACACAACAGCAACTCATCAGTTTGAAACTTCATCTGCTTGTTGTGTGTCCCAGCTGCTGTTCTGCCAGGAGCTGATGCTCTCTGCAATCTCAAGATTATCTAAAGGAAAACCAGGAGAGTTTCAAGTTGCCAGTTTCCTGCTGATGATTACAAGCTGGGTTGTTTGAATTTTGCTTTGCAAGCACAGCTAATAAGCAGTTTGGAGCGAGGAGGGGGGAAAAGTGAAAGAAATCATCATTTCCACCCCCTCAGTTGAGTCAGCTTGGCTGAGGGATGGTACCCTCCTCTAGTGCAGCAGGCTGGAAAAGAAGCAGGAAACCCCAGCAGCTGAGCAGCTCCCACAGGACAGGGATGTTCTCCATGCACAGCAGATCTAATCTGTGAGATGCCAGCTTTCCCTGCCAAAGATCTCCATTCCTTGTCTTGGGCTAAGCTCCAGACCACTGCACTCTGGCTGCAGGACCCTGGCACAGGGTGGTGAGCAGAGGCTGGGGAGACAGGGATTGTTTAAGGTTAAAAAGCAGACAAACAAAAAGCCCAGTGACTACTTTCTGGAAAGCTCAGTTGCCAAAAGGAGCTGTTTACAGAAGAAGTTTGTAAACCTTGGGTGTTGCAACAGGAAATCCATTCTGGGAAAGAAGCTGAAGCTCAGTAATCAGTGCTGATCCATGGCTGACACTCCCAAAAGACTGAGCTGCTGATTGTGATGGGAGAGACCTCTGGCACAGAGCTGCAGTGAATCAGAGATGAAGGAGCTGGGAGAAGTGGCTACTTGTGAGGACAGGCAAACATGCAGAGAGAGCTCAGCAAGCCAGGACAGAAGCCTTTCTTGGCCTGGATCTGCAGAATGAATTCCCATAATGAGGGGAGGAAGCAGCAGTTGTGTTTGATGTGAAAGGGAGAGAGTTCTGGGCTGTCCCATTAAAAATGCATTTCTGCCCTCAGTGTGTGATGGGTTTGAGTCTGTGTGTCATGGAAGATCACTCAGTGGAGATCTTTTTGTCCATCATTCCTATTCTGTGGAGTGAGTGACAGTGCAGTGTGATGAATACAGCTCCCCTGGATCCCTTACATTTAGGATGATTCACCATCCTGATCAGCCAGGGATCCAATTAGTTTCCTGTCCTTTTTTCATGAGCAGGTCCTGCATCCAGTCTCCAGCCTGTATTCTTGACCACTTCTATATGCAGCCATAGTCAGTCAGCTTCCATTGTTGCATGGAAAAATCACTGTACAACACTAACTCCCTGTGCTTTATCTGCTTTGTAAACTTCTTACAGTCGTTTTCTTTCAGTGAATCATTGTTCTTGATTTTTTTCAGATGAATTTTTCCATCACCCATTCTTGGATGCAAGTGCCTCTATGAAAAAATGTAAGTATTGCATTTTTGATTACAACTCTTTTTGAACCGTGGCCTGACTTCCTTTGCTGTTAATTCCAAAGGAAAAAAAATACTGCTTTGTTTCCTTTGTTATTTAGGCAGGGATTCACTGTTTATTACTGTGTCATGTCCAGATTTTGCCATCAAAATGTATTTAATTTTACTGCGTTATCTTCAAAGGGATGATTGGGGGATATTTAGAAACCTAAAGTAGAAGCAAATGTGGCTTTGAGATGTATTCAGCTGCTTTGTGTGGTGTGCTTGGCCAGTGGGGTGTTTGTAGGTACACAGGATTATGCATCATGGTCTTGCTTTTCATCCTCACCTGTAGGTCCATCCAGGCTAGTGAATGGTGGAAACTGGCACTCTTGGCCCTGCTTGCCTGATTGGCTGTGCAAAAGCCAAATTTTGTGGTTACCAAATCTTGTTTCACCATTTACATCAAAGTTCTTGATACATCTTGTTTTGGAAGGGTTACATTTGTTACTCTGTGGGAGCTAGCCAAAACAAAGACATTTCCATTGCAAGTTCTCTCTTCCTCCTTTTGATTCAAAACTTTGGAAAAGTTGCAGCCACATGTATTATGGTTCAGAGGTTTGTTTGTAGTGGAAAACAGTTCAAAATTGCTTCTGGTGCATGGAGCATCATAGTCCTCTGGCCAGGAGGCTTGGGTTAGTGGAATTGTGTATGGTTGTCTTCTCTGGAGGGATTCTCCTGGATGTTTAATCTCCTGAGTAAACATAGCAGCAACAATCTTCATCAGTGACTAATTTGGGGCATCCAGCGCAAAGTCTTGGAGGAAACATGTCCAGCACAAACCCAGTTTTCCCCTTGGATGCGTGCCACGTGTAGACATACCTTGTCTGATATCCACATCACACCTGACACTCTCTTGCTTTCCTGCTGCCAGAGCAGGACTCCTGAGCTGTCCCTGATGAGGTTTTACCTGTGCACTCAGGTGATCGTCCTGCAGGCAAGAAAAGACGCTTCTGGTTTTGGGGGGCTTTCAAAGCAGCCAGGGCCCTAAACCCACCTGTGCCAGCAGGATGTGGGGCCAGCCCTGGAGCACGGGGCAGGAAAGGACTCTGGCCCTACAGGGCTGCTCCTAAGCCAGCCCAGCTCCTGGCACCTGCTGTCCTGCAGCTGTGTGGGAAAAGCCCTCTGGAGTCTGACCCCCCTGTGGGCAGAAGATCTCCCCCTCAGGATGTTCTTGCATGCCCACCAGCTCATCTCCTACCTCCGGCCGTCCCGCTGCTTCACTGGCCAGGGGAGCAGAAAACCCCAGAAAAACAGGAGAGGGTTCTCCTGGCTTGGCCCCGGTTTCCAGCTTGTGCACACCTGCTGTGCAGGAACCAGAGGTGCCACTACGAGCAGGAGACTGCAGCTCAGCCTTTGCCCCCAGCTGCACCAAAGTTAATGGTGTGGGGTCAGGGACCAGGGAAAAAAGCACCTCTCCAGGCAGGTAAGGCCTGTGCAAACTCCAGACCTCTCTGTCGCCCTGCTGATCCTCACCTCCGGACGTACATCCACAGCCTGGAGTCCTCTCCAGGCACGAGACACTGCTACTGGTTTTGAAGACATGGGAGAAGTATCCACCCATTGCTGGAGATGTTCAAGCTGTGGTGCACAGAGATCTGCTAGGGGAGGAGAGAGTTCCTGTAGCCTGCTGTGAGGTCTCTGCTTCTGCCAGATGCCTGTGATGGATCAGAGCCTCTGGGAGGTGTGCTGAAGAGCCTGCAGGAGAAAGGCTGCCTGTGGTCTTTTTGATTTCTGACAGGAGAGAGAAGAGCCAGTGTATCAGCGAAGGCTGGGTTATGGTGATCTCCATAAGAAGTCACCTGAGATTTATGGAATGCTCTCTAGCATGGCAGTGGGCTGACCCTTGCACAGCTGTAGCTGAAGTGTGTCTTGGCAAGGCTGCAGTTCTCAGGGGTGGCTCCCCTGACTCTGTGCACAGCTAAAGTGAGTCCAAAACCTTGCTGTGCTTCTTCATCTCAACATATAGCTCAGCATCACGAGTGTAGGAAATAGCAAAACGGAGAAGAGCTGCATCTGAGCCATGATGGTCGTGCTCAGACTGAGTTAGAGCCCTCATGGCTGCAGTGGAGAGCTGAGGAAGGAACAGTGTGCCTTGTATTCTTGCTCTGCTTGAGAGCTGGTAATTAGCTACCACTAAGTCATTCACATCTGAGGGGTTTTTTTTAACATAATGGAACTTTGGAATTCTGGAAAACTGATGAGTCCTCAAATGTAGATCATTCTGCAGGTGGACAATTTTGAAGCTGCTAAGGCAGGGGGATCCCCCTTGTTGAAATACATTTGCATGTTTTTTGAGATGCTTCAGCAAAATCAACATTTCTTTCAAAAATCTTTCAATAAGACATTTCTGACAAGCACCTCTTCTTCCCTGCTGTTTCAAGAGATGGCTGTTTTCATGTCCCTCCTCTCATCTCCCTCCCTGGAGACTGCATTCAGGGCCCTTGGGCTTTGTTAACTAAGATGTTGTACTTTATTTTTCTTTGTTTGTTTATTTATAATTTATATTGTGGGTTTTGTACCTGTGACTAAGCATGTACTTTAGATGTGTAAAAATTTATTAATAAAGTTTTAAAATGCTGTGTCTAGTCAGACTGTCGTCTGTCTGTAGCCAGGTCTGATCAGCATATGGTATGGGGCCGTGTGTTGCAGTAATAACACATGAGAAGGAATAATTAGATGCTTGTGCAAGTCTCCTCTCAGTAAACACATTGTAATTGGTACCCGTGCAGAATATTTTGGAGGTTTTTCTGCTCCTGCCTTTAATGAATGAGAATCTGCTGCCTCCTCGACTCTGAGTTGAGAGCATGAAAAGTGATTGGTTATGGTTCAGAAGTGCATGGGTGCTTCAGTGGCTGAAATACCTGTCAGGCTTAGCTTGACTTTTGCTATCTTTTTAATCTTACTGTACGTAAAATACTCAAGTGAAAACTAACAAAAATCCCCATGACTTCTGCATTTAAAAGATTCTAATGCTGCAGACTTTTAAACTCTAAAAAGCAGCTTATTCGGACAAGTCCTTTCAGAGTTTGCACTCAAACTTTGTTGCCTTGTCAGACATTGCAATTAAAGAAGTTTTTGATGAGTGGTTTTAATTGAATCAGGATAATCAGGGAAGTGCATCTCTCCAGTGTATGTAGAACTCAGATTCCAAATAAAGCTTTTCTATAAAACTTGAGGGTTGGATATTTTTAGGACACCCGAGCCCCTGGTAGGATGATGTGTCAGGAGTTATTTTTACAAGTATAGGATCCAGTATCAGGATCCACACAGCTGGAGCAGAGGCTTGCCTTTATGGCTCCCAGCTCTCCCATTTTGAAACCAGTTGGCATTGGTTACACAACGTGCAGCATGACTGTTTTGTTGCTGGAGCAAGTTGGAGAGGACAATTATGAAAACAGACTTATTTACATTACAATTACAATCCAGCAATTTCTGGATTTGGGTGGGAGCCTACAATTCATGTTAACATTCCCCACATTCAGACTCAACTGAAAACATGATGAGCCAAGTGTTTGCACCCTTTTTAATTTTGAACTGGGAGTGCCTGGGTGTGTGGAGGAGATGGAAGCAGGCGTCTTTCTTTCAAGCTGGCCTACATGGCTGACACTGAAAAATGCCCCAGCAGGGATGTGGAGGTCAGAGAGGGTTTGTCAGAGCCAAACCTCATGGTTCTGCATGCATCAAAGTCTGTTTGGAGTGTCAGGGCCTTCTGAGCTGGAGCTCACAGTGTTACAGTGTGAATTTGGGGAGTTCAAAGGGATTTAAATAAGAACAGTGATTAATAGAGGCTGTATCTAAAGGAGTGCTTCATGCAGCTGAGTTTGAGTTTCAGATGATAATGGCAAAGTCTGCCAGCTTGTCTTCCCTCCTGATTAATGAAAAGCTATCTGAAGCAAATAGTCAAAAATAGAAATGTCTCAATTCTAGCCAGGTTTAAATCAATAATCACAGAACCAAAATAGGCTGGATGGGACCTTGTGAGAGAACTGGAATGACTCTAACAAAAATGCTAATTCCAGGAAAAATGAATGGTGATGCAAGTCTTGCATCAGGCATGTGTGGATACAGCAGAGAATTCACTTATCTTTTTTTTAAAAGCACCCTTCCATAACAGGAAGGGCTGTGTGTGCATGGGTGAATTGTTCTGTAGCAGCTGGCAGGATAAATGTGAGGGGAGACCTTTTTTCCCCTCCTTTCTAGTATTAAATGTGTAGGGAAGGTCCTAGGGATTGCTCTGCAGGCTCTGTGGGAGGACTGTGGAGATCAAAAGCAGTGTGATAGAGGCAGGACAGGGCTCTCCATTTCACAAGCAGGTTCTCAGGCCTCTGTGTGTGTTCCCTGAGCATGGGGAGGGAAGGCAGCTGTGCTGGCTGTGGACAGAGTGGCTCTCCATGCCCAGCCTCCCAGAACACCCATCCTCAGGCTACCTCCATCCCTGCTGCTGTGCAGGAGCCAGGGCAGTGTGCTACAACAGCACAGCCTACCAAGGGCACTAGATCTGGTGCAGAGTAGATGCAGAAACTAAAAAGTGTGTCCAGTCCCCTGCCACCATCCCACTGTGGATTCCTACTTGTTAATGTTGGCAAAGGCTGGAGGACATCACTGTGACCCTGCTTAAACTGTTAAAGTGGTCAGTTACTTACATCAAAAGATATATTTTAAGTCTACAGTGCTTTGGCTTCTCTTTCCTGTTGTTGGATCTTGTTACATCTTTCTCAGACTGAGGAATTCAGTGTCTCAGTGATTGCTCTCTTTGTGATAGAAGACTCTGGTCCAGTCATCCTTTAACCTTCTTTGATAGGCTGCATGGAAAGACTTCCTAAATCCTTCTATTAAAAGGCATGTTTTCCCATTCTTTTATCATTAGAACACTGTTTCAACAGTTAATTGCAGAGAAATGGACTTCTCTTGTTCTAGCCTGTTGAATAGAGTAAGTACTTTGTAGTATCTAATGGGATTAATGGCAGAGGTGGTTTTACTGCAGACAGAAGCATTCCTCTTCTAGGTGTTATTAATCTCCCTTGTATTAGGCATGGAGTCATTAGCACAGGTAATGTAAAGGTAGAAATTAGATAGAAGGTGCTAATTCTCTGCCAGCATAATGGAAGAGCAGCAAAGTGTTCCTCTCCTCAATTAAGCATTGTCTCTGATCTCTATCTTAAGTCATTCAAATACCAAAACAGTTCCAGTGTAAAATCTGACTTGAGGCTGCCTTGAAGTGGGGATTTTGGGCTCTTCTGTGCTGTTCAGTCTTGTGCAGGTGGACTGGGGAATTTGAAGCACTAACTAATTCAAAGTCCTTTGAAGAGCCATTGTTACCTTTGATTGTCTCCCTGCTTGGCTGAGCTGAGCTGTTCTGTTATTTACTGAACCTCACTTGCATAAATCATTGGAGTTAAATATTCTTTTCTCCTGTGATGCCTTAATCATCTTTTCTGCCTGAGGGTCAGTGCTAACCAGGCCTTTCAATGTAAGCTTTAGGCCTTGTGAGGGTTACAAAGGCCAGTGCACCAAGGAAGTGAATAAAATTGGCAGTTCCTATACTGAACAATAAAACATTAAAGGAAGGGATGCAGGGACGGCTTGTGCTGTGGAAACAATTTCTGTACAAAGATACTAAATGACCAAAACATGTTTAACTTGCAGAAGTGACCAAGTTGAGCTGTAGGAAGCAATGCACTATTTCCTGGAGGAAACCCCCTTGAGGGTTTTTTGTTGGGTCTTGGGTTTTTGCTAGGAGCATGTGGCCTGGGATGCCCGAGTGACTGTTTGGACAGCAAACACACAGGCTTTGAGTAGGCATGTGTTTAACTTGGCACACACCTCCCAATATTTGATGTAAGTGTGCCAAGCCATGAGGTCTCATGAGGAGGAATCTGTCAGGGTATGGTCTAGCTCCTGGCTTCTGCCCAGACACGAGCAACTCCATTCACTTTTCTGTATCTCCTTCCCTGCATTTGCAGAGATGCTTTGGAGGCTCCTTGGGGCAAAAACCATCCTGCTGCTTGGGTAGGTCAGTGGTTGGGTGGGCATCTGACCTTGGTCAGGAGTTCTCAGACCTGTGAGTGTGTGCATGGAGGAGTGGATGCATGTGAACCACATAACTGAACAGAATGCTGATTTTCTTTTGTTCTCCTTTAATTGACCATGTATGATACGTGAGACCTATGATGGTGCATGAGATAAACCTGATGGGAAAAGATGAAGAAGGCTTTTTATTATTGCTTAATCTTGGTTTAACCACTTCTTTTGGTTTTGTCTTTTGCTGGTTTTAGCTGCTTCCGTGCCAATGCCTTCTTATCCCAGCTCTGGCTCTGGTAGTTCTTCTAGCAGCTCATCCACTTCCCACCTGGCATCACCTCCTGTAAGTACAGCTCAGAGGATGCACTGTTTGTGTTAATGGTTTTCCTGCTTGTGTGTTTGAAATGAGGTCTCTGCTTTTGTGCTCTCCTGGTGCAAGTCACTGAACACTGTAGTTCTGGCTGGGCTTGGTGCAGTGTTCTCTCCAGTTTGGAATTTGGATCCTGGAGGTTGGCTTTCTCTCCCCAAGACATGTTTCAGTGTGCCATTGCCTGTTGGATGAGAAGCCATTATGAAAGAAGTTGGTATGAGCAACACTAGCTTGTCTTGGCAGAGGTGGAAAGCTCCTTGGAACCCAAACCAGCTGCTAATTCAGGGTGTAGCTCTGCTTCCTTGGCTGCAGGTTCTGTGTCTCTGCAGCCTGACAGTGTATCCCCCTCCTTCTGACCAGCATGTCCAGGCACCACAGAGGGACATTCAGCAAAGCTGTTTGCTCAGACCAGACCTGCCACAGTCCAGTGGTCTCGTGAAAGATGATCTGAACTGATGGGTTTTCTCTCTGGTTACCCAAAATGGTGAAAACTTTTCTGGAGGGCAGAATATTTAAGTGACCAGTGAAATGACATTCCTCCAGCTCTGTGAACTGTTTTTGAAGGCTCTTGGTGAAAGCTGCCTTTGACTTTGAACTCAGGAATGCTGGTGGTGTGATTGGTAAGGGAAGGGAGAAGGATGAGGCTTTTTGCTCCCTGGCATGACTACTTTTTTGCTCTGTTCTCTGAGTCCCCCTGGGCCAAAGTATCTCAATTTGGTACGGGAAAGACTGAGGGGCACCAGCAGAAGTTGATGTAGGTGCTCACGATGTGAGCTGGACAGAGAAGACAGGTCTGCCCCCCTCTGCATGCTTCATAACTGTGTCCCTGAGAGCTTCCTCCCTGCAGCCTGAAGTGGAGGGTGGTTGGCTGAGCCCCTTCTGGCCATAAGACTCCAGGAATGAGCAGATGGTGTGAACAGCAGACACACTCTCCTGAGCTTTCCTGGTCTGGGGAGCTTAAGGATGGTAGAGAATCACTGCCAGACTGGGAGGAGGTCCCATGTTAGGGGTTTACTGCACCTCTCCTGCTCTCCCTTTGGAGGTTTTGCTGATGAAGGTGTGCTGGCTCAGTCTGGGAAAAATGCCACATCTGCAGGGCAGAGTTGGCAGATTGGGTGGAAAAGAGACAACTTTGACAGCTGGAAAATTCCTTCTGCCTGTGTGTCCTGTGTGTGCAGAGAGAGGGGAGTCCCCTCTGGTGCAGCAGGAGGGTCTCTGCAGGGTGAGCAAGGTCTTAGTGAGGCCCAAGTGAAAGCTGCTTCAGGTCTTTCTCAGCCTGGAAGTGCATTAGGATAAAGATTGTGATCTGCTCTGTGGGCAGGGCAGCTGCCTTAAAGCTTTCTTAAACCATCCTCCATCTGTCTACAGTGTGAGGGGATTGTGGGGCTGTTCATCATTTAGCTGAAGGAAGCAGGAAAATGGGACTTTTTAGGGACTGTCCTGCCTCTGACAGCTGTGAGCTGTTTATCTGCTGAAAGTTTAATCTCTTTTGGGCCTTTCTTTAGCTCCTTAGCAGCAGTACAGCAGTACAGGGTGGTCTTGGAAATTCAGGAACACTTATCTCCATGTTACCAAGTGCTGCAAAAGCACAAATAGAGACCAGATGGTTCCGTGTTTAAGAACAAAACAGAAAAAAACATAACCCTAAAGAACAACCAGAAGTATCTCTGAAAGCTCCTTTCGTGTTCCCAGCCATACTGAAGTTGGTAGAAAATGCATGGTTGATCCAGAAAACCTCAGCAGAGGGATGCAATACCTCGAGTGAAGTTTGCTTATCTTTGGAGCATCAGACACACTGGAAATATGTTCTGTGTAACAAAAGATGCACTGTTCTGACAGGGACATAAAAGGCTGTTCCTTTTCAGCAATCTGAACAGCTGCTTCTGGCAGACCATCAGCCCTGGTTTATCAGCAAAATGTTGTTTGTAGCCTTGTACAGCTGAGTTTAAAGGATGGAGCAGAATGATGAAGTAGCTGTGCTGAAGCCAGTGTTTGTTTTCTCCTTGAATTAGCAGTCCCTTGGAGAGATGCAGCAGCAGCTGCAGGAGAAGGCGCTGGCATCTCCTACCCAGGATTCTCCTGGGTTTCTGCATGGATCCAAGGACTCTGCAGGAAGCAGCAGCAAGAATTCCTCCTGTGACACAGATGACTTTGTCATGGTCCCAGCACAGTTCTCAAGTAAGGTGGTTTCTGAAAATGCAGGTGTTCTGAGCAGAGGGGGGTGTGGATGTTAAGGATAGATATTGAAAAGTTGAAAGTGATTAAACTTGTCTGTTTGGACTGAATAGTAGGAATGGTTTTGTTTTCAAGCTGGCAGAGACATCTGGCTCACTGGCTAGTTTCACAGGATGTTTTGTAATTACCTTTAAAGACAGGATTTGAGAGTAAAGATTACTTGAAGCCCTCAGTAACAGATTGAATCTGGAAATCCAACTGGAAAAGAAGATAAATAGGCTCACAGGGAAAAGTCTCTCTCTCACAGAAGCTTTTACCTTGTTATCCTGTCTTCAGTTTCACTCAGCATCACAGTCCAAGACAAGATCTCAGACAGCAAGCTGGATTTTAGACTTGAAAAAAACCCAGAGAAAAACTAAAATATTTTTTTTTCTTCAAATGCTCTAAGTTTCACTTTAGGACCTTTATGTGTTTATACTTTGATAGGACTTGCTTGAAAATACAGATGTACCTAGAACCAGGGCCTCAGTTCAGCCACATGCCTAAGTATGTCCATGCACAAATCCTTCTTTAACCATCAGAAGGACATTGTTCAATCTTGCCCATGTGTGTGATGCTTTGCTGAGTTGGAACTTGGTGATAAATGCTGTGATTCCTCCTTTCACAGTTGCACCACTTGTATTAAACAGGAATTTGGAGGGGTAGAGTAATCTCTGGAAGATCTCTGCAGTCCTTAGGATAAGGAGGAGCTTGTGTTTTCCCTGGAATCAGTGGTGGGACCAGTACACACTTGCCTGGTGCTGATCATGTTCCCAGTGCTCAGATGTTTGCTGCCAGCTCATTTGGCTGCCCTGGATTTTTGCCACAGAGGACAGGGATGTTCCAAAGCACTATGAGTATCTTGTACCACTTGTGCACAGCAGCCAACTGGGCATGGACCTGTTGCCTCAAATGGTTGTCAGGATTGTCAAGCCCCCTTCCAAGAGGACTTGCTTTCAGCCTGAATTTTCCAAAACTTCAGGGCGTAAGGATTAGCAGCATCCACCATGAACTTCAGCTTCAGCTCACATGTGGTTTGCAAAACATTGACTTCAGGAACAACTCAGCAGGGCTTGGAGGAGCAGGAAATTCTATAGAAAATCTCAATTGCTATGAATATATAAAGATTTTAAAGAAAATTATCTTGAATTAATCTATTTCTGCACTTCCTTGTTTCTCAGGTGATTTAGCTGCTGAGGCTGCAGGAGGGAAACCAATCCAGGACAGCCTGATGTACAGTGGGTAAGACCACCAAGGCACCTGAAACTGTCCAGCCACTGGAGCCTGCTGGGTGTTTGGGGCTGTGGAGTTCTGGTGGATGGGAGGGAAGATGTTCCTGAGTTAGCCTTTTTTTCAGGGATATCTGTCACCTGGTGCTGGCCATTTTCAGTTTCATGTGGTGGGAGCAGGATGACAGTTCCCAGAGCTCCCACTGATGAGGTGCTGGGCAGAGGGAAGCAGGGTAGGGAAACAGGGTTGATTCCCAGGCTCTGACAGCTGAGTTCTTCTTCTTTCTGTTTTCCTCAGGAGTTCCCTGGTGACTTCAGCAGGGTTGGAAAGCCAGGGAAGGACACCATCTCCATCACCCCCATACAGCAGCTCTCCAAGCCCATCTGGGTAAGAAAAACTGTTTGATGGTGTCTGTGCAACAGTGAATCATCCAACTCCCACTGACTTCCAGGGGGGATTTTACTGCTGTTGGTATGCTGGGCAAGATGCACATCTCTCCTCTTAATTAATGGGTAACAAGAAACACCCAGGAGAAACTCCCCAGCCTTGGGCACTGATCAGTCCCAACTACTGAGCCTCTCTCTCCCTCTTCTGGCTCTCAGGGGGAGCTAGGAGAGAGCACAGGAGAGCTGGAATTAACTCTGTTCCCTGAGGGGGCAGGAATTGTTCTCAGGCAGAAGGTAAAAGTACTCCACTGTATGTGCTGCTCATCCCCCCAGTGCCCAGCCCTCAGAGGTGGGGAGAATTCCAGCTAAAGATCTTGTTTCTAATCCATGCAGTGAATTAGAGCACAACACTTCATCCAAGGCTGAAGTTATGATGGACTTGAGTTACTGGACAAGTGTAGGGGACTGTTGCTCATCTGTCCTTGCTGTTGAAGGACAGATGAGGGTCTGCTCAGTTGTTTGTGGTTTGTTGAAAAGCTCCTAGTGTGTATCCAGCTGTGTCTCTATAAAGTAGATATAAAGTAGATAATGCTGATACTGGACCTTGTTTACTGATGGGGGATGCAGGAGTAGGAGGAGCATGTGCAAACAGGCGTGGTCATAGGTTTCATTCCAACTAAACCAGTTGCTCTAAGCTCAGTTTTGGCCTTTAGAAGTGTTGTAGGTGACAGCTGCCCACATGTAACAATACCAGCTGCCCAGTGGGGCCAAACACTTTTGTGTTCCAAAGGTGTTAATGGTCTTTGGAAGGTGATCCCCTTGACTCTGGGCCCTGGAGCTTTAGAGTATGTGCTTAGCTTGCAGGGAACTGCTTGTGTTGCTTCCCATCTTGTTCTTGCCTGCTAGGGAAGCAGGACAGCTTTCATCTTCTGTTCTGTCAATATGGCACCTGTCAGGGAGGATGGTTTAAGGGGATTTCACACTGGGAGATGGATGACCCTAACATCTTTTTTAAGAAGAAAATATAGTCCCAGACTGTGTGTTGAACACATTTGTCACATGAACAGAGCCCAGAAAATGACAAAACATAGCCTCAAAGCATACAAATTTAACAGAGAGTAATATAGCTCAGAGCCTCACTGACGTGATCTGATTAATTGGCAAGCGTGTACCACAGTGTGGAGTTTAATTGCATGAGGCTTCTTATGCCATCGCCTGCTAAGCTTTTTAACAGCTTATTCCTGAACTGATTCCTTTGCACTCTGGAGATCAGTCTCTATTAAAGGATTTGGCCTTGCTTCTGGGCAGCAGTGAGGAGAAATTCGTGGAAGTTGACCACAAATGCTGCCCACTTCTAACTGTTCACCAAACTGGCTTCATCATTTTCTAGACGATCCCAGGGTGTCCAGTCAATGCCAGAGGCTTTGATCTAAACATGTTTCCACTCTCACTGTCTTTCCTACTCATTCCCAGCAGCTTCTGTGGAGCAGGTGCCAAACCCTCTAGTGCTACTTCCCACTTTTCTGTCTGCCTTGAAGTAACACTGCAAAGCTCATTTCTGTGCTGTTTGGGATGGGGAGTAGGACATCAGCAATGAGAGATTGGAGCAGTCACTCTGAGTCCAGAGGACAAAGGATGCTCTTTGATCTGTCCCTTGAACATGCTCAGAACTGGTGCCACCCAGGAGTGCCCTCACTGGGTTTTAGTGCCCTCCCCTGTAGATGGCACGAGACCTGTTGGTCAGCACTTGGCTCCACTGGTGCACAGGACTCCTGGTTTTCCCTCTGCCTGCTCCCTTGGAAGCAGCAGTTCTCCCTTCCCTGGGTGCCTCCAGGCTAGCAAGCAATGCTGGCTGCAGTCCATCTGGGACAGAAAGCAAGGGCTGTTTCAGAGTGGCCAGCAGTGGGTTTTCCACAGGATGTCATGGTACACTCTAGGACAACTCTCCTTGCTCTTAATTAAGAGATTAAGAGCTGGGCAGAATTAAAATATGCCAATAGTTGATCTTTCTTTTAAAATTTTTTTTTTAAACACTTCCTTGAAGATGCTTAGTAAGTCTAATGAAAGGTGATTTCTTGGATATACCCCACAGCACTAGATTTAATATCATTTTCAAAGAGCTTTTAATTACTGCCAAGTGGTTAAACTCCCTGTTCCAACTTTATCTCCTGGACTTTGCAGGTTTATGGTCAATTGCATTCTTTAGGGCTTGAGGCCATTTAGCAGGTTTAGTGTATATCACCTCATTTGGATAATTTCCTCTGCAACTTGCACCATGTGAAGGAAATAAGGACTTGATATAACTCTTGGGGAAAGGGAGGATCCTTTTCCCAAGAACTTATTTTCTGATAAAGAATTTTGACCAGATAGAAAAGATAGCATTTGAAATGTGTGTTCAAAGTGAGTACAAGGTTTCACGTGAACCTTCAGATTTCTTGGTAAAGCTTTGTTTTGTTTATGTCTGTCACAACACCATGTTTTATACTCATGGAAGGCAGATACATCAAAGCCTCACCTTTTTACTGAGCTGCTGGAAACCTTGAATGCCTTTATTTTTTTTGTGTGTCAGTGAAGAATCAAGGCATCCATGCTGCCTTTTGGAGACAGATAGGAAATTAAGTCTGTTTTCTTGGTGGAAGAAATAGGAGCACACGAAGAAGAATATATGGAAGTTCTAAAAGTTGAGAGAGGAATGGAAAGATTGGAATCATTTGATCATTCAGCCTTGATGAAAGATCTCTTCCAGTTATTTGGCTCTCCTGTGGTGGAGGAGTGTCTTCACATGCACTGTGTGGAGATCTGCAGACACTTTACTGCAGATCAGCTTTCTTCAGTCACCATAAACCACAGAATGCTATGACCTTCCTCAAAACAGAAATTTGAGTAATGGGACACTTGGAACTGCCAAATAAGTCACAAACTCTACTTTCTTCTCCTGAGTATACACGTGTGCTCTTGCTGAATAAAATATATCCTTTCATGGCATGTAAAATATTTCCATTCCAAGTGCTAGACCCCAAGGAGTGATGCTTCCAGGGGCAGACCCAGGTGCGTGTCCTCGCTTGACAATGAGGGAGACTGCAGAAGCCTTCTTTACCAAGAAGATCTTCCTGTAACTGTTCAACATCCCTGTGATTGGTGTTGGCAGTTGTAAATAGCTTTGCCATGGCAATTAATCCTAGAATTCTAGGGCCTTTGGGAAAAGACTTCAGGCAGCTACTTAGTTAAATGTGATATTTGCATGGGTTTTGTACAATGTGGTTCGTGTGTAGCCTGGTGGACAGGCCAAGAGTAACCTGGGGGAACAGGTATCAGACATGAGCCAATTAACCTGCTTGGATGGAAGGAGCCTGAAATTTGCAGAATGGACTTGTCCCATTTTGTGTGCGTGGTATTCTATCCTGTCCTCCATGGGTGTATAGATCCTGTCCCTCAAATGTATTTTCTCCTGAGTTGCCTTCTCAGCCCTGTAGTTAACTTGCCAATACTCTGATCTACACCACCACATTCCCTTCGTGGTGTGAGACTTCCGTGGGGATGCTGTGGCTGCAGCAGTGCCTCTGCATGACTCAGTCACGAGTAGCTCTTGTCAGCAAAGCCTGTGCTCGTGTCCTTTGTGAGCCACGCGTGTTTAGCCCCTGCTCAGTGCTTGGCTGTAGATCTGAGCTGTTGGAAACTAGGCCAGCCATGGCCTGAAATGGCAGGGCTCTGGTTTTCCTGGAGGGAGTGGTGTGCTTGGGCGTATGTTTTAACATCGGGCTGTGGGTGGGAATGGTGCTGGAGGAAAGGTTCCTGTTTTCAGGAGACGTG
The DNA here is from genome assembly GCA_013397155.1 of Irena cyanogastra. Lineage (NCBI taxonomy): Eukaryota > Metazoa > Chordata > Aves > Passeriformes > Irenidae > Irena > Irena cyanogastra. The sequence goes on from VWZV01011712.1 coordinate 238,042, forward strand.
TGGTGCCACTTCCCTGTGATAGGACTTTGAACCACCTCCCGGTGCAAACCCAGAGCAGCCCAGGGGACGCTCCCTGCCTGCAGTTGCTTCATGAAGATAAAATCCCCAATTAGCTGGTGGAAGGCCCAGCCCTTACAGGAGGTTGTCTCTGTGTGTCTCCTTTCCACAGCCGGCCAGGGCAGTTTTCCAGCAGCAAGTACGGACACTCCGTGCCCATCCCAGTCCCCACACAAATCCACAACTACCGTCGCATCGAGCAGAACCTGCAGTCTCCCAATCCATACTCCTCTCCCCGGTAAGTGCTGGGGCTGGGACGAGGGGGTCTGCAAACAAACTGCCTTACACTGTACTTTCTATACCTCTGTACATTTCCCTGTATGTTGGGCTCTCCCCCTCGCTGTAGGGAGGCAGCGTGCTGTGTTTTGGGGTGTTTTTGTGGTGGTGTTGAGATTTATTCCTTAGCACTGTCAATTTTGCCTGTGTGCTTTTATGTGAGAAAGCTCCTGTCAGCTCAGAGTGAAGGCTGAGCCACTTTGGGTCTGACAGCTTTTCCCATGCCAGCTATGGATTGGGCATCCAAGTGTCCAGGCAGAGAGAACCATCCATCTGGCAGATGCCTTTATAAAAGGAAAATTTGAGATAAACAACTAAAATGGATGGGGCTACACAACCTACCTGACTTTACCTTAATTGGTTCCTGTAGCCAGTCGTGCCATAGATGATGTGTTGTGCACGAGTTGCATATTAATGTGGTTATGCAGCCAGGACTGAGCAAATCATGAGCAATTTATGCCCGTGAGGCAGAGCATGTTTTCTGAAGGCTGTCAAGAAGACCCTGACACCAAGTCTGCAGCAGACAGCTGACCTCCTGAGTGCAGAGGCAATGCCTGGTACATCCAAGACATGTAGGGCTTCTATCTCTTCTCACATATGATTGCTGGCTGGCAGCAGCAATCCTGGTTAAAAACTGATGGGAAGGAGACCAACACAGGATCTTAAGGAGCTTGTGCAACAGGGGCACTCAAATAGAAGTGTCTAGGAGGTGTCATGTCTTTTCTAGGATGAGTTGTATTGGTATCTGGATTAGTTAAAGTTTAGATTTAGAAAGTAGGGTAATACCTATGTCAGCCTAAATTTGGGCTTCAGCCAGCCTAATTCAGGATGAGGCTTATTTGAAGTGGACCCAGAAGCAGAGACACAATATGCTGATACTGATCAAGGATAGGAATTAACAGAAGGCTTGGTCTGTGCCACTGTAACTTTAATACTGTTTTATGGTAACTTCTTTGAGTGTGTGGCAGATTTTGTGGTAAACTCTGTCCTGTTTCCTATGTGCCTTATGCTTTTGACAGCAAAACTTGTGGACACTGTTGGTTTTGGACCTCACAAGGGTCCTGGTTATCCCTGCGAGGTATCAAGAGAGCTCTGGAGAAGGTGCTGTGCCAACCCCTGCCCTGGTGATGGGCTGCTGAGCTGAGGCTCACAGCCCACAGCTACAGTCAGGGAGCAAACTGCCATGTTTTGCTCCTTTTAGTCACCTCTGTGTAATGCTGAGATTGGCATGTCCCTGCACAGGAACTCGAGGAATGGGCCCAATCAGGGTGACTCACAGGCTGCTTTTAGCATCTTCTCAGCATCTCTGGCGTCATGTTTTTTCTGCCCCAGGAAGCCATACTTATCTCTGGCCATCACTTCCTCTAATCAGCAGGTTCATAGACACCCTTCAGGAATGGCAGGAGAAAACTCCACCAGGCATTTAGTGTGTGATTCCACTTTTCCATCAGGTGTATCAGGCAGGCCATTGGTGCTGAGTGCTGAGTCATGTTTGCTGAGTCATTTGATTGCAAGCCCTGACATACACTCTGAGAATTGTCCCCCTGTCACCTGACTGGCTGCTGTGTGCCCGTGTAAGGTGGTGTGGCCCTGGACAGATGTGTGGTTTGGTGAGGTGCTAATTAGGTGTGTGTGCCTCTGGCCACATCACCTGTCCTGCTAGTCTGCTGGCTTACCCCGGCTCTCACAGGGTGGCATTGGACATTCTTCAGCAGCAGCAGTCACCTGGTGGTTTTCTTCTGCAAGTTCCTGGTAGATAAAATTCAGCCTTCTGCATGGCTCGTGGTCTGGAGAATTAGAAACATGGAAGGGCAATACTTTTTGCCACTGAATATCCAGGTATCTTCTTACCTTTCTCTTTGGAAATTCATTTTGCTTCAGGGCCAGGCACTTGATGAGCATTAGCCTCTGAATCTGGAGCAACCTGAAGAGAAGTGATTTTTAGGTTAAAATTTTCGAGTATTTCCTTTTTTCCAGGCATGTGATTATAGCATGGATTTACTTGGGTGCAGAATGTGGTAACACACTGAACAAGGGCAGGGAGGTTGGCAGATCAACTACTGAACCATCTCAACTGCTGAAACAGATTTATTTTTTAAAATGCATTTATTTTCTGAAATGTAGCATAAAGTGATATATACACCTAGAAGTGTTGTTGAGTAGATTTACTGACAGTTCATCAGGATTATTCTGCCAGTCCTGGCACTGCTGAAACCCACATCCTTTGTTCCTTCTGTTCATATACATGAGGACAGTTAAATGCAGCATCCCTGGCAGAGAAGGCAGGATACCTTAGTGACAGCATCTGTCAGTGGCTCAAGCACAGAGAGGGAATTTTTTCAGCAGTCATTTATTCCTGTCCAGAAAATCACCTATTGGTTGAGACTAATGTTCTTGTAACAAGAGAAAAAATGTTTCCAAATTGAGAATAGAATGAAGGACTTGATGAAAGTACTGTGTTCTCTTATAGAGAAGTGTAATGGGAATCTTGGTGAAGGAGCCTGCAGAGGCAGTGTCATTGAAATTTAGGCTGTATATTCTTAATGATGGTGCAAAGATTAACATATTGAGAAATAATGAATTGATATGCAATAATCCTGTCTCTCTCCAGACTGATGGTGTGGATGTGCTCACTTTCCCACTAGTTTCCTCTTCTGTTTCTTTTTAGCACTGGCTAATACTCAAGGTTCCTGCATTTATGGGCTTTACAAATTAATTTTAACTGCCTAAGTTGAGCCTTCACAAGGAGTTGAAGGTGTTTTAGACAGGCAATTCTGACTGTCCAGCCCAAAACCCTAAATTCCTCTGGGTGGTTGTGAAGTGTTTCAGATCTGACAGCCACAGACTGTTGTGTTTTGCTCTGTAGCTCCTGATTTGAGTCCTAGCTCAGTTGCAGAGCAGTGTCATGGCACACTTTACATGAGCATTGAGCACAGAGCTTTCTGCCTAAAGGCTGCTCTGACTGAAGGGCAAGTGGCTCAGCACAGGAGGCACACTTGAATAAAGCCCTCTCAGGGCATTCTAGAGACACTGCCAACAATAAACATCTTGGACATGGCAAGATAGGAAACTGTCTTGTTCAGGATTGATGTAGAGACCTGCAAGCACCTGAAGTGTCTCTGAAAAATGACTGTCCTGTCTACAGCTAAGCTAACCTCAATTGTTCTTTTCATTTATTTCAATTGAAACTCTTGAGAACAAGGATTATAATCTTAATCTGTTTTGGTGTAGTCCAAGAACAGTGGGATTTTCATCCAGGATAAACAGTCCTGAAGCTCTGCTTTAGTGGGAGTAACTGTGTGTGTGTTGGGTGGTGCTGTTCTCCTTCCTCTTCTGGACTGGCCTCTGGGGTGACCTGTGTGCTGCTCTTGTTTCCTGGAAGGTCTGGTACGGTCCGGAGGTCCAGCAGCACAAGTCCTCTTGGTTTCCCCAAAACTGGTGCTTCCCCTCCTTACCCTGGAGAGCATGGATCCATGCCCAGCACTAAAAAGCTCTCCTTTGGTGGTGCCAAGCCCTTTATGCCATCACCACAAGGTAAGATGTCAGCTGGCACATTGCTGTCCTAATAAATCATTTGCCTTTTTCCTGTAAAGAGAGAGGTTTTGACCACCTGTAGCTGCCAGGTAGTAGAGAGTTCAGATTGTTGTGTTCCCCTGTGGTTCTTCTCCACAGATTGTTTGACAAGTGTTTTGACCTCAGTAAAATGGAGAGAAAAATACCTGTTAGCCCCAGGAGAGGCAAGCTTTGCTTTGGTGCCTGCATCAAACATTTTGCTGCCCTCAGAAGAGGGCGTCTGTAAGTGCAAAGTATCTTTTTACTGGCTTGGGTTGGGGTGAGAACAAATGCAAGCCAATTATTGTCAAAGCAAACTTCTGACCAGCTTTGTAAGGGCTTCAACTTCCAGACTGAAAAGTTTTGGCTGAGTATCTGGTAGCCTGATCTAGATGTTAACAAGCAATTCAAGTGGGAAGGGACAAGAGAAACCCCAATGTGCAATGGATGAAATTTGCTGTTTTCTGGAAAAGAACAGGCTGGTATAATGAGCTGTTTTATATCTATGGTATCTCTGATCCTGTATTTATCAGTCTTTGCTCATGGGGAAATACAGAATATTCATGTTCTATTCCTTTGAACTAATATCACTGCAATGTCAGGCTAAAACTTGCTGAACTAGTACCAGGCAGAGTTTTTTTGCCTCCTTTTACAGTTGAGGATCTTTTCACCACACAGCTAGGGCTGAGAAGATGGAAGAGATAACAGGCATCTTTCTATAAACAGTTGGTGCATAGTGCTGTTCTTGCCTATGAAAATTTAATACTGAATTAACTTCTTTTTATTTCATTCCCTCACAGTTGGAACAATCCCAGAGCAGCCCAGCCAGACTGTTATCCCATCTTCTCTTGGAGCAGAAGTGAGGAGCCGTGTTCCCGCTGCTGGTGCGTTGGTCCTTGCCTACCTTCATTATTCCTATGGATAAAGCCAGAGCTGTAGTCTCAGGGCATTCTAGGTTGGGTTGGTTGCTTCAGCAGCTTCTCTGGATATTTGGCCAGCCAGGATCTCTGCGTGCTGGTGGGAGTTGGGGTTGATCCATTCACATCCCATCAGCCAACATCTTCCAGTGCTGACAGACCCTGCGTTGCAAAAACACAAATTTGGGACTTGGAAGCCAATAGATTGAGTGAAGGAAAAGCAACTCAAAACCTCCAACACCCCTCTGCCAAGAGGCTTGCTTGATATGTAGTTTCCTTGCTGCTGAGCTCTGACAGTCAGGGTCTGTGTCTCTGAATGAGCAGCAATGAAAGAAAGAAGCTGTGGTTTTATTTCCCTGTTGTTCATATCTCATCCTCCCACAGACTCAAAAATGACCAGGCCCGGCAGTGCTGTGGCTCTGCTCAGTACCATGCTTAGCCATAGAAGGCTCTGATCTGCAGCTCTTTGAGCTGTAGATCCTGGAACCAGGCTGTCTGTCTGTGTTAGAACCAGGCAGTGATGTGGTTTGTCACTCTGTGCCCTCCAGGTTCCTTGGCACCCGAACAGTCTCCTCGAGGGATGGGCTCCCGGCTCCACAGTGCTCCCAACCTGTCAGATTTGCATTCCTGCAGGCAGAAGATAACCAAGCAGCACTCTGATCCTCTTGTTGCTCACTTTGGTCATACCCCAGTCAGCCAGCCTCTGCAGATTCATGGCTTGCAGCACTGCCGGCAGCTCCGATCCTCACCAAAGCTCTCCGAGTTCATGCAGAGAAGCCCTTTGCCAACGATAATGGGCTCCCCTACAAAGGTGTGCCCAGGACTCTGCTTTTGGGCCTCTCACAGCTTGATCTTCTGGGTGATTTGGGGATGAGCTGCTGTAGGAGCAGATAACTCTGACCTGGATTTATCAGCACTTGCTCCTACCCTGTCAGGGCTGTGCAGTGATCCCTGTGAAATGGGGTGGTGTCCTACTTCCCGTGGGCAGCTCTGCTCTGGTGGCAGCACTCAGCAGCTGAGCAGAGCCTGGGCTTGTGAGCAGGCAGGGGAAGGAGCTGTCCCAATGGCCAGAGTGTCTGGCTGGTGGGGACACGGTGACCCAGCTGTGACACAAGCGTGTGTCCGGCAGGAATCCCCAGCAGAGCCAGCAGCCAGTGACAGCCCTGTGCTTCATGGGGAGTGGGCACTGTGACAGCCTTTCCTCTGCTTGCAAAATTCTCAGCAGTTTGTTGTCCTTCCGTTTTAGCTTTTCTGGGATTAGGGACAAATAACTGTTCAGGGTGAAATTTCTACCCTTATTTCAGGCAGGTTGTAAAACAGTTTAATTTTGATAAACAAATGGGGACCAAGAGGAACATTCCTCCATTTTCAATACAGATCTCTGTTCTTTATATTCTTCTTAGGCTGTGTCCCCATTCGAGTTTCCCAAAACCCCAAGTTCCCAGAATCTCCTCACCCTGTTGGCCCATCAGGGAGTCATGATGACTCCGACACGGAACAAGACCTTGCCAGATCTGAAGGAGATGGGTCATTTCCACTGCCAGCAAACTGGGTTGGGATTGAGGCCTGTGGAAGAGATCAAGGGCAGGTGAGCTGCAGTCTGCTTCATACAGTGGTGCTTTACTCCTCAATACAGGACAGATGGGGCAAATTTCAAACCCCAGCTGATGCTGAAGTTGTAGTGAGGCATCTGTAAACATTGTGTAGTTATCTGCCAGCACCTTTGGATTGCAAACAGGTATGGTGCAGACTTTAAAAGTCTTCCTCTAAAGGGACAGGCCATGGCCTGTATTTTTTAAAATGAAAGATTGTCTGCAGCTTCACACTGTGTTTAGTGTGCAGAGCTTCATCAAGTGGGGATGCAGAACTTTGTTACCAGACAAAAAATTGTTCAGATGCTTGGGTTGCTCTCTGTGGGGCCTGTCCTGGAAAAGCTGTTCTGGGTGTTCGTCCTCCATCAAACAGTGGCACAGATCTTCAGAAGAGAGATCTGTTGGAAAGCCACGTGCTGGCTGTCATGAGCACTGCAGGATAGAAAGCCACTCAGGTGCTGCTGTAAAGTTTTTCTTACATGCCTCTCTGCACACTGCAGCTTTCCCCAGTGTTCTAGAGGAGTCCTCTGATATTAATTTTCAGTCTTTTCAACAAAAACACATTGTGTTTTATTAATGTAGTAAGGACTTGCATTACTGCAGTTAGTCACAATAGTTTTGTGCTTTCTACAAGTAGCAGGAGGTGCTTCAGGTGCTCTGTTGAAACAGTGGGTTTTTCAGCTCCAGACTGTTTACTGTGTAATGTTACGTGGCTGTGGACCAGGAATAGCACAAAGAAGTGAAGTTAGCTGACACCTTGCACCTTGACCTGTTGACAGCATCATGTTGTATGTACTCTTTTTAGATCTCTGAGCACAGGCAGGCTCACTGACCTGCTTCTGAAGGCAGCCTTTGGGGCACAGATCTCGGAAGCTGGCAGCAGCGACAGCCTGAACAATGAGAAGCCAATGGAAGTTGCAGGTAGGTGGGGAGGCCGGGCAGATCTGGCAGGATGTCCTGGGCTGGGGTTTGCCTACATCCCTCCTGCAGGTTGGAGGCTGCTTTGCTTGGCACAGGAAGCGCCGTGTGTGAGGAGTGCAGTGGTGTTTGCTTTCCCCTGCTCTGTGGGCTGTGTGTGCCGTGTAACTGCTGGATACTGGTGTGATTTTTGTAGGCAGGGCTTCCTCTTTTGGCCCCTTCTGAGCGTGATAAGCTGGGGAAGTGGTGGCTTGGTGCCAGGCGGCTGGAGTGCGAGTGGCTCTGCAGGGGTGGGTGCTGTGGGCACGCAGGCCAGGCAGCGAGGAGGGACAGCAGCTGCAGCAGTGGCTGGCACTGCCCAGGCTCTGTCCTGTGGCCCGTGGTGCTGGGGACGCCTCCCTGGCCTGTGCTGGTACCCACTGAGTGTCCCAGGAGAGTCTGCAGGATCACACCCGCCGGGTGCTCTGAGTAACCTTCCTGTAATGCCGGTCTGCACCTTTCCACTGTCTCCCCAGCTCCCTCAGGTGCTTACGGAGGGACCCTGCACTCTGGTGCCCGGGCGGGGGGCTCTGCCAGCCCATCCCCAGTGATTTTTACTGTCGGATCCCCTCCCAGTGGAACAACCCCCCCACAGACCACGAGGACCAGGATGTTTTCAGGTAAAGGGCCGATACCTACCTGCCTGTTCCAGTGGGAATGCCTGGGGGCAGAGAGATGTGTTGCATTCCTTGCTGCAGGGCACTGGTGATGGCAGAAGGCTGCTCAGAGCAATCCGTAGAGCTCAGCTGGTCTCTGCACCTTTGAGGTTCTAGTGCTGGCTCCTGCCAACCCCAATTGTTGCTGCTAACTGTTTGCACTGGCATTAGTGCCAGAGAGTGATTTTCCAGTACCATAAGAGGCAAACTTTTACTTTATTGCTCTCTGCTTCAGGAATAGTGCTGCAGCTGTTCACAGAACCACTGTTGCTGAGAGGTCAACAAATGCAAAGATTGTGTTGTGTTCTGATTGTTCTCCCCGTGGGTTTTGGATGAGCTGTAAAATACGAGTGTGACTATCTGTGCCCAACAATTTCAGTGCACAAGGACTGTTGGGAAAGGGCCAGGAGGGCTCTGTGTGCAAACTTATTAAAGGTGTTACTTGTACTCTGAGCTGCTTGGGTAGGAGCTGGGGAGATGCACTCCTGCTTGGCAGATACTCCTTGTAAGACACCAGTGCTCTGGCCTTGTCAGCCAGCAGCTGAGGCTGTGGTGATGGGCCCTTCTGGGATAGAGTGTCTGGGAGTTGGAGTCTGTGTTCAGTTTAAGAAAATATTTAGACACATTTTGATTTGCATATTTGGCTTGTTTGTTTTTTTTGTCTTGGCTGTTCCTCATCTGAATGTGCTTGACTCTGTTGTCCTCAATTACTGCAGGGAAAGTTTGGATGTGACTATGAATAAGCTGCTTGACTGGGATGGGGGTACATGTCTGCTTGGTTCCTGTGTATAACTTGCATTTCCATCCTGTGTATAACTTGCATTTCCATCCTAACTGAAACCACTCATGTCTTTGATTGCCTAGCAGATTGCAACCACAATTCTTTCTTTGTCTCATTTATTTGGAGAGTGAGCTTTAAGACTCTTTAAAAACTGTGTGAGGGGCCTGTAGCACAGTGGGGTTACTGTCCTGGCTACAGCTTCCAGCTACTACTGTAGTGTGATGGATGGAGGATCAGATTTGCTGTGTTGCTTTTCAGGGATAACAGCAATCTGGAAGCAGATCCAAGCCCCAGGTGTTAGCAGGTTGATACTCAGGTGCTCAAGGGTCAGCCCAACAGTCAGGATGTCAGATGGGAACAGGAGGCTGTTGAAAGTGAACCTGCAGCACACACACAGTGTTAGGTCAGGGTGACCAAAGCAATGCTGCAGGACAAGCTTTGTTTATTAGGCAGTGCAGGAACTCCTCATGTTATAGTTAATGCACAAAGTTAGTGGTGGAAAGGGGAGATTTGCAAGCTGAAACTTTTCACCCCAAGTGCTTGGACAAGCCATGAGTAAGGACAGTACAAAAGGCAGAGCCTTTCTGTGAGTCATCCTAACAATTCTGCAAACAGCCTCTTGGAATTACAGGGCATCCAGAATGAGATGTTGTAGGTCCTCTCCTCTCCTCTCCTCTCTCTGAGAGAACTGGAAATACTCTGCCTGTCTTTGATGATCCACTTGGCTTTGAAGCATTGCTGCCAGCATGGAGAGAGCTTTTGGGAGGAAAAGAGGCAATGCCTCTCTGCAGATCAGTTGTGCATTATTATGTTGCTGAACCTTTTGAAGGCAGGGTAGGGCAGTAAATTAAACTTGTGGTTAGAGGAGAAACATCTTCCTCCAAAGGACCAGTGTGAGTGGAGAATACCACCTGGGTAGGATTAGCAGAGTGTTGGAGCTGGTGTTGGCATTCCCCATCAGACAGAATGTTTCCCTCTGTGGCAGTGTGCCAGGGGTAGGAAAGCCTCTGGAAGTGGTGAATGTATTGTGAGACAAAATCCTTTGTGCTCCTAAGGTGGATTCAGTGGTCAAGAAGGGGATAAGCTGATGGTGAGAGAATTGTCTGATGGACACCACACCTACAGGGTCTCCAGAACCCTGGGGTTAGGGTCTTGACTCAGCTGGTCACTCATTCTGTGCCCAGCCTCTTATTTGTAAAGAGGGGAAAGCAAAAATGCAGGGCATTTAATGCAAAACTCTCCTGGCTTGCATACAGGGTGTTCTAGAACCATCACTTATCAGAGTGCTCATTCAGTGACAGTAATAGCAAAAAGGCAGGGAGCCAGGGATCAAACTGTGCTGCTCCGTGGTGGGGAAGTTGGCTAGGACAGTGTATGATAAAGATCAGCCCAAGATATTGTGGCAAGATTCAGAAAGGGTTTAGCCAAAAAAAGGGAAAAGAATTTCTTCTGAATTGTCTCTGTAAATGATCATAAGTCTGCCTGAGCTTGTCAGCTGCTCTGCCTGAGTCACTAAGGAGCTTATGGTGGGGAGTGGTTGTTCTGCATCCAGGGTCCTTGCAACTTTTCTTCAAAGTACCTCTTGCTGGCTCCTGTCAGATCCAGGATCCTGAAGATCCTACAGAATTCTCTCTCCTGCATGAGGACTGTTTACCTGGCCTGCTATTAATATCTCCAGTTAATTCCTTTGTCTGTTTTTCTTTACAGTGGGGTCTTCCAGCTCTCTCAGTTCTGGAGGCTCCTTCAGTGGGAGGCACTTGGCAGTGGGAGCTGCTGGGGAGGCTCTGGAGGGCCCCTCGAGTCTCCGGTACACTTTTGCTGATCCCATCACTGCCAACCTGGAAGGTGCTGTTACATTTGAGGCACCAGAGCTGCCCGAGGAGACACTCATGGAGGTGGGTATATCCCAGGGGCAAAGGACAGGGGAATAAAAGTAAAGCAAGTCCAGACAACCCCATGCTTTGCTTCCAAAGGCGAAGCGAACAAGGCAGCAAGTTCCAAGAGAGCAAGGCCAGTGAAGTGTTCAGAAATCCCAGGGCATATTTAGCACCAAGCCCTTTAGTCCATGTAACAGCCCATGACTGGGGTTAAAATTCCCCATTCCCAAAGCTGAAATTGCATGTTGGAAGATCAGTTATCCAATGCATTCTGTGTTAGGAGCCTCTGAAGCAAACCTGCCTGCTTTGGGCCTCTCCTTTTTTAAAAGGCTCAGCATAAGTACTGGCTGACCTGAAAACATGAGTAGCTCAGTGTGGCAGGTGCCTGCCTGGTGCATTTGGGGAGTCAGCAGTGATGTGGTCTCTGCTGAAAGGATCTGAAAACAAAGTAAACCTGACACTTCTGTTCCTCCTGGGGGTGGGGGGACGCCGTGTTCTGCACCAGAAGAGCTGAACCAGATTGTGGAGCTGAAAGGCTGCCAGGTTCCCCTTCTCTGCAGGCTGAAGCAGAGCAAATGCTGTTATAGCTGAGATATATTTGAAATGTAGGTCAGGCTGCCCATTTGCAGTGGAGGTGGGAGGCAGATTCAGTCACGCTTTTGGCTCTGCTTGTGATGCCTCCTTGGGCTGTCTGGGACTGGAGAAGGCTCTTTGTGTCTGACACTTGCTGGTGTTGCTGAAAACCTCAAGACACCAAGAGAGATATACACACATTGTTTTAAGGATATGGGTTTGCTCTTCTGCTTCGAGTTTTGTTGAGTTAATTTTTTTCTATCAGTTCTGCACTGGGTTGCATTTGTTGGCTTCATTACCTGTAAAGCCACAGGGCAAAGGCTTCCAGCAATGATGTGATCACAATAGCAGTCAGTTTAACTGAGCATCCTACCTGGGTGAGGTGACAGAAGTTTGGGGCCCTGCCAAATGCCACCACTTCAGATGCTGGTCTGAAGAGAAGTGTTCTAAGGAAGTATCAGTTGATCTTGGAATAACACTCAGCTTCTCTGGCTGTAATGAGTCATTTGGCTTCAGTTGTTGTTTCTGCTGAGCACAGTAATCTGTTTGCATGTCACAAAACCTTTACGGCAGATTTCAAGACCCTTTTGTGCTCTGTGGAGTTGGCCAGAATGCAAACCTGGCAGGTTTTCTGGTTTCTGCTCATCTTTCAGGCCACTGAAGTCATACTGTTTAGGTGCCCTTTTTTATCTTGAGCAGCACTGTTGCATTTGGATGGGTGGTTCTTCTATCTTTTGTGAAAGTTTCTTTAGGTGCAGACAAGGCGTGCTGGAGGCTGGGGTTTAGTTTCTTTTGCAGTGCTCTAAAAACACAGTACAGAGATGGCTACAGAAGACTTGTGATGGCAAGTGAGGCCATAAATGCCAGCACAGTTAGCAAAAGCTGACTGTAGGCAGAAGAAGGACTGCCTGTGGGTTAGAGATAAGAGGCTGAGACCTGCAAGATCTCAGCAGTTTCCTGCTCTGCCACAAACTTCTTGTATGACTTGGTAATTACTTAATCTCCAAGTTCCTCCTCTGCTTTTAAAGAAAATTGAGGAAGATGGAGATAGCACTTCCTCGCCATACTGGACTGTCCAGGTAGCAAGGTGGTGGGAGGGAGAGATTCATGTTCCAGATAGTCAAAGCTGCCTGAGCAGGCAAGTGCCTGAGCCAGTGAAGGATAGAAAGAAGCTCTCAGATCTTGAGCATGGGGGTTTTCTGGTAAATTCTTGTAGGAAATATCCTTAACTCTCTTTGAGAGAACTGAGCCAGTGAATCTTTGAAGACTAGGTTACCCACTTCTCAACAGAGAGTACAAACAATGAAGTTGGCATCTGACCCAGGCAGCAATTCACTTTGCAGACCCACAGGCATTCAGTTTTTCCACAAATACTAACTTCCCAGAACTGGTTGCAGTGACTTAAGCAATGCAGCTTCCCAGAAATGGGATAATCCCCTTTGATCTGGAATAGCAGAGGAAAAACTACTCTGAAATGACCACAGCACTTGGTGTGAGCACTTCCCTCACCAGCTGGGCAGGAGCTGCAGATAAAAGGTTGTCCTTGCTGTCTCCTCAAAGAATCTCACCCAAGGCTCACTGCACTGAACTGGGAGAGGATGAAGGCTGGGGTGTAGGGTGGGAGACACTTCATTGGCAGTTTTTTTGTGGTGTAGGAGGTTTTCACTCTCATGAAATCCACATTGGCATTGCTGTAGTGGGAACAAGAGCTGCGCTTATGGTCCAGATGGTCTCTCCCCCTTCCTGGTTGACTTCTGAAAGAATCCCACAGAGCTGGGATGCTCCTTGGGAAAGGAGCTTGTAATTTTAGAGTAAGTCTCAGCAGCTTCTCCAGGGAGCTGTCTAGAAATTTCTGGCCCGGGACTGTTGTTTGCTGCTGTTATTGTGCAAGAGGAACCGGTGCAGGCTCCAGGCTGAGTTTGGCCCAAAGCAGAGCTGTAAGGGGGTCTGGGGGTGAGGTGTGGTTTCTGTGAGCTGGAGTGGGTTGCTGGCACAGCTCAGGTGAGCAGCTTTCCCTGTAACTCCTCCTTGGCACCCCTTCAACAGCAAGAGCACACGGACATCCTGCGCAGCCTGCGCTTCACGCTGGCCTTCGTGCACTACGTGATGGAGATCGCTGCTCTGAAGGGCAGCTCCAGTGACATGGGCAGCTCGGTGACATCTGAGTACCAGCTCCAGGAGAGCGTGGTGGCCGACCAGATCAGCCTCCTGAGCCGGGAGTGGAGGTAAGGACTGGCAGAGCTGCTCCTCCCCCAGGGCTTCTGTCGCTGCCTCCCACCCCACACATCCTTATGTACCCACAGTCCTTGGGGACACGGGGCTGCTGTCACACTGGTCTGTCTGCTTTCTTTGCAGCTATGCAGAGCAGCTCGTGCTGTACCTGAAAGTGGCAGAACTTCTGTCCTCGGGGCTGCAGATGGCCATAGAGCAGATCAAAGCTGGCAAGCTGTGTCTCTCTTCCACTGTCAAGCAAGGTAAGGGGCTGCTGCACTCATGGGGAATGGAACTATTTCAAGTGTCACAAAGGGTAGGGAGGGATGGAGCGAGTGTGAACCCCACCAGGGTGGTGGGGCTCATTTGTGATTGTCCTCTTGTGCAGCTGGATCCTGCAGACCGTTTCTCTGTTCACATTGACCTTATGGCTCAGAGCTATTGTCATGCTCCTGTGAGACCTTTCAGCACTAATTGTGAGGGGTGGTTTATCTTATCTGATTCCTTGTATATCTCTGTCTTAGGTGCTAATGTGTACTTGATGTAAGCCCAGCTTAATTACACAGTGCACATCCTAGGAAGTACTTACTCAGCACATAGAGACTTGTCCTGGCAGTGATGATTTTTCAAGTGAAGCAAAAACACAGGAAGTGAAATACTGGTAATGCCAGAGTCACTTCTTTGTTGGTGTTACAGCTTTACATTTGCATCTGACTGGCTGTAGTGAGAGCTGACTGTGAGTCAGTGATTACAAAAAATAATTCTTAAACTCCCACTGTAATATTACTGAGGGAGCTTTTTGAAGCACTTGAAATACTTGACCCACCTACCCAAGGGGTTTGTCTTTGCAAGTATTTGAGCTGCCTTGGGATGGGGTGTAAAAAAATGGAAGTTAAATATGATGAGCACACATATGTTGTAGCAGGCAGTGTGGAGCAAAATACACCAGGTTCAGCTACACATCTTCCACAAGTTCAGGCTAACAGGAAAGTTTTCATAACCCAAATAAATCAATTCTTTTCAGAGCAGATTGCAGCTTCTAGATTTGTAGTGTTGTTTCTCCGTCAGTGTGTGGGAATTGGGCAAGGCTGGCTTGTCTCGTTTCATGCAGCATGGGGATTTTCAAATGTGTGTGTAGGAGTTAGTACTCATCAGATGTTGGTGGGAGTTTGTGTTCAGTATTCTGTGTAGATCATGCCATGTAGCTAGGGAGACTCAACCTGTGGCATCCCTTGCAGTTGTGGATTGTTATTTAATCACTCAGAGTCCCATTTGATTCCTGATTCCCTATTCCATAACCTTCCCTTGTGAGCTGCTGTGGTTCAGGGGAGGAGGTGGCCTTTCACAGGCATCTGAGTCTTTTCTTAGTGGGACAGCAGAGTCCCAGGAGAGATTCCCTTGCTTAGTCAGTGCTGCTGATCCACACTCCAAGAGCTCCCACGTGTGAGCCATGCACCCCTTCACAGCATGTCAGTACCCATCAAGCAGCAGAAGCTCTGTATCTGCTGCTGTGTGTGAGACATCCTGTACAGAGCAAACTGCTCCTGCCTTGTGACTGCTGGGGGAAACAAAAATAGACCCGGCCTCAGGTGAACCAGACGTGTAGGACTTGCCATGTGCAGGCTTAAGATTGGTGAAGGTGACAGAGGAAAGGGAAAAAAACCTTTTGGTTCAGGGCTTTCCTGCCAGTCTCTTTGCTTTAACAGAACCCTGTTGTCTCCAGGTTGATCCTTTGGGGTCCTGCAGGTGGGGATGGGGAGGCTCAGGGAGAATTGTGAGCAGTGCCTAAAGCATTTCTTTGCTGTACTCTAGTTGTGAAGAAGCTAAATGAGCTTTACAAATCCAGTGTATCATCCTGCCACTGCCTCAATGTGAGACTGCAGAGGTTCTTCTTGGACAAGCAGAAGCTCATGGACCGGATCAACAGCATCACTGCAGAGAAGCTCATCTTCAGCTATGCTGTGCAAATGGTAAAAACCTCACAGTGCCTAGGACTGGGGATGGCACAGAGCAGTGTTGGGCATTAATGGTTCCTGCTGGTGGCCCCAGCAGGTGGTTTTCCTCATGATGCTCCCCTCTGGAGGCTGGGCAAGGGGGATGTCCACACAGCTGAGGGACTGTACTGGGAAAGCTCTGGGAGTAAGCTCTTGGCACTGGGTTGTTGCCCTCAGGTGCAGTCTGCAGCCCTGGATGAGATGTTCCACCACAGAGAGGACTGTGCACAGAGGTACCACAAGGCTCTGCTGCTAATGGAGGGGCTCCTGAACATCATCACTGAACAGGGAGACATAGAAAACATCAGTAAATGTGAGTATTAGGTGACTTTTTGTTCTTTCCCCAACTAGAACATGTGGGCTTTTTAGCTGCTTGGATCAGAAATTTCAGCTCCCAGCACCAGTTTTTTTTTCCTTTGGCCTCATCTTGGTGGACATAGCAGAGATGTCTTGGCTTGTTACAGCTCCTCGCAGCCTGGCCTCCTGCTTTTCTAGCAGAAAAACTGTTAGAAATGCAGATCCCTGTTCTGAGCCACATTTTGAGAGCTTCCCATGCAGAGCAGTAGCCAGCACTTTGTTGGAACTTTGGATGTGTGAAAGAACTCGCTGAAGGAAGTGGTTTGGCAGCAGCAGGGGCCTGGGGCTGGTTTCCAGCCGGAGCCATCCCTCTGCACAGAGCGCTTGGGAACGTGAACCTGCAGTGGCTGCAGGGCAGAGGTGGCTGCTCAGCACAGCAAGGGCTCCTTCCAGCACATCTCTGAACCAGGACTGCTCACCTGCCTGGTTCCCCAGCCCCCAGCCTGGCTGGGAAGGCAGCAGACACAAACTCTTCTCCTCAGCACGTGCTTGTTGTAGCAGTGAAAGCTGAGCTCTGACCAGCCATAAGGGCAGGCATGCTGTCCTTGGGCCTCCTCTGCCAGGGAGTCTGCTGCCCCAAGCTGTCCCCTCTCCAGTGCTCTCCCTGTCCCCTGAGGGGTGTTACTTTCCATCTGGAGAGAAAGGACTGACTCACTGCTCTGGGCACACTTTCCCTGCCCTTATGGCTGGGGTTTAATCACCCCTGTCACCTCTCACTGCGGGTGGTGGGAAGAGGGGATGGGGAATAACCATCATCTGTAGGAGCAGCTTGGCTTGGCCTGGGCTCTGCTCCACCACAGCCATCCCAGCCCACCTGCAGCAGTCCCAACAGTGTTCCTGTGGCCACAGGGGGAGGCCACAGCTGGCAGACCATGTGCCTGTCCCCTCTGCTGGCCACCCACTGCCTGGAGCACTGGATGGCTCTAGTTGTCCATGGAGGCAGAGCCCTCGGATAGGTAATGAGAGATCTCTGGCTCCCAAGTAATCAGTCAATTAATTATCACTAACTTTCACAGCTGAGAGGAGGCTCCTCTTCTCCTGAAGGAGAAGAAAGGGAAATGGGCAGGTGGTGTGTGGTACTGGAGGGCTAAGTGAATAGGGAATACTAAGTAGTTTCTGTTGTACTGTTTCTTACCGAACCTAGGTCCCATCTTTTGATCCAGATATACAGTTAATGCATGTAATAGATTTCTCTTCCCAGTTGTTACCCTGGTGTTGCAAGTTCCATCTTCCTGATTGAGCTGTTCTCTGATAGGCAGTAGTGAGTGTGTGTTTCATTTTAGATCTCAGGTCTATGATGACCTATTTCTGAAAAGTAAAATGTTGAACCTAGAAATACAGCAAGTATTCCTGTGAGAGGCATGAATTCCACCAAACATGTAGCTTTTGAAAGATTCTTGGGCTCAGGTGATGAGAACCTGGCACTGATGATGCTGGATGGGCTCTCCCAGTGTAAGCCATGGCAAATGGCACTGGAGACCCTGAGCCATTTTGCCTGCTGGCAAAAGCTGTTCCAATAACTAGAAGTGAATAAATTCTTCCTCAAGGGTGGTCATCCTTTGTAAAATCTTGATACCTCTGTCCGAAGTGCTGCCTCCCAGCTTGCACTGTCATATCTCTGACAGTTCAACCCTCTGACCTTCCCCTTCCCAGCAGGGTGTTTCTGGTCAGGTCTTCACTGGCCTCATTGGTACCTGGTAATGATTCTCAAAGTTCTGCTTAGATTTATTGAAATTCTGCTGTCTGTTTTCCCTTTTTTGTTCAGTCTCCAGTGGTGGTCTTTGCATTGACAGGACAATGAGAAGCTGATTGCTTGTGCTGTTTTTTTCCCTCAGGTAAGCTGTGCATCGAGCGCAGGCTGTCAGCTCTGCTGTCGGGGTTCTGTGCCTGATTTCAGTGGTGTTGTCCTTCACACAGCTCACCCCAGCTGATTGCTTTATCCCCAACAGCCCGTGCTGTGGTGGGAAACCATTCTGGCAGTAGGACACCTGGAGGATGGACTGCTCACTGTTCTGTTTTTGGACGTTTTGGGAAGTTGTTCCACAGACTCAGATTCCTTTGTGGGGACGTGTGACTGCAGCAAGCACAAATATTTCCCTGCCCAAAGGCCTGGGTGAAGACATAGCTGATGTGGAAAGGTCTCCCTCGTTGTCAGAGGGGGTGAAGGATAAAAGTCTGCTTCTTCCCAGCACTTTGAAGGATAAGACTGCTGCCTATCCCTTTTGCTAAGAACAGGGTATTCCAGTGCTGTGTCCATTGCAGGCAATGGATGTGCTGAAACTGCTGGCTTCAGTTGATGTCCGAGTGTGTCATTCAGACATAAAGGCCAGTCTGTGTACTTTCCCCTTCCCCGCTGAGAGCCAGGCATCTTCGAGCTCCCTGGCAACTCCTCCACTCTCTCCTTTGTCCTTTATCCTTGTGTTTATGCCTTGGAGTGCTTAGGGAGGAGGGAGTTGGTGTTGTGAAGTAGCTCCCATCTCAACAGACTCGCTGAGTGAGGCAGAGGATGCGCGGCTGCTGGGAAGCTTAGAAATCTCATGGCTGCTGTGTGGGCTCCCTGTCTGCCTGCCTGGATGGGCAAACAACGCAGGGAAAGGGGCTGTGCAGGAAACAGGAGGGCAGCAGAAAGCCTCACACTCCTGTGTTGGTAAGAAGCCAAAATGAATCCGTTCCTCCCTTGGTCCCCCGGCTCAGTGGGATCAGTGTGAAAGACTCGTGGCTGTTGAGCTCGCCTGTCAGCACGTACCTACCTGGAGGAAGCACTAGCACTGTCCTGCTTTCAGCTGTTGGCTCAATAACCCCTTCCCTGGAGCCCCCCAAACTGAAAACACTAGCTTTGTGAATCAAAGGAGCACTTTACACACTATGGGAACTTTGAGAAGTTGACTTTGCATCACACAACAACCCAGGAACATCACGACTGTTAGGAATGCTGTTCTTTTTATTCCTTTCCTTGCTTCCTGGTTGTTTTATTGCACTACGTGTGTGCGTATATTGATATGTATTCCTAAGAGTGAATATATATTGATATTGATATGGTTTGTGTGTAACTGTACGTATTTAACTGTACTGTATCTCGTGAGTGTGAGGCAAAGAGCACTGCAGAGTCTGTGCTGTTCCTCCTCCACACCAGGCAAAGCTGACTTGCAGTCTGGCAGTACCAAGATTTGTTTTTTATTTAAATGTTCTTTTAAGGACAGTCATTACAAAGCTCCATGCTTTTTAAGAGCTGAAGAACAGGCGCTAGGATCCCACACACTTGGAAACGCATTTTTAAAAAAGTGTTATTTGCTGCTTTGTTTTTGTTTGTTGGGTTTTTGTTTTTTTTTATAAAGAAATCCCGTAGCGTTCAGTTTTACATTCAGCATTTCTTTCAAGGAGACTCTGTAGCCAAATGCGACTGCGGGTGTGAGTGGCTGGAGTTCTGGATGAGGCTTTGGGTGCTGTGAGCACGTGTGTGAGAGGGGAGCTGCTGCCTCCCATCTGTCTGTGAGAGCATGAGTGTGACGTTCCAGAGCCGTGGCAGTATTGTGGTAGCGCTGGGCAGAAAAGCATCTTCGAAAGCAACTCGAAACCTCAGGCTTAGTTTTTGGGGATCTAAAAATAATTTGCACGTGGTGGTTAAGTCCTCACTGATTTTTTTTTCCTCTCAAGATTGGCACATTCGATGTGATACTTTACAAGGGTTTCAGGAGCAACTTCATGGGCTTTGGAGCTGGCACCGCATTTGGCAACATGGGTGTTTCTGTTCACAGAGCAGAAGTGCCAATAAAGAAATTTAAAAATATTTCCAATTGCCCCCACCAGGGAAGCTTAAGTGTAGCTTTCACAAATGCTTCAGTATTTGGCTCACAGTCTGCTGCTTCTGTGGCCGTTTGTGCTTGTGCCTGGGAAAAAAAGGAAAAAAAAAAAAAAAAAAGACAGAACCAACCAACCCCCCGAGCCTGTTGTGGAGGACAGCAATGCCGAGGAGACCCAGACTGCTTCTGAAAGGCTTTGGCCAGCTGTGCAAAGGGCTACGCTGCAGCACGGAAGCACCAAGCCAGGACTGACTCTGCAATACCAAGCCCTGCACCCCAGAGCTCTGGCACAGCCCCCGGGGGCTCCTGCCCAGGAGTGGCCCAGCCTGGAGCCACGTCTGCCGTGAGCCGTGTGTGTGGCAAGCTCAGCACTAACCTTCCAGCTGTACTTCATTACTTGAATGTATCAAAATCGTCCACATTCAATGTATACAAGTATATATTGCTCCAAAAAAAAAAAAAAAAAAGTGGTTTACAGACCTACAACTGATATATATGTATGTGTTTGTGTATATACATGCAAGGCTCTGTGTGTGTGTGTATGTGTGTGCATGGGTAGAGGTACACACACAAACACAAACGTGTATATATATGGGGTTTTTTTCTCTCAATACTTGAAACTTAGCCACTGTGCTTGAATTAAAAAAAAAAAAAGAAAAATTAAAAAAAAACAACAAAAACCAACAAAAAACACACACAAAATGACCCCAAAAGTAGGGGAGGAAAAAATAAAAAGGTGATTTATTTTGCCATCACTCTGGTGACTTTCTTTTTTATCTAACTGCATGTAGCGTGAAACCAACTTTTTTGGTGAAAAATATTTATTGCTTTGTAGACAATAAGGTATGCAAAAAAAAAGGAAAAAAAAAAAAGAAAACACCCCAAAAACCAACCCCCAACCATTGCTGAAGTTGCTAGTGTAGTCCACCTGCTATTGTCATGGCTTTGTTGCTGTTGCAGCGTTTGTGTCTGGCGTCTTTAATAGATTTCAGGAAACCTCAGTCTAATTACACGTACCTTCAGGTTTGTGAGAGCGTATGATGATGTTCTTTATAAGGTAATGCTTGATACTTTGTCAACATTTTTTATTTGTGTTTTGTGTGACTTTTTTTTTTTTGGCTTTAAATTGTACAACACCGATTTAAGACAATAAAATTGATTTGAAATTGTTAGTGGCCTGTTTTCAGTCCTTTATGATCCCAGTTCAGGTGGCATCTGAGCGAGGCCTTTATAATGTGTGTGGTTCTTCCAGCATCGACTTTTGGACAAAAAAAGGGCTGTTTTCTGCCCCCTTATCACAGCAGGTGAAGCTTGGGGCAGAAAAGCCACCTTGCCTGAATTCACATGATGCCTGTGAATTTGGGACAGTTGAAGCTAGTTGCTGGGTGGGAGCTGTAGTTCCTGGTTTCTCTGTCCATCTTACCTGTCCTCTCGTCCTGCAGTGGTTAGGAACTGTCACAAGTTGATAGCAGACCCCTCCCCAGCCAGTTGGATGCTTAAATTCCATCCATATTTCAGTATTTGTAGGATTATATTGTCAGAATCGGCAAGCTTGTTGCTGAACAAAAAAGGGGCTTGAAGTGTGATATCATGATAACATGTGGATATTTTTAAGTAAGATTAAATATTTGCCTGCTGTGTTCGTATGCATTGCAATTTTGTTTTCTGAACAGAACAGGCACATGGCTTAGAATTCTCTTGCCCATGTAGTTTGCAAAATGTCACTGAACATGGCAAAAGGGACAGTGAGGATGATGAGAATGTTGGTCCTGACTTCAGGTGCAGGACAAGTCCTGTTCTGTCTGGATTGGAATACTCTAGGAGGAAAAGCTAAGCTCTGCATCTAGGATGTGGGAGAGGTGCTGAATTAATTAGTCCAGTCCTTCCATTCTTGCAGAAATTTCAGCCTCACATCTGTAAACTTTCAGAAGCCAAATACCATGATTCCACCAAACATTTCCCAAAACTCCACTTACTGAACTCTGTGTTATTGTTGCCCAGGAGCATCACTGGAGAAAGTCCTGCCCACCAGGCCCCGTGTGATGCAGCTTCAGCCCACGGTTACTGCAGAGTGTTGTGGTTTTAAGAAAAAATCTTATTTAAAAATCGTCATTTACCGTGAGCTGGAATTGTTTTTTCTCTTGCTCTGCCCTGTTTATAACCTCTGTTTCCGGCCCCTGCCTTTCCCACCCCAGGGAATTGCTCTGTGAGAACGGTCCTGCCTAGAAACGCTGGGCTCTTGTTGATGCTGGCTCACATGCAGGGACAGTCAATCCTTTCTCCCTGCAGAGCTGCAGCACCATCAGTGCTGGGGACAACTCTGAGAAACTGCACTTCTGTGTACTGAAAACGCGGTGGCACAACCTGGGCAAGACCCCATGGCAGCCCTTGGATAGCTGGTCATAGCCGAGTAATTACAAATGCTGCTCTTTCTTTTTTCTGCTCAGCACACTTGGCTCTTTGTTTTTTGAGGAGTTACACGGTTGGGGTTTTTTGTTTTGTTTTGTTTTTGGTTTGGTTTGGGTTTTTTTTACATTTTTTCCCTTTTGTAGAAAACCCTTGTGTATGTTTGTTCCCTGCAGCATGGGATAGCAGTACATAATATATACATGTAAAAGTTTCTAATGCTGAGCATGAGGGAGGGGGGTTTCTTTTGAAGCTGCCCATTAAGAATTTCAAAGGTTCAGGTGAAAACACTGTAGCCAAATGAAAGATTGACCACTGTGTGTCACATGCCTGTGCAGACAGAGAACTCTCTGCTGAATCCATAGGACTCTTTCACAGGCAGCAGAGCAGAGGGGGAAAGTGCTAGCTGGGAAAACTTCAACAACAGAAATACACAGTCTCTTCTAAAAGCACTAAACCATGGGACCTGGACAGTTCAAAAGCACCAGTGGAAATTGCACAACTTTCTAGATGTTGACTGTGACGTCATGCTGCTGTTGATTCTAGAAGAAAACAAACCCGAGCAATTCTTCCAGGGCATTTGGCTTTGTTCCTGCATTTTATATTTAGTTGTTGGTAAGTACGTCAGCAAAAACACACTCATTCAACTCTGAAAGATCAGAGGTGACAGTGACATCAAGGAAGCAGAAACGGGTGGGTGGGTGTTGAACCAAGGCCATACAAAGATCAATTATTCCAGCTCTTTTAAAGCTTTATTTCACAAGGAGTTAACTCCTTCATAGCATGTTTGAGCTCTCTGGTGTTTAACTTGATGTTGGCTTCTCTGCAGTGGCCCACTGTGGCTGGCCACCTCACACTCCAGGAGGGGAAGGGTTGTGTGCAGGGAGACAATACCCTGGCATAGCTCTGCAGGGCAGGAGCTAATGCTCTCCAGAGAAATGCTAGCAGTTGGATTTATTTAGATTTATTTCCATAAATGTAGCACTAAGCATGGGTGCCATTCCCTGGGTGAGGAATGGCACGTCGTGCAGGGATGCAAACTTCCCTGGGACATTTCTTTCTAAAAACAGCCTTTTTAGGGACAATAGAGTCAGAACCACCCCCTCTCCTGGGAGATGAAACCTGGCAAGGGATTTGAGTGCTTTTACAAAACATGTTAAATAGTGTATTTCTAAGAAGGAGCTGAAGCATATGTCAAACAGAGGTTTCCCCTTACCATGGACAGAGGGCAACCGAGTTCCCAAATGTACATAATTTTTCTTTGTGTTTCCAGCTAATGCCCAATACACAACTGCTAGGGAGGAGCAGAATAAGGTGCTCTTTGTCCCTTGAATTCAGCACGTCACCAGTTCCCAACACAGATGTAAATGATTCTTAAATACAACACTTGGTATCTCCTGAACTTCTAGTGCTGTGCAGCAAAGCCCTTAAACTCCCTCAACATCAGTTTAGCAGTTTTTTCCTTCCCTTTAACAGAAAACAATTGGAAGGAAGTGTCTTTCATAACACAAGGTTTCCTTGGAGCATTTTTTATTGATTTAAAATAAATTTTATTTCTCTGGGAATTGAAAGCAAATCCTCTTGAAATAAACACTTTTTCAAAGTGTTTTCCTTTTTCAAAGCAGGCCTTGGGGAGGAAGATGAGAAAGTTGCTTGGGTGACCTTGCCACAGCAGAGCAGGAACAGGCTGCTCAGGGAGGGGACAGCCAGCTGCAGCCGGGCCATGGGCCCTGCTCTGCCAGCCGGAGGGGACAGCCCGCAGTGTCCCGGGCTCGGAGGCGTGCCAGAGGTGTCTGGCAGGGGAGCTGTGTGGCCGGGGCTGTGGCGGTTCCCAGGACACGGCGGGGAAGTGGCGCTGCGCGTTGCCAGAGCCCCATCTGCAGGCGGCCGCCGCCCGGGCACCCCGCGCGGTTTGGGCTGAGGAGCGGCGCTGACGTCGTTAGAATCAAATTAACTACCTCAAAAAGCATGGCAAAGCGCCGTGCTGCTGCCGTGCTGCTGCCCCGACAAAGGTCAGCTGTCCGTGAGGCCACGGGTGGTGGCACCTGGAGAGCTCCGACGATGCCGATTTCAGTGCCGAGCGAACTCGGGGTCTCCTGAGGCTCTGGCTCCCCCAGAACGCACCAGCAGCGCCGACTTCCATTTCCCCTTGCTTTTGGTAGCAAGATAAAATAGATAAATTATACATAGGTGTTTCAAGATAAAATAGGCAAGTTAAAAAAGGAAGAGGCAGTGCGTGCTGTGGCAGG
>VWZV01011712.1:263121-278270 GCA_013397155.1 Irena cyanogastra
GCGCACGTGTGCGTCCCGCGCGGCGCCGTCGCTGCGCAGCGCCCGCGTAAGTGGCAGCGGCGGCGGCGGCGGGCGCGGGGCTGAGGGCGGCGGGCGCGGCCTCTCCCCCCCGGGAGCTCCGGGGACGATGCTGCGGTGGGGGCTCCGGGTCGTGAGCTGCGGCTTCTCCGCCCCGGGGAGCGCGGCGTGCGCCGGGCCGTGGCGGCGGCACCGCAGCGTGGGTACCGCCGGGCCCTGCCCTGCCCCGCTATGGGGACGGGTCAGGCCGGGTGGGCCACTCGCCACTCGCCCTGCCGGCCTTCCAGCCGGCCTGCCGGGTGTGCGGGCAGTACAGGGCCTGCCTGCCTCCCACAGAGAATGGTGACACGGCCTGGGGGGGAGCAGGGGTGCTCGCCCTTCCTGCCTCCGGCTTGTGCGTGTGCTGTCGCCCTCTGCGGCCCCGGGGTGGAGCTGTCGCTTTCTGCCCGAGTTTCGTGCCATTCATGCTCGTCCCATCTGCGGTTGTTTCCCCTGCAGGTTCTTAAAATGGCTGAGGATTTGACAGCAGCGGTTGCCAGCCAGACAAAGAGAGTCAACAGCAGCAGCGAGGTGGTTCAAAGGGTGGAAGAAAACGGGCATCAAAACAAAAGGTTGAAGAGCGATGCGGATGAGGAAGATGCAGAGGATCAGAGTAAGAAGTCACCCAAAAGGAAGATTGTGCTGTTGATGGCATATTCAGGGAAAGGCTACCATGGCATGCAGGTATGTGGTTTGGCAAAGCAGCATCTCCAGCTTATTTTTTCTTTTGGAGCCTGTTAGGTTTAGTCAGAGTGCCTGGGTAGGGAAACAACTGAGCATTTTCAGTGTGAAAAACCAGGGCAGAAACAGTGTGTGAATGGGTTCAAACGGCTGGGTAGAAACTTAATTTTAAAAGGTGAGTGGTGCATCTCTGGTGATTCCAGGGACAGTGCTTTGTCATAGCACCAGACCTGCCTGTGCNCAGGGGAGCTGTGTGGCCGGGGCTGTGGCGGTTCCCAGGACACGGCGGGGAAGTGGCGCTGCGCGTTGCCAGAGCCCCATCTGCAGGCGGCCGCCGCCCGGGCACCCCGCGCGGTTTGGGCTGAGGAGCGGCGCTGACGTCGTTAGAATCAAATTAACTACCTCAAAAAGCATGGCAAAGCGCCGTGCTGCTGCCGTGCTGCTGCCCCGACAAAGGTCAGCTGTCCGTGAGGCCACGGGTGGTGGCACCTGGAGAGCTCCGACGATGCCGATTTCAGTGCCGAGCGAACTCGGGGTCTCCTGAGGCTCTGGCTCCCCCAGAACGCACCAGCAGCGCCGACTTCCATTTCCCCTTGCTTTTGGTAGCAAGATAAAATAGATAAATTATACATAGGTGTTTCAAGATAAAATAGGCAAGTTAAAAAAGGAAGAGGCAGTGCGTGCTGTGGCAGGTTAAGAGCACAGCTTGTGCTGCCTGTTTTGAAGCTTCTTGGTTGCTCTTAAAAGAGGAAGGAGCTGGGATACCAAAGCTTTTTCCCTCGTGGGATATCCATGCAAGTCTCTCTCCTATCCCATCACTGTTTTCCATATTGACTGGTGCCTTCTTCCCTCTCACATTTACTGAAATGAGCCAAACTTAGAAATCAGGGCAGGGAAGGAGGAGGAAGGGATGTGGTGGACAGACAATTGCATAAGCTCCACTTCCTAAGGAAATGAGGCAAAAAAAGATTCAGACACCCTGGTTGCAGTGATAGAGCAATTTGTATTCCTGTTTCCCTTGGCAGCAGCACTGCACTGTGACGGGCCATCTCTTATGACTCCTCTAAGCAAAGTGCAGCTGGCACCCTGCGATAAATCTTCCCTTTGCTCCATCCCACTCCTGAAATAACTCAGAAATGTCAGTTTGGAAAAGGACGTGCTGCATTTCTTCCCCTTATTAGCTGAAATAACAGGCCTGTGATAGTCTGGCCCGCTTGGAAGTGTCAACCTTTCCATGTTCCATCTGAATGGATAAATGGAGCTCTCCTACAGTAACCTCACAACGTGCCAGGGAATCCACATCTCCACTGGGCAGCTCTATCCTACAGAGCACTGGAACAAAAAACTGTTCCAGGCGCATTTGGTTTTTTGGGAGGTACGTGCTGTGGCCTGGTAAGGGCTCCTGTTGTGCTCAGCTTCCCCATGAAGTGCATCACTGCGGATAAAACTTGCTGCACAAAACATGGGCACAAGGATTGCCTGAGCGAGCTGCCTGGAGGAAAACCTGAGGGGAAGTGGAGTCAGAGGTGCCCACGCTTGACACTGGCACAAAGAGAAGGTGTGTGGAAAGGGGGACCAATGTGACATCCCTCTGGGAAGGGAACCGGGAGCTTTTACTGCAGACCTGTGTGCCTTGTGAACTATTCCCTCCCTTTTCCTCGCCTCACTGGGACCGCAGTGCTGTCAGCGCCTGTTTCCCCATGGATGAGGAAAAATGGGCTGCTTTACTTACACAGCCATCACCGCCGGAATGTTAGTTTGCCTTTTCCCCTGCTTTTCCGCGATTTAACAATATGACAATTTTTGGGTGCGCTGGAATCCGTGTGTGGGAGGTGGGGCTGAGCAGGGCAATACCCCCATCCTGGTCACTGCCAGCACTGGAGCACGGCGGGCTCTCAGGGTGGGAACGCCGGAGCAGAGGTAGCTGTACACGCCATCCCTTTTCCCGCTCAGAGGGAGCTCCGGGAAGGGCTTGGTTTGCTGTACGGCGCTTCCCTCAGCCCGCCCCCCTGCCCTCACGGCGCTGTCCTCACGGCGTCCACCGCCTCCGCCCTTCCCGCCGTGTCCCCGCGCGGCCGCCGTACAGCGCACGTGTGCGTCCCGCGCGGCGCCGTCGCTGCGCAGCGCCCGCGTAAGTGGCAGCGGCGGCGGCGGCGGGCGCGGGGCNGACAGCAGCGGTTGCCAGCCAGACAAAGAGAGTCAACAGCAGCAGCGAGGTGGTTCAAAGGGTGGAAGAAAACGGGCATCAAAACAAAAGGTTGAAGAGCGATGCGGATGAGGAAGATGCAGAGGATCAGAGTAAGAAGTCACCCAAAAGGAAGATTGTGCTGTTGATGGCATATTCAGGGAAAGGCTACCATGGCATGCAGGTATGTGGTTTGGCAAAGCAGCATCTCCAGCTTATTTTTTCTTTTGGAGCCTGTTAGGTTTAGTCAGAGTGCCTGGGTAGGGAAACAACTGAGCATTTTCAGTGTGAAAAACCAGGGCAGAAACAATGTGTGAATGGGTTCAAACGGCTGGGTAGAAACTTAATTTTAAAAGGTGAGTGGTGCATCTCTGGTGATTCCAGGGACAGTGCTTTGTCATAGCACCAGACCTGCCTGTGCAGGGTGGCCTGAGGAACAGAGCTGGCAGCCAGAGGGTGATCCTGCTCCATCTGCTGCTTCTCTCCATGTACTGCAAGCTCCATACACTTAAAGACTACTTCAAAAGCTCCAGGTGATAACTGGCAATCCTGCACACAGACGGGGAAGGGAGCCTTTCATGCTTATACAACAAAGGAGGTTTTTTCACCAGCAGTAAACCTCATGCTTGCAGGCACATCTGAGCAAAAGAACCCAATCTAATTTGTAGAAGAAAAACTTGCAGAGGCTGTGTTTGGAGCAGCAGCTGTTGACTTGCAGGCACTGGCACAGTATTGGTGCTGTTTCATGCAGTTGAAGGAATCATCAAACCTCCAGGAGTGTTGCATAGTGAAGTCAGAAATGAGCCCTTATTTGCAACAGCTAAATCAGAATGATGTTTTAATAACACTCTCTGGTAAAATACACCTGGGTTTGTTAGAGAATGACTCTTAAGGCTGCAAAGGCAAGACTTTCAAAGAATTTCACAACGTTTGATTAATGAAATTTCCATCTTCATTTATCCAGTTACTGCAATTTGTTCTATTTCTTATTTTTTACTACATATGGCCTTTTAGAGAAACGTGGGATCTTCACAGTTCAAGACAATTGAGGATGACCTAGTCTCTGCCCTTGTTCAGTCAGGATGCATCCCAGAAAACCACGGGGAAGATATGAAGAAGATGTCTTTCCAGCGGTGTGCTCGGACAGATAAGGTCAGTTGGGCAGGGCTGTGCTCTCCTAAACTGAGATTTACACACCTCTGCTGCTGGGGTAGACTGGTGAAGCATTGTCCAGAGGGAGGTCCAGCAGCAAGTGCTATTCACAGTGAATGTTGCTTGAAACTCCTCTTTTTGTCTACTATTAAATTAAACTACAAGCGAATAAAATTGTTATTCAGCTATTTCAATTCTGCGAGTGCTATCCTAGAGCTTCCAAAGTGCATAATTTTGTGGGGGTTTTGTGTTTTATGGTTTTTACAGGGTGTGTCTGCAGCTGGACAGATTGTGTCACTGAAAGTCAGGCTAATAGATGACATCTTAGATAAGATCAATAATCATCTTCCTTCTCACATCAGAATTCTGGGTAAGAACACCAAAATGGGCAGAGAAAATGTTAATGTTATCAAGAAAATATTATCAAGAAAAGCATTCTCTTGCAGAAGGTCTCTGTAATTTACAAGGAGTTTAGTTTTAACACACTTCTATTAGCTTGAAATTGGGGTTCTTTTGAACAAATGTGTTTTTTGTTTGTATTTTGTTTAAAAAAATATTCTTGTTGGTAGGAGCGAGATCACAATCAATCTGTAACCTCCTGTTTCGAAAACCTAATGTCCCTTTTAAATCCAGGCCTGAAGAGAGTCACTGGGGGATTCAACTCCAAGAACAAATGTGATGCCAGAACCTACTCTTACATGCTGCCAACGTTTGCCTTTGCCCATAAGGACCGTGATGTGCAGGAGGAGCTTTATCGGCTGGACAGAGAGACCCTTGAGAGGGTCAATAAACTGCTGGCCTGCTACAAAGGGACACACAACTTCCACAACTTCACATCACAGAAGGGCCCCAGGGACCCCAGTGCCAAGAGGTACATCATGGAGATGTACTGTGGAGAGCCCTTCGTGAGGGAAAACGTGGAATTTGCAGTGATCACAGTGAAAGGTCAGAGTTTCATGATGCACCAGATCAGGAAGATGATCGGGCTGGTGATAGCAATTGTGAAGGGTTATGCTGCTGAGTCCATCATGGAACGCAGCTGGGGAGAGGAGAAGGTTGATGTCCCCAAAGCCCCAGGACTTGGGCTGGTTTTGGAGAAAGTACATTTTGAAAAATACAACAGGCGTTTTGGGAATGATGGGCTGCATGAGCCACTGGAGTGGACAGAGGAGGAGGAGAAGATTGCTGTTTTCAAAGAGCAGTACATCTATCCTACCATTATCAACACAGAAAGGGAGGACAAATCCATGGCAAACTGGCTAAACACCCTCCCCATTCATGACTTCAGCTCATCTGCTGTTGAGAAGCAAACTAACAACAAAAATTCAAAGGTAATGACTGGAGCCATTATTTTACAAATGGAAGCTGTCAAGTTGAAACATCTCTTCCCTTTGTAACATTTTTGTTTTCCATGAAATGCTGTGGAAATGACAGTCATCTGGAGTATGAAATGTGTATAATCTTTTCTGTCTTTGTGTACTTGATGATAGTGGAATGAACTGTACAAAGCATTGTTTTTGCAGAGTTTTACAGGGAGTGGTTGAGGAGGGAGGAAGGAAAGCTTTAAGCACAAGCAATTTGCATAATCATAAACTGGCAGCAGAAATTATGGACACATTGCCGGCCTTTGCTGTTGTGAAAGTGTTTGGGAGTCTAGGTTTCAGGTTGACAATTTTGCTTTAGATACCTGCTGGCTTTTTGTATTCTCGGATTTTGGGGTGATTCTCATTTTGTTACCAGATAAGGTTTGGGATCAGGGAAATTTAGGACCAGCTCTTTTAAATTAATCTGCCATGAGCTCAAAATAGGCCATCAGAACAACTTCTGAGCAACTGGGATATTGTGGAATTGAATTTGTGCCAGCAGGACCTCCTGTGAGCAGTGAGGTGCAATACAGAAAAGGAGTAGGAAACATTTTTGCCAAAAAGGAAATTTCAGTTAAAGGCTGGCAAGTCCTTGAAGGATGAAGGATGGGCGGGGCTAAACTTCTGTGTAGTGCAACTCAGAAGAAAATAATGACCTTTCTTCGTTTAACAGAATCCTTACAGTTAGCTTTATTTTGTGTAGCAAATGGAGAATGTTGGAGATGGAGAAATGGAGAAAAATTATATCTCTGCCATTTTTTGCTCAAGTTCAAGAAAGCGTTTCATCGCATGATATAAAACTTCCAGCCTTGTTGAATAGCACAAGCAAGATACCATAAGTTTCTCAGGGTTATTTTTGTACTTGTGGTAATTTTTTTTTTTGAATTCTGGATATGTGAGAGGGGTGTTTGTGACAGGAGGCCATTTTAGTTTGTTTAAGGGACCCAAAGAGACCGTGTGGCTCAGAGTCTTCTACCTGGTGGTGCTGGCAGGACCTGGTGCTGCCAGGTTCCCAATCCCTGAGGTATTCCTGGAAGGAGGCAGGTTCTGCTCCCTGCAGATAGACCCTGCAGCTTTGGGTTTGGCATCACAGTTAGCACAAGCTGTCTGGGCAGGATAAATAAGGCATGATATGACAGACTCTGCTGAGATTTTGCAGGCTGTTTGCACTTCAGTGAGCTGTGCCTGCTGGTATGAAGTCAACTGTGAGAGTGTGTTGGAACTTGTTTTGTAGTAAGAATATTAAATTGCCAGTGGCAAATTAGTGGGATTCAGTGTTTTCAGCAAGTGATGATGAGGGGAAAGAAAATGGTAACTACAGACATATAGTCTATAGATACATACTATGCTAGCTTCTCTTTATAAAAATACTTTGATACCGGTCATATCAGTTGAAAGACTTGCTTCAAAAAATACATAAACCCCCCAAATTAATTGCACATATTGCCTTACTCCTGAAGGAGTGACTCCCAGAGAAGAACTCTGACTTCAGTCTCCTTGAAAGTTTCTAACGTTTGTAGTTTTTCCTTAGTACTACTTTGTGCAACTGACTTCACTTTAAACAAGTATTGTTTATCTGCAATGCAGGTTGGACATAAATTCTCTGCAGCAGACAAAATTCTTGAATCTGGCTTTAGACAATGTAACAAGCTTTTGAGGGATTTGCATAAAAAAGCACTTAACTTGTCTCACCTGCATTTATTTTAGATATCAGCATTTCATGTTACTATCCCACTTTTAAGTTCCCCACATACTGCAGGTTGTAATTACAGAGTTGTAAATGTAAGTGAGAAGAAATTTCTGCTGCTGGTAATTGTAATCCCAAGTACGTTTTTCGTTACAAGAAGCATCTTTACTACTACAGGTGTTTATTAGAGTAGATGGATCTAACCCATGAAGGCGGGACCCAGGATTATTTTCTTATACTTGCGGAGAAGTTTAAAGTCAGTCTCTGTGGTTCAGGTCAGTCTGGGGATGTGAATGCAGCACTGACAAAGGATTTTGTGTTTTGCTTTGCAGAAGAGCAGCGATCCCGAAGGCAGCGACGGCTGCGGCGATGACTCTGACTGAGCCAGCAAGGGGCTGCACATGGGACCCTTGCTGCTGGCAGTTCCCTTTGTCTACAAAAAAGTGGCCTTTCTAAATCCAAGAATCCAGTGAAACAGGAGGTTGTGTGCTTGCAGAATGAGGACTGGATGCCCAGGAGAAGCTGGGTGGGGAAGACAGTGCAGCAGGAAAAACAGAAGCTTCTTACACCACTGCCTGAATCACCTGACTGATATACTTGAAAACAGTGTAGTGGGAAAGCAGCTTTCTAAAAAAAAAATCTTGAAATGCAGGATATCTTAATTGCTATTTGAATAATGTTTTTATCATGTTTACTTGGAAAATAGTATTTTAAATATGTATAATCTCTACGTAAAGATGGGGCAAATCATTTTAATATACTCTTTTTTATTATGAAGTTACAGCTTCATGAGCTTTTGATTTTTTTAAAAATAATTTACCTTTACTTAAACTGAATCTCTAAGCTTTTATTTTTCATGTCATCCATGGTTTTCCTGTGGAATAACATTCATAACCCTGAGATTAACTCAGTTACAGTGTGGTGCTAAAAATGCCAAAGTTGTAGATTCAATCCCTTTATGGCCCATTCACTTAGGAGTTGGACTTGGTGGTCTTTGTGGGTCCCTTCCAACTCAGAATACTCTGTGATTTAGAAACTATGGGTTAGGAACTCATTATCATGCTGACTGCTGTGAACTCTTTTGGTTTTGAAACAAATTTCTGTGTTTTCTAGAGCTTTGCAGGTCTAAAAGAAATGATTCCTTACTCAGTGAGAAGGCTTCAGTTTGAAATGTGAACTGAGCCATACATTTCAGGATGAGACCTTTTCTGTGGGAGGTGCCATCCTCTCAGCATTGCCCTCATGCTTGGGCAGGTTCAAGGTTATAAATCCACAGCTCTAGATGTAGTTGGGCCTTGCTGCCCGAGGTGTAACCCCAAAATCCTCTTGAGCAGGATCCAGAGCTGAAGTGACTTGGCATGTGTGAAAGAAACAGTGCTGAATTCTCTGGGCTTTAGTCAGGCCTGGATTTGTGAACTCTTCAATCCCATCAAGCTCCTCAGAACAGGGAATGTTTGCAATGATATGGGAGGCACATGTCTGAGCGCTGCTATCCTCTGGGAACCAATTTTCATTTTCTGTGTTTTCAGGAATTTCATACTCTAGAGTTCATGCTCCTTTTTTCCATCAGTAGTTTAACTCCTGGTTCTTGTTTCCAACTCTCTGTTGAGGTGGCAGAAGAAATGACACCTCCTGCCTTACCAGCCTGCAGAATATTATTAAAGGGTTGGAACAAGACTACAAGAATTTGGATATTGGTACAAGTGCTTGATACATTTCCCTTGCTGAGTCTGTGTAGAGAGTTGCTTTGTAATACAGGACTTCCTGAAAATGAGGAGTCAGCTCTTTGTTCCCACATTTAGTGTTTTTTTGGCCAAAGCCTTTAATTTTATGGTTCCTTCTGGAATGATTCTTTTGGTTTTGAGGGGTTTTTTTTGAGTTAGTGGGGATTTTGGGGGATTTTTTTGGGGCACAGCTGTTCTTTACAGAAGGATTCCCATGTTCATTTTATCTGGGTTTTCTTTAGACCTTTTTATTTTATTGTGAAGGCCTTGATTGAATGAATTGACTTCCTCGATTATGAAAGCAAGTATGTAGAAGTGCCCTGGAGGAAGTTTCTGCCTGGATTTTCATCTACATCCCCTACTGGTCCATACTATTAACCTACTCTGCATTCTCCTCCGTCCAAAACTCCATTTCTCTATGCCTTTCAATCTGAAAAAAAATTAACCTTTATCTACTTATAATAAAGGCCCCAAAGCTATGCTATGTACCAGAAAATTGGTACATTTTGAAATCAAAGAGAAAGTGTATTTGGAGAATAACAATAATAATAAATACTTAAGGGTCGTGGCTCCCCCCGTGCGGGTGGGAGCGCCTGGCGGAGGCGCCCCCTTGCGGTGGGAGGCGAATGGTACCGCCGTGCGCGGGGGCGGGGCCAGCTGGGGGCGTGGCCAGCTGAGGGGCGGGGCGAGGGCGGCCGTGAGGAGGCGCTGCGGGGGAGCGCCGGGCCCGGGGCGTGAGGGGAGCGCGGGGCGGGCCCGGGGTCTGAGATGGCGTGGTGGTGGCACAGGGGGTCCGCGGAGCGGGTCAGGGTGTGCGCGATGTCGCAGGGGTGTACGGGGATAGTACATGGCGTGCGGAGCGGGTCAGGGCGTGCGAGGGTGTCACAGGGGAGTGCGGGGCGGGGACAGGGGCCAGCCGTCGCTGCGGTGCGGGGGAACGGGGCACGCAGAGATGTGTGAGGGGCCGGGGCGCTGCCGAGCCCTGCGTTAGCGGCTGCTCCGTTCCGACGCAGCACCCACACCCCGCGTACCGGGCTGCAGTGTCCTTTACAGCACGGACCGTCCCGCCCCGCTGCTTTATGGAACGGCAGGTCTGGAACGGGCGGGGGTGACACCAGGCAGCAGCCTCCTGTCACAGCTTCCGTCATCTCCCGAGCGTGTGACAGCACCGGCCTCTCTCCGTGACTGCAGCCGTGAGTCCCTGGGCTGGAGGAAGCCGAAAGCTTGGCCATCCTGCGTCTTCTTCAAAGTACAAACATACCCAGTCCAGACTCAGAATGAGCTGCAGGAACCCTCCAGGTCTCGCTGCTAGAGATAAATTTACTGGGACGATAAAGAATTCAAGAGGTTTATTTGGGTTAAAAGGTCAGTGACCACTGAGATCAACTCCCTTTATAATTGTGCAGGAAGCAATTCTGCAACCATAAACCCCATTTCGAAGCAAAAGAAAGTGAATGTAAAATTTAAATCAAGATGTAAGAGTAGGTAGAGCTTTGGAAGTGGTAGTCCAGTGCACCATTTTATTGATATGAGATACTTTATTAGGTTAACTTTATTTCAGTTCCAAAATAGTACTTCACAGAGAGACTCATAATTAATTCTGACAGCAATTAAAAAAAAAGTCATGAACTTTAAAATAATGCTGTTACATCGAGTGCTTATATTAATGGTTTAAGATTAAGTGTAAGTTTTAAGCATTGTAATTAAAGATAACTGCTTTAATGAGATTTTCTGTAATTGTAACATTATATCTAATACCAATTGTTACACATTTACAAAACCCTCTGGAGAAAATCTTAGAGATCCCAGTTAAGTGCTGCACATCTCATTTTCCATGCATTGGGTTTAAATTTGTACCCTCTGAGCCTAATTTGTTGCTTTCCTTAATTAATGTTGTTGCATGGAATTTTTCCCTTTTGGTCATTTGATACCCTGATAGAGATTGGTTGTGTAGTTGTCAACTCTCTGCAGGGTGTTGTTAGCGAAGATCTTGTCATGTTCAAGAGTGGATAAGTGCATCCTAGACTCACATGCTGGTTGAGTCACACCTCAGAGCTTCCAGGTCTGTTGGGGTGTGGTGGAAAGCTGATTTCACCAGCTATGTAACAGGCTGTATTGCCACTTTCTTTGGTTCTCTTTGGCATTTCACTGTTCTCTTTACTGAAACTGCATTTTTTAAAGTCTCTCTGCAGGTGGAATGCCTCCTGTCCCTCAAGTGGCTCAGCAGATCAGCCAGGAGGAAAACCAACAGCAAAATGGACCAGATTTGTCAAATTTGCTTAATTCCTTACCTGCTGCCCACAGCAGGAGCCCAGTTCTGCCCCAGCAGGTACAACCAGCAGGCTGGGATAAGAACCATGTGCTTGTGGTCCCAGCTCCAGTTCCCTTACAACAACAGGTATATTTTTATATTATACAACATTTATGTTATACAATATTGGTACATTATCTTGTATGGGGAGTGTTGACCTTTGTGTTTTGTGTGGAGACTTTGTGGATGGCAGAATTTGTCACGCCAGCCTGGGGAGAAAGGAGCAAATAATTTTGGTGTTTTTGCAGATGACTTTGCCAAGCCTGATAATTTGCTTTAGACAGCTGTGCTATAGCTTAGCTGGATATGAATCTTTACAAAAGATTTCATATTCATTTAAATTTAGAATTTTTTGTGGATACCTGTGCCTCTCATTTGGTTTTAGTTAGTGCTGCAGATACACAATTTTTCTTGGAGAAAGGAAAGGAGTGAGAAAGAATCAGACACATTCTCTAGGGAAGTAGCATTTGTTCTTGTAATGAAGCCCTAGAAGGAGATTTAATTAAACAGAATCCACTATTTTAAATTTTTATGCACCATTTTAGACTAAGGGGGGAGGAGGATGACAAAGAAAATTTGTGCTGCTTGTGCACAAAACTTGCCTTGTTTGAGTTGCAGGATGCTTCCATATGTTAATAAAAATGCCAGAAACTAAATATGTTTTGTATGAACTTTTTAGGGAATTTTGTCCATCTGCCATCTGGCAGAGTATTTAAATTCTGTGAAATTTCTCACTGACTCAGCCAGCACTTCTGATGAGATCTAGGGGTACTATATTTTAGGAAGAAAAACAAAAGTCCTCAAGACTGAGTAGCTCTGCATCCCAAGATTCTCTACTGATTTCTTGTATTACTTTTGCCTCACAAAGTCCTTCAGAAACTTTACAAAAAGCTGCACAAAATGCATTATTCATTATCTTTTAATAAAGTGCAACTTCAAACACCATGGAATGTTTCCAAAGACTGAATAATTGTTTCTATTGATTATCCATGTGACATTTTAACATTTTTCGCAGTTTCTGTCTTGGTTTTGTATTGTGCAGTACGAAATATAAGTTTAATTATGTTTACTTGAAGGAAAATGAAATTCTGCAGCGAATAACAGCACAGAGAGAAGAAGGTTTATGGTCTCTGAAACCTCTGCCCAAACTCCATGAGAGGCCTCATAGCACAAATCACACCATGATTTATCTTTTGGAAGAAATGCAGTGGATGGCAACTGATTTTTTTCAAGAAAGAAGATGAAAGATGGTAACTGCCAAGAGAGTAATGTGAATTTCGTATTTTCAACCAGAAAAGAATAGGCAGCATTTACATGGTTAGGATGTGATCACTGAGCATCTGGGAGTTTGGGGTTGCCTCTCCACTGTTTGTAAATTTTAAACAGTACTCTTAAAGGGATTGTAATTCTTTTCTTTATTTAGAAATGTGCTTTTTAGATAGAATTGAGTAAAAACTTAATTTTATGGTTTTATTTTTGGTTTAGTGTGTCAAGGTGGGAATAGATGGGTCTGGAATTCCAGTTCTACAAAGGGAATGTTTTAATTATGAGCATTGAATTAACTGCAGAGCTTGTCATTTGGGGCTGCTGCCCTGTCTGTGACTCCTGGTAACATGAGCATAATGCTCTATTTCCATGCTGTGGGTTCTTGGAACCTTTTAAAGTAAAGGCAGCTGCTCTCTGCAGCGTCACATGACACGTGGCTCTTCCAGTTCCACTTTAACTCTGCCATCAGCTGGGAGCTTTTTCATCATCCTCACATACTGTGCTATTATTAATATTATTTTTTTAACTGCAGCTGAATAGTAGTAAAATATTTATTTACTTTGTATTTTTTTTCATTTACTATAACTTAAGCACACAGGCTGGTCTGTGTTTGATGTGGTTGGGATGGAAAACCAAAGTGCTTGCTATGAAGCACAAATGCTGCCAAAACTGGAAAGTTTATTGAAGAGATCTCCTGCTCTCCTTCATCACCCAGCCTTGAGCCAGTGAAGCTCAAACCAAACAGGTACATCGTGTTCAGGTGATTTATTTTTTATTGATTTTTTTTTAAAATAACAGATGAAAAAGAGTTATATTTGTGAGGGCTGAGAGGGTTTGTTCAGAATTATTTGTTTGGTTTTTTGTCTTTTGTTTCCAAACTGATCACTGCTAAAGACTTTATGCTTTTAAAGTCTTCTCCCTCTTTTTCTGGGGGAAAGCAGAGTGCTTCTTACTGCTTAATAGTTCTTTTCATGAAAAGTTCTTTTATGAAAGCTCAGTTTTGATCTTTCTGGCCACACTCAAGAGTTGAAGTCACTTGTGGTTTTGATCAAACACTGAAAATTACTTCTGGAGTAGAGTTTCCTAAGCAGAATAATTAAATCTTCTCCTTCTAGTTAATTTTCAGATGTACTTGCAAAACACTTAAAGATTTTTTTTTTTGGATGGGAGAGGGGGAGGGAAGGACAGAGGGAGAAAAAAATGCTCCGTTAAATTTTGAGCTTATTTGATTATTGTTCCTGAGTCTTCCCTCAGAAGAGAAGTTAGGAGGGTTCAGTTTTGAGTCTTGGAGCAAATGTAGTTCTGCTGTAGAGCAACAGAGTTGGAGTTAAATTTTACAATAAATTAGCCTGATATGAGAAGAGTATGGTTAGTGAAGCCCAAGACAGCTTGTGTGACACATGGCTGTGACAGGTGACAAGGAGGATGTCCTGCACTAGTGTTCTTAGGCTGTTCTGCCAGAAGAGAGCATTGGCAGTTAATGAAATTAAGGACTTGAAAGTGATGGCTGAAGTATATATGTAAAACAGAAAAAGAATAAATTCTTTTTCTGTTTGGACATCTTTGGTTTCCTGGAAATAGCATACACAAAACAGTTCTTACAACTGCAGTGTTTTTGAAACCATACCGATAATTAAAGCTTTGCTCCATTTAGAAGTTTGACCCTTATTAGCATCTTTTGGAGAGTTTTCTTGCTGTCTCCAGACTCTGAAGATGACTGAGGAACATGGGAGTTCTGTTATGCCCCTTCCATGTAATCCTTCAGAGATGACTGGAGCATCAGAGCATTTGGTGTACTTGAATTTTACAGTATAGTATGTTTCTTCTGTGTGTTGAGAGAAGCAGGATCCCTCCTGCCATATGCTCTTCATCTTTCAGCTCAGATTACTGACTAAAAATAATATTTTTGCCAGTAGGCATAGAGTAGGAAAGCAGATTTATTTTTCACTGCAATACCAAAGCTAACATTTGTCCTTATATCACAAGTGTCAGCTTTTCTCCTGCTCTCTTCTCCATTCATAGAACTCTTGCATCAGCTAAATTATCCTTGTTTTCAATTTTGTTTTTTGCATAAGCTTTATCTGGTTGCACTTGATTCAGAAAATAATTTTGAATTTAAAGGGTATTCCAGGAGAAAAAGGCAACTGAAGGAATACCTGGACAAAATATACTTCTGGAATGAGTGTCATTGTTCCAGAACCCCCAGTATGGCAGAGACCTGTTGGAAACTTGTTCTTGGATCAGTGAAAGAAAAATCTTTCAGCATTGTTCTGCCAGGATTAACAAGTGGAGCTGGGCTGGCTTTGCAAATTGCCTTCCATATTCCAGCACTTCAGAGGCTCTAAGGATCCACTGCAGGAACTCATTCTGACACTGAAACAGCAACAGATTGCCCTGAAGGATGTTATTACCAGGTAATTCAGACAAATCCATGGGCAGTCTGTGCACAGATTTCATGGATGTGTGCTACCCTCCAAAACAGGGTATTTATGTGAACAACTGTAAAATGCTAAATGATAAATAGGCTGCCTTGTTTTATCCTTTTTGCAGGCTACATTCCTTTATGCTGAACTATTGCATCTCAGATGTATAATTTTGGATCATTCTAGGATCTGAAACTCTCAATAGTTCCATGGCAACTTTTGTTAGTTAGATAACAATTCTACTTTATTTTGACATATCTTGTATTTGTTGTGTTAATGCTGACCAAAAAAAAAAAAAA
>VWZV01011712.1:282191-339520 GCA_013397155.1 Irena cyanogastra
CGGGACAGTCGAGATCGGCCGGGATGAGCCCCGGTGCGGGAGAGGCGGAACCCGCCGGTATGAGCCCCGGTGCGGAGAGCCGAGACCGGCCGTGATGAGCCCGGTGCGGGAGAGGCGGAACTCGCCGGTATGAGCCCCGGTGCGGAGAGCCGAGATCGGCCGGTATGAGCCCCGGTGCGGGAGCGGCGGAACCCGGCCGGAGGAGCCGCTGTGCCGGCTGCGCTCCCCTCTACTCCCGGCACGGGAGGTCCCGGGCTCTCGGCCCCCTGTCACTGCTGGCACGTGTGTGACAGCGCTGCTTTGCTCCCCCTTCCCGGACAGCCGCCTTTTTCCCGGAGCAAGGAAGGGAATCTCCATCCGCAGGGCTTGGGCAGGTCGCTGCAGGCAGCTCAGGACAGGGGAGCGGAGGGCTGTGATGTGCTCCTTGCCTGGGCAGCGGAGGAACGGGAGAGCCGGCAGCGCCCGCTGCATCCCACCGCTTCCCAGCAGTGCTGCTGTGCCCGTGTGCTGCTGCCTGTTGCCGCTTGCGACCAAGTCGGAGTTAGGAGCGCAAAGGAGTGGCAGCATATTTGTGTATGTTTGGCCTGAAATGCTAAAAATGAAAGTGTTGCTTTCAAAAGAAGGGAGAGATTTTGAAAGGAAAAAAAAAACCCATCAGGTTTCATTTTCTCTTGCTGCTATTTCTGTGTGACTCCCGGCCCTGAATGTACCTGTCAGTGCATGTCATTTGAATTTTTGTGTGTCTGTGATTGAAATACAAAACCAGAACGTTTTGAGATTTCTGGGTAGCTTGACTCAATAAAGAGCATTTTAAATGAAATGCAGATTTGGTTAATTTTCGTCTCTTTATGTGTTCTGAAGGAAAGAGAAGGCAAAGTTAAGCATCAATACAGTGGTTTTACATACATTTAGATGACTTGGCCTTCAGTAGCTAGAACAATAAAGTTGAATAGTCTGTCTATTTTCTTATTTTTAGTTGCTGTTGAAACAATGGACTGTATGTTTTAGCAATTATATTTACAATAACTGTATTAAGAGTTAAAAGTGCTGAAACATTGGTAATAATGAACACGAAGAAAGAGTAGATGCCTTTGATACTGCAGACTGTTGTTTCTTGAAGTTCCACAGCAAGGGAAAAAGTCCTGTTTGTTGTTTTTTTTATTATTTGAAGTCATTTTATCTAGCTAAGGGGAACACAACATTTGTCAGACTATTCAATAGCAGTATTAGCTAGAGAAATTTATGAGGGATTTAAGTGAGATTTTGTTGTGCTGAGGGTTTTGGATCATTCGAAACATTTTAAGTAACTGCAAAACCAGGATAACAGAGTTCTTATTATAAGTTAATCTTTCAAGCTGTAGCTAAATAGTTTCACTTGCAGAAGAGTTTTTACATTCCCTGAATGTCTGTTCTTGTGTATTTCTTTAGAGTATACTGTAAAACCTTAGATCAGTGAGAATGCACCATGGCAATGGTCCTCAGAATGCCCAGCGCCAGCTCCAGAGATCCAGGTCCTTCACGGGCAGTGAGGGAGAGGAACAACAGGCAAATTTACCCCAGTCCCCCGCAGCCTCTTTTGCGCCTTCTGCAAGTCCCTCTGCGCCGCAGTCGCCCAGTTACCAAATCCAGCAGTTTATCATGAGCCGGAGCCCGGTGGCCGGACAGAATGTGAACATCACCCTGCAGAACGTGGGCCCGGTGGCCTCGGGCAACCAGCAGATCACGCTCACCCCGCTGCCGCTTCCAAACCCGACGTCTCCGAGCTTTCAGTTCAGCCCCCAGCAGAGGCGCTTTGAGCATGGATCCCCCTCGTACATCCAGGTCACCTCTCCGCTGCCGCAGCAAGTGCAGTCCCAGAGCCCCACCCAGCCCAACCCGGTGCCGGTGCAGGCGCTGCCCAGCGTGCGGGCAGGCACTCCCGGGCCCGGCCTGGGCATGTGCAGCCAGAGCCCCACCAGAGGGTTCGTGGATGCCAGCGTGCTCGTGAGGCAGATCAGCCTGAGCCCTTCCAACGGCGGACACTTTGTGTACCAGGAAGGACCGGGAATTGCACAGATTGCTCAAGGACCTGCTGCACAAGTGCAGCTTCCATCGTCTGGGACGCCTGCCACGGTGAGGGAGCGCAGGCTTTCGCAGCCTCACTCGCAGTCGGGCGGCACCATCCACCACCTCGGCCCTCAGAGCCCCGTGGCCAGCGGGGCAAATATGCAATCTTTGACCAGCCCGGGCCACATCACAACGACCAGCTTGC
This sequence comes from Irena cyanogastra, assembly GCA_013397155.1. Taxonomy (NCBI): domain Eukaryota; kingdom Metazoa; phylum Chordata; class Aves; order Passeriformes; family Irenidae; genus Irena; species Irena cyanogastra. The sequence goes on from VWZV01011712.1 coordinate 284,443, forward strand.
CACCCCAGATCAGCAATATTATCCAGGGGCAACTTATGCAACAGCAGCAGCAAGTGCTTCAAGGGCAGCAGCTGAGTAGACCCATTGGATTTGACAGGACTTCTGGTGGATTGATAGCAGGAGTTGGAGGAGCGAGTGCGTTTGGAATGACATCACCTCCTCCTCCCACAAGTCCTTCAAGGGCCACTGTGCCACAGGGGTTGTCAAGTCTTCCTCTCACTCCTACAGCTAACACAGCAGTGAAAAAACAACCCAAAAAGTTGGAGGAGATTCCTCCTGCCAACCAAGAAACTGCTCAAATGAGAAAACTATGTTTGGATCATCACCACAAGCAGATGGAAATTCTTAAGGAAACTTTTAAGGAATGTTTGATTGAACTGTTTTTCCTGCAACATCTTCAAGGGAATATGATGGACTTTTTAGCTTTTAAGAAGAAACATTGTGTTCCTCTGCAAGCATACCTGAGGCAAAATGACTTGGATCTGGAGGAGGAGGAAGAGGAAGAACAATCTGAGGTCATCAATGATGAGGTAAGAAACTTTGTTGGAATAAAATCATAGATGAAGTTGTAGCACTGGGATTGTGAAGTATTAAAGAATGGGACAGGACATGAGAAGTCATTTTTGCTTGGTGAAGTATGGCAGTTTTTCATAAAATAGTTAGCCTGAAAGAATGCAGTTCTGCTGGGTAGTGTGATTCGATGGGTTGGTTTGAGTGTGCTGTTAGATTTTTGGATTTAAAATACAGGCATAGAGAGGGAGCTTTAACTGTCCTAGCTGCACACAAATAAAGATGGTAGAAGTGTGGAAATGGTTTTAAGCTCTCAGAATGGTTATGACTAGGAATTGTAGTTTGAATTTCACTTAGCTAGACTTGGACAAACCAAAAAAGAATGAGCAAAAGCATTACAAGAGGTTAACCAGACTCACATGACTTCTAATCATAGGTGTTACTGAAGTTCAATGTTGCTGCCGCCAACAAAAAGTGTGAATTAATCTAATTAATTAATGAGGGAGAGCACGTGTAAGGTCCACAGTCATGTATTACATTATTCAGGGTGCCCTGGGGCTCTTGTGTATGAGTTGCTGTTTCAAGGATTAACAACCAGCACTTACAGACTGGACATTGACAAGTTCACTTTGTTACTTTTGCAAATGTTTAAATTACTAACTTGAATTCACTGCTTATTAATGGCAAAGAACTTGAAAGAAGCTTGCCACAAACAGGTGCTGTGCAGCTTTTCCTGCACATTTGTACCCATCTGTGAGTGCTGGAGCACTGGTCTGGTGCAGAGCCTGCCCACAAGCCAACATGGCAAGTGGTTGCAGCAGGGTAGTTGGAACTGATGCACCTGCACCACTTGGCACTCATAAATATCTTCTAAAACTTGTGAATTATGTAGCTGCCAGTTTGCAGAAGAACCAATATTATGTAAAGAACTTCGTGTTGCTTTGAATACCCTTTGGAAATGAGTGCCTTCACTGAAATTTGATGCCTCTTAGGTATGAATCATTAGCAATCATACCTTCAATTGGAATTTGCGGGAAATTTAACAGAATAATGGCTGAAGTTTAATTTGTTCAGTACTTTGTTTATAAGCTTCTTAATTAGGAAAAATATATTTTTGCTTGTGACAGTTATTGACAATTTTGAAGGAATCATTATATAGTAACATAAAAGCTAGCCTGTTACTGTAATTTATTTACAATGGATATTCAGTATTTTTTTTTCACCTGGTTTGTGTTTTGTCAAATTGTTTAGGTGTTCTTGTTGGGTTGCTGTTTGTCAGCTGAAATAACCAGGTATTTTTGACTACCATCTGCACACTTTGAGGGATCTTTAGTGGGTGTAAATGGTACAGGTTCCTTGAAGTCAGTAGTGCTGCTGCACTTTAAATGAGTTGAGGCTCTACCCCGTGGTGTTCTGGGTTGAGAATTTGCTGTACTTCGCTGCCTTCTTGTGGTGGATCCTCTTTTGTTTGTGGAAGCTTCTTGTCCCTGTAACTGCTGGAGAATTTTGCGAAGTGCAGAAGCAGAAGTCTTTGTGTGTTTTCAAGTGATGAATCCTTCTGAAAGATTAAGACATCTTTTGAGTATGTTCTTTCTTTGTATTTTGTTGTTGTCTTCTGTTTTATTTCCCCCTCCCTTCTTTATCACTTTCTGCTAAAGCAACGCGCTTCATCCCTTGCCTGGAAGGTTGATTTCTTTGGGAATACGAGGGGAGAGTGAATGGTGGCTGTGCTCATTGCTTAAATAAATGTTGAAGCTTTCTTACGTTCAAACTGTCTGTCATGCTGATTTGTTGTCTGTTAGCAGCAGCAATCATTCAGTTTAAAACACACTTTTATGTTAACTGGATTTAAGAAAACATTTCCAGTGACAAGAAGTCACAATAAACAGTCAAGGCTGTGCTCTGTTCTGCTATTAAAAGTAAGACAGAACTCTAAAAATGGGCTGTGCTCAAAACAAACTGTACTGGTGGTGGTTTGGTTATTATCCCCTCTTCAGTGAGGTGCCATCAGTACCAAAGGAGTGTGTTGAACAGTTAAGAAAAAAAAAACTTCTAAAAAGAAAATGATTCTCCCTTCTTTTTTTTTTCCCAAAATATTTCTCTCAGGTAAAGGTTGTGACAGGAAAGGATGGGCAGACTGGTACTCCTGTCGCTATAGCAACCCAGCTTCCTCCAAATGTTTCTGCTGCTTTTTCATCCCAGCAGCAACCATTTCAGGTACTTTTCAATGGTTCTAAAATGTAGTTTCATCCCAGATTTTTTTTCTTCATTCAGATTTGATATTTCTTAGATGAATTAGAATTTTCCCAAGAGCCCATCCCTTATCATCTAAACAAAACCAAAAAACCTCTGCAGTCTTCAAATGCATCAGTATAACTGAAGCCTTGAGGAAATTAAAGCTTTGTCTCCAGGTTGCTGGCTTATTGCATTAACTTTCAGCTTGAATGTTTTCACTTTGGTTTGTCTTTTGTATCCCTAATGCATTTGGTTCATTTGTGCATTCTGCGTAGTGATGATATGGATTCTTTGTCTGTGCCATTGTAATTGTGGATTTCTTCTAAAATTCTTTTCTTTTTTTTCCTTCCCCTTATGTATTAAAGGTTTTGAGTGTGGCTACAGAAGGTTTTGGATTTGCCTTCCCTGAAATGTGTTAAACAACAGTACTAATCCTCTGACACAATTTGTTTTAAATAATTAACTGCTTTCCATTAGCTCTGCCATAAATGTTGGGAAGAAGAAACAGAACTGCTTATTTTTATTATAAAATATTTTAACAATTTTTTTCTTTTTTCATGAGGAATGCTGGAGAAAGCTAAGAAATAAATGTGATAATCAGTTAAAATTCTTGTGGATCAGTGATGATGCAACTTTTCAGTTTGGTGTGGTTTTATGCAGCTGCCTTCAACTCTGTTACCCAGACATCACTGCGTACATACCCTGAGAAGTAATATACCCTAATTCCATCTGCAACTAAAATATTTACCTTTTAGCTCAATGATATGCTTAGCAGGTGTTGCAGGGTGAATTACTCTGCTGTACCACAGCAGCTGTGTTGCCTTTGTCTGGGCTTTGGAAATGGAAAGTGAAATGAAATACAAGATGGGTTGTGTTCCTGTGTGGAACAAATGGGATGTTCCCTGTGATATTGTACAAAGGAGTTGTGCAGCAAAGGGGATTGCACTTACAGCTCTTCCTTAGGGCCAGTACTGTCATGTCTTGGAAGTCTCCTTAGGTAGTCAGGCTTCATTTAAGCTGTTTAAAATACCTAATATTATATCAGGTTATTTATTGTGGTGATTAGGGTTATCACCAAGCTGTTGCTGCAGCAGTGGTGATACTGCTGAAGGTATTGTACCATGTCAGACCAGTTTCAGGGAAACTGGTTCATGCTAAAAATGCACAAAACTCTCGGTGTGCTACTGACCTTTTAGCACAAACTGCTAACAGAAAGTGGCATTTCTTTCCATCAGTCTTGCTCTTTGCAACTGTTTATGGAGAAATAATGTGTCCCAATCAGCATCACCATTCAAATCCCAGTGCAGAAGTGCAGTGCTCAGAGTGATTATTGTGTGCGTTCTGCATAATCATGACCTCCGGACAGCTACGTTATTTTAATTAAAGTTGGGACAGTTTTAGTCTAATATTATTGGTATGTGACTGCAATTTATAAAGACATGACATGTCTGCTCTCTGAAGAGTCTGGCCTAAATTACATGGTGATAATGCAGACAGCTGGGAGGCATATTCTTAAGAAAATGTCAGTCAAAAATCCTGAAGTAGAGATACAGCCTGAAACTGTGAGTATGCAGTCATCCAGAGGGAGAGAGCAGGTGAAATAAATGGCATTTAATGTGGAGTTTGAAGAATATAATTTTTTAAACTGATGTCCCAACAGCATCTGATGCAAATGTGACATAAACTGAATTTGTTAGTCAATTTAGTAGCATTTACATAATCAATTCTTGTGGCTTATTTTGAAAATTCTGTAAATACCCAGGTCTATGATGCTGTCAGACACTGGCTGTTGGACTTGAAATATGCTGCATGTCTACCTTGTGACAAGACAAATATTTGAAAACTTAATCCCTATGGAGTGTGAAATGGCAGTGAAGTGTGAATATGAGTCAGAGATACTTAAAACCAGAATTTACATCTTAAGGCTGTAGCTGTATTGCTGGAGTGGCCACAAATGCCCCCAGAGCAGCAAAGAGATTAAGTGTTATTAATTCATAGCTATTGATTGAGCCTGAGGGGCATGAGATATATTCAGCTCAAAAAGGGGCATTTGAAACCTAGTCATTGTAGGTGATGTTGGCTGTGATTATTAATAGCATGCAGTGAAGCACTGAAGATGCAGGATATCACTGCTGTGATTTATTTCAGTATAGACTAGTGTTTACCTCTGTGAGTTTAATTTACATTGGTAAAATTTTGGTTAAAATCAGAGGAGAAAATACCTGTGAATAAAGTAAAAAAAAAATATGGGAAATTACTATCTTTCTGTGTTGTGAGTATAAAATTTCACAACATTTGCAAACCCTTACTATACCTCAACATGTTTAAGGCTCTCACCATTAGTAAAGTACACTTTGAGAACTAGAGTGCTAAATGAATTCATTTCCCAGGATGCAGAGACTGCTATACATAAAGTCTGTGTTTGTATTTTCTGATGGAATCTCTTAAGACATTTTTTGGGGTAGCCCTTATTTTTCTCATATTAAGTTTCGTAGTAAAATATTTGGTACAGCATAGCCAAATATTGAGGAGGATTTAAAAATGACTTGGAAACTCACTGAAAGGAACTGGACTTGTACAGACACTGATGGACATTAATAAGTACTTGCTAGTATGTTGAGGGCCCAAAGAGCATGAAAGTTGTCATATACTCAAATTTATTTGCTTCAGTAATCCTGTACAGTTGAGCGTGTCACTTGTGCTTGATGCTGAAAGGGTTCTCTGGGATAGATTCTTCCCATCATTGCTGATATTAAATGCAGTGATTTAAAACTAAAGTTTGAATGCACTGTGTAATCTTACTGTAGCTAAATTCCAGCTTGCCCAGTGACTCCTTTTGCATCTCGATATCAACAGTGCTATTCCAGGTTTGGTAATTCATAGTTTGTGTGCTGTTAATCCTCAGACAAAATGATAGTAATTTCTGGTGAGCTCTGATGTCACCTTAGCCTTATGGCAATATTGTTTCTCCTCACTGAGTTTATTCATGAGACTCGTTTTGCCAGCTGTGCAAACAGGTACAAGTCCAGCATCTGGAAAACTGGAACTTGTGTACCTTGGCTGAGGTTCTTTATTCCATCTTCCTAGCTTTTTCCTGAAATATTTCAGTGGTAACTCTCACAAAGCTCTATCCTGAGAGTGCTGGAGACTCAAATAAGCTTAAGCTTAAGTTTTCAGGATGAGGATGAATTTGTGTTACTGATGTTTCACACGGATAGAATACACTAATGAAAATTTCCATTAATTTAAAAAAAAGTAACAAAAAATACTGGGCAAGTTTATTTTTTACATATCTCATTTTCCTGAGTTTGGTATCACTTAACAAAATGTAGGTGTGCATTACATATAAACAACTTCATCACTGTAAAATTTAAACCCAGCTGAGAATATTTGTGGATTGTGGACAACTAAAACTTCATAGCGGATGCTGAATGATTCTTGTTTCCTTTGTTGTGCAGCTGTTCTGAAGGACTTCCTCTGTGCTGGCCTCCTTAGATCTGTTTGTAAATTCTCTCCTGAGACCATCTGCAGATTGAACTTCTGTGATGTGTTTTCTTTTCCCTGTAGCAAACGCATACAGGGACTCCAGTGACGGGGACTGTGAGCGCCATAGAGATTGAAGCTTTTAAGAGACAGCAGCAGGCCCTTGCACCAGCAGGTATGTTCCACAGGCACAATTCCACTTCCATCCTCTTTTTTTTCCAGACAGTGATTGGAGCCCACTGTTCTGTAACTCTCGAAATACATTTTTGCCTCACCTTGGGAATCACCAGATCCTTAGGACTATCTACTGTGACTGGTGCTGTGGGAAGAGTGCACTCCACTCCCAGTAGATAAGCCTGGATTTGGCAGGCATGGAGACATGGTTAGGTTGATTGTTCTGGCTGAGAAGATTGGAGATGGCCAACTTGAAATCAGAGGACTCTGCCCCTGGAGCATGTTCTTCCTAAATGCTACACATGTACAGTAGATGTAGCTTTCGGAGCTGATGGTGGAATCATGTGTAGTAGTTTGCTTTGTAAAATTGAACCCATTCCATTATACCATGCCATAAATGGAATTTGAATATCACAGATTCGTCTAAGAGACCACGAATTGAAGTGGGCCGTCATGGGATGGTTTTTCAGCACCCGGGTGTGGCTTCAGGAGTTCCTCTTCAACAGCTAATGCCAACGGCACAAGGTACTGTGTCACCACATGCCAGTTGCACATTAATTTCACAGGGAGATGTTGGTGATGGAACTAGAAACTTGGGCTTCCGGCCTGCCAAGATCCTAGTCCCACCACACACTTCTCCATGTAAATTAATACTTGGTATGCAATGCCTGGTTTGTTTAAGGAGCTGAGTGACGGGCTCCAAAGGTGCATGTGGGCATGGAAATACGTCACAGGTGCTGATGCAAAATGGCCAATCTGAGAATTCTGGAACTGAACCAATGATTTATGAAAAGGAAACCATCTAGTTGGAACATCATGACAAATTTTTATTCATTAGTCACGCCAAGCTTTAGAATATGTGTTAGACTGAATGTGTTCTTAGAAAGAACTAAGTAGTATTTAGACTTCATGCTGGCATTTTAGGTTAAATTCCATTAGTTCACCAGTCCTTTTTTTTTTTTTTTGAGTATATGAAATTTAGAAGACCTATAATGACATGCTCTTTTTTAGTTGCTGTGCTCCAAATTTTAGTTACAGTCCTGTGCATGAAGTACTTCATTGTTTATTGTAATGGTGATTTATTTTGTGATTGTGGTGTGGTATTTTCAAGTGATGGTGTCTTGTGGCAAAGTAAGTAACAAAACCACTCTATTCACAGTCGATTTCCTCCTTAAATCAACAGAGATCATTGTACATTTTAACCTCACCTGCGCCGTGTCTCCTCTTGCCCTGCAGGTGGGATGCCTCCCACTCCCCAGACGGTGCAGCTGACGGGGCAGAAGCAGAGCCAGCAGCAGTACGACCCCTCCAAGGGCCCCCCGGTGCAGAACGCGGCCAGCCTGCACACGCCGCCACCGCAGCTGCCGGCGCGCCTGCAGCCCGCCAACGTCCCCATGGCCTCGCTGCCGGCCACCCTGCAGCTCCCGCAGCAGCAGCCTCAGCTCGTGGAACCTCCAGCCCAGCCACAGATCCAGGTGAAGATCCAGCCCCAAAGTGTGCCCCTGACGGCCGCTCCGCTTCCAACGCCGCTCCAGCAGCAGGTGCCACCAGCAATCCATGTGCAAGGACAGGCGCCCAGCCAAGCGTCGCAGCCGCAAGCTACGCTGCAGCAGCAGGTACAGGAGCGTTATGGGCTGGCCATATGTTTGTTTCCATGGCCAGTAAAACCTAAGAGTGCTGTCTTCATCTCTTAATTCCACTGGACACTTAAATCCTTACCTTGTAAAAATGCAGGTGTACGTTTGTTATTAAGCTAAAGTCTCCATTATGTTCTGCTGTAGTGTAGACTTAAGTAGGGAATACTCAACTCATCAGTAACCAGTGTGTTTCTTGGGCAGACTGTGACTCTGACACGACCATCTGCAGACCCTGCTCAGAGTTCTCAGCGTCTTGCAGCAAATCCACTGCCACCTACCTCATCCATCACTCCAGGAGCGATCCCAGGCACGACACCGCCTTCTCCATACCCAGTGCAAACAAACAGGACCTCTCCAGCAACCAACAAGTCCCTGTCTCCTATTGCATCCAAGCCTCCTGGTTTAGCAGTAGCAGCAGCAGCAGCACCTAAAACACAAAGTCCAGCTCAGAATGCAGCAGTGTTGCCACAGGAAAACTCTCAAGACAAGCTGGCTGAGCAAGTCAAGCTGGTAAGATACTTTCTATGTGATGCTTTTACACCTTTTCTTTTCTTTTCTTTTCTTTTCTTTTCTTTTCTTTTCTTTTCTTTTCTTTTCTTTTCTTTTCTTTTCTTTTCTTTTCTTTTCTTTTCTTTTCTTTTCTTTTCTTTTCTTTTCTTTTCTTTTCTTTTCTTTTCTTTTCTTTTCTTTTCTTTTCTTTTTCTTTTTCTTTTCCTGTCAATTAATTTAATAAAGTGGGAGCAATTAGTATTTTTCTCTGATTTTGCAACCTCAGGTGCATTCTGCAGCTTCATTGTAAGTCTCTGTACTTCTTTTTAAGGAAAATCAAATCCATCAGCGGATAGCAGAACTGAGAAAGGAAGGTTTATGGTCCCCCAGGCGACTGCCTAAACTCCAAGAGGCTCCAAGACCAAAATCCCACTGGGATTATTTGCTGGAAGAAATGCAGTGGATGGCAACTGATTTTGCCCAGGAGAGAAAGTGGAAGATGGCAACTGCTAAGAAGGTACTTGAAAAACATTTTATAACTCAGAGCAATGAATGTTGATATCACTCAGGTTGGTAGCAAAGCTATTGAGATATCTTTTGCTACAGATAGAAGTAAAGAAAAGATGAGGCACTAACTTATACCTCAAATGAGAAGTTTTGTTGTCAGTTTTGCATATGGCACCTGAGACAGACTGGATAATTCTACAGATTGTGGATGCAAATAAAAATTTGTGGATTTTATTCCTCTAGAAATCAAATAGCTTTTTTAGGAACCCACTCAATGTGTTGACTGGGTTGTATTTAAATAAAAAATAGAGTTGTCATGCCTGTCTCACAAATGAGTTATTTCCTGCCAATAAAGAGGAAATACAGAATTTTGTAAGTAACTTCCATTGGGTGTAACCTGTCTAGTTCTTTTTTCTTAATCTCATAGAAAAAAAAGAATAAAGACAGTAATGGAAACATGATAGGGAACTGTTTCCATAGGGGGAGAGAGCAGCACAGCAGGAATACAGCAGTGGAATGAAAATTTGTATGGTGTGAGGTGAAATATATAAAATCTGCTAATTTACAGTAAGCAAGAGTTTTCTATGGATACCAGCAATGTTGCATCTTTTTTTGATACATTTATGACAAATTTAGGGTAATGAAGAGAGCAACTGAAGGTCATTAGTTTAAATTGCCATGTTGTTTTCTACTGTATATTCTGAAATGATGGAAACTCAGAAGCAAAGTATTGAAATAAGTGTATTGTTTTGTACAATAAATATCTGCGTTTTGAATGTAATTTAAATCTGGATTTCCATTTGTGGGCAATGGTAGGTTTTTAAGAATAGGAGAAACAGGAAGGGCAATTGTGAAATGATTCTTCCTCTGCTTCAAACTTCTGGAAGTCAATGTCTTAGGGACCTCCTGAGCTAAAAGTTGCAATCCAGTCAGTCTTAACAGCCATTGACTGATCTTTCACTCATGTATGTACACTCTTTTTGAACTCATTTTAGCTTTGGTCTCTGACATTTTGTGGTGTAATTTCTGTGACTTCATATGTGCTGTCTGAAAAAAAGGTTTTGTGTGTTTGCTGCTAATTTCAGTGGAATTTTTTCTAATTTTTGTATTCAGAGAGTGAATTAAGAATTTCCTACTTGATTGCTTCATTATAGTTGTATTTTTATTTTCTTTGAGTTTCACATCTGTTGCTTTACTGGCATGGTAAGAATTAGAAATATTGGAGGTAAGTGCTATGTGGGTAAAGCTATGGTCAACATCTGGCTGCTGATAACCACCATAATCTTAAGAAATTTTATGTATTTTGAGGTAACCTAATTCAGTATTTCATGTATTTTAGATGGTAAGAACTGTGGCTCGTTACCATGAAGAAAAGAAACTTAATGAAGAGCGAGCTAAGAGGGAGGAACAGAACAAACTGAGGAGGATTGCAGCATCCATTGCTAGAGAAATAGAGTATTTCTGGTCTAACATTGAGCAGGTAAAGTGCCCACTCACCAAGACTCGTGCAATTTGTGATGCTTTTTCATCTTCAGTAGTTTATTTGTAAAATAAAAGTGCTTTATTAGACTTGCTTTGTATTTCAGGTTGTTGAAATTAAACTGCAAATTGAATTTCAAGAGAAAAGGAAAAAAGCTTTGAATCTAAAGAGATTTTCAAGGAAAGGTAATTGTATTCCATTTCATAAGAAATATACTCTGAATCCTGATGATATTGTTTTATATAATTTCACTCAGTGCAGGTTAATCTCACTGGTGGTAAAATTGTGAGTTGCTAATAATAGGTTGTGAATAGATCTGAGTCACGAGTTACGGGTTTTTATGTTTTTGTGTTAGATTTTATTAATACTTCTTGTGTTTTGCTTTGAATTCATTTAAAAGTTCATATAAGAAATATAAGATTGCTAAGTGATGAATACATACATCAAGTGTAATAATTTTCCAGGTAAGGATTCAAAAGAAGACCTTTATTTGGAAAAAGAAAGTGAAATGGTAAGTCTTTGTTTTTTGAAAAAGCCATCAAATTAGTTTAAATGTGACTACATGTGTGAAAAAGTTTTGGTAAAGGTGTTTTTTTTTAAAATACATGGTGATGATAAAATTTCACTGCAGTTACTGACAAATGAACATTCAGTCACAAGCACAAGTATAATTTTTCTTTTCTACTTAGGAAGGGAAGTGGATTATGGTTGGTACATGTCTTTAGTGGCTGTGAATCATTCATTCTGAGATTGAAGACCAGCAAACTGTACAAATTAATTGCCAGACTTGGGCAGGAGTTTCATCTGCAGTAGCCAGGGGTAGACTCTGTGGGGCATGAAACGTGTTTTCAGGTGTTCAGCAGAGATTTATCTGCTGAGAGATGAAGGTGTATGTTTCAGAATGGAGCAAACTGAATGAAACTTGGATATCTTTTTCCCTGGATGAAATGTATGCTAAGGACTCCTTGGCTGTGTCTGTGCAATTGGAAAAAAATGGACAAGGGATCTGAGGCCCTGAGCCATCTGTCGTGGCACAGCTGATGCCCATGTGCTGAAATACTCCCCCTCCACCAAGCAGAATGCCTACATCTGAATTTCCTGCTAGGAACAAGCCTTAGCATGTGTTACCAGCCAAACTGTGGCCCAGCACTGGCTGTGAGAGTTAATTGGCACAGGCTAAACAATTCTACAGAGTGGACTGGACAGCTGAGACAATTACAGGCCTGTGCCATATCCCTTTTTTATTGACTAGTGAAAAAATTTAGTCCTTGAGCCAGCCTGGATAGAAGTTTTGTACCACAGCTGGACCTGAATAATTTGACCCATGAACAGTGGAAGTGGCTGACTGCACACTTCCATCAATTCAGAATTAGAGTTTCTGTTTTTGCATGACCAGGGAAGTGCTAATAGATACTAAGTGTCTGTCAGCAAATGCTTTTGGGACTGCAGGGCATGTTTTGTTATCTTTGAAAAACAAACAAAGCCCCTTGCTTATCTTTTGTTTTCTCTGATTTTAAATATTGCAATTATTTAATGCTAGGGGGGTTCATCATCTGGAAGGAAAAGAAAGGCGAGCACATCTTTGACTGATGAAGAAGGTAAGTCACTTCTCAAAATTTTGCATCCATAGAATAGTACATAAGTTGAATATTAAACCCACAGGTTTTCAGTCTGTTACTGTGTGGGTGCAGTGCTTTTCATGAACCAAATACCAACCTTGATCTATTTCTTAGAGACATTAGACAGTCAATTACATAGTAAATTATCCCTAAAAGAGCTCCAGTGAAAATTTGAAAATAACATTTTCCTTGAAATGATACTGCTATCATTATTGGTGGATTTTAATTCTTTCTGTCTTCATTACTTCATTTGTCAGGCCTTACTAATGGTCTTGAAGTTCTTTTGAGGATTTTAGACTGAAATACCTATCTGCTTTGGGTCCTTTCTTGTTGGTGACCGCTCTGTCATGTTCCTGACAAAGGAACTCCCCTGTTCAAAGCTACAGAACAACCTGTGGTGGACATTGTCAGTCAACACTTAACTGCCTTCTGTCCTGAGGCAGGAGTGCTTCTCTCCTGTTCATTTATCTTTTGAATACTGCATATAGTTGCTTTCAGATTATCTTGTTTTCCATACAGATGTGATTATTTTTAAATCTTGCAGACTTAGAATATTCTGCAGACTTAGAATATTCACTTCAGGGGTATAGAATTACAAGTCTCCTGAATTATTGTATGATTTTAAGCCAAGATTTGCATTTCTTTTCTTGTAGTTGAAGATGAAGAAGAAACAATTGAAGAACAAGAAGCTAAAGAAGGAAACATAAACCATCAAACTGAGTTGTCTAATCTAGCCAAAGAAGGTAGGCATGTGGTTCTTCTCTGGGCTGGGCTCTGAAACAACAGCTGGAAACACACAGCACTTGTTATATTTGTAAAGGGGATTAGAGGTGGGAGATGGAGTGCATTCAGATGTTCAGTCCTATGTAGTCTGTGTTTAGTTTTTTTTCTATTTGGAAAGGTGCAGCAGTTCATGGGATGATGATGGACATCTGCACTTCATAAAGCAGTCCTAGTGAACTGCTAGAAAAAGCAGTTCTCTAGTGAAGCACTGTGTTAAAACCTTGCAGCAAGACTCTCAACCCAGGTTCTAGGAGTGCATGATAAACACTTAACACCAGGGTTGTATCAGATTGAACATGGACATTTTACCAACTGTCCTGAGTATCTCAGAAGGGTTTTGTGGCTGACTTGGTGGGTCCAAAAGGGCATTTAAGTCCTGATCTTGAAGGAGTGGGTATAAATATTTGAAGATAAGGTGTTTTTAGGGACAGTGCTCTGGCTAGCAGCTCTCATTAGCAATGTAATTGCTATGCTGAGCTTGATGTGTGCAGAGTACCCCACAGAGATGTGTCTCTTACCCTGGTAAAAGCAGATTTTTAGAGGCAGGCTGCCCATTAGGCTGAGCGTGCCTGGCAATGAACGCGCTGTTTCCAAATCTGTTTGTTTGGTCTGTTTGGCAGCTTAGTGGCTGCACTGAACTGGCCAGTTGGAGGGATTATAACCCTTGGCCAGTTAGCCAAGTTCCTAATGAGAATGTTGGCTGATTGATTGGCCACTGCCAGCATGTACATTCCTACTTCAACAGCTCAGACAAGGGATCCTGGAGTTACAGCTCAGTTTTGAAACTTTTGAAGTCTTGCATTGTCTTCCAACCATTCAACTGGATTTGATGCCCCTACCTTCCCAACTGGGGTTTACTGAGAGTTGTAGAGTGTGTTTTTAGTACAGTAAAAAGCAGGGTATGGGAGCAAACTGCTTGGTTTGGTAGTGCCAAATGTTCTCTGTAATCAAGGTTATTAAATAAATACTGCCATCATTCACTTAGTAATTACCTCTGAAGTTAACTTCTGATTAGAGAACTGGCTTTATATACTTGTGAAGAGTGTAATGAGATTATAATTAATAGTATCTATTGTTCCAAGTTTTAGTATTTTTAAACTTCCGTCCTTTAATGACCTTCAGCTGAATTGCCTCTGGAAGATTTGGTAAAGATGTATGAAGGTGCCTTTGCAGAAAACTTTCACTGGCCCCAGCCAAAGCCGGACAGTGAAGAGGAGAGCAGTGAGGAAGGTAAATTACTCTATGTTAAGAAGGAGTTGTGCTGATTTACATGGTGAAGTAAGTTGCTTGGCTCTTCAGGACTCTGTGAAAAGACATTTTCTTCTAGGGGAAAACACATCTTGAGTGAATTACATTTAAAATTTCTCAGTTTGTGAGAAGAGGGCAGTGTTTGCCTATCCTAAAGTGAAGATGTGTGAGATTTTCCAGAACAGTACTGAGCCATAGAAAAGCCTCTCTACACTAAATTAAACAGCACACTTCATAGGTAGCTATAATTACACCTCTGTTCTATGCTGCCTAACTAGTGTGAATGTCCACAACACGTACATGAGCCTGAGCTTAGGTGATTTGCATTTTACCTGAACTAGCTTGAAAATCATAGAAATGCTTTTAAAAGTTAGCTGCCTCCTTTAGACCCATGTCTAAATCCTGATTATCTCAATTCCTTTGTGCACCTGCTACTGAAATTTATTTTAAATACCACTGTAATTTTTCTCTCTCTCCTAGAAATGGAAGACCACATGTCTGATAGGGAAAGTCCCCAGAAGGAAGTTGTCCTCATAGACTCCCTTCTCAGCATTGACCAGTACAAGGGCCTGGACAGATCGAGTCCTCCCAAGAAGCACATGCGAGACATAGCAGAAGTGGCTGCTGCAGCAGAGATGTTATTACCTAAAGGCAGCTCCAGGATAACAACAGCAGTAAGACTCCCTATTTTCTACTACTCTGTGTGCTGATGTTTACATAAAGAATGCTTTTTCCTTCGTTATTTTGTAGCTTTTAGCAAAAAATTGCATTTTTTTTTCCGAGTTACCTTTAGAATGCTTATGCTTTATGCCATGCTCTGTGAATTTAACTCAGGAAAAAATACCAAATTATTCACATTACAGGTAAAATACAACACTCCATCACTTTTGTATGGGTCTCTCAGAGAATATCAGAAGATTGGGCTGGATTGGCTGGCAAAGCTGTACAGGAAGAATCTCAATGGCATCCTGGCAGATGAGGCAGGGCTTGGAAAAACAGTGCAAATTATTGCCTTTTTTGCCCATTTGGCTTGTAATGAAGGTAAGTTCATTTGACTAACATTTTCAGACAGCTACTGGGCTAGCATTATCTGTGAATTGTAGCCTAGGGTCACTTTTTTTTCCCTACTGAACTATATCAGGCTTTAGTTAATGGTAGGAGTAAGATTGTATCAGAACAACTTTCTGATACTTTGTGACATAAGGGTATTATCTAGTCAAGTATAGTGTCTGATCAACCTGTTACCCTCTAGAGAGTCTTCTGAATACTTCTAAAATCCTACTAGTACAGAAAAACCTTACAAATTGTTTAATGACCAGGAGTAGATTAGTCATTAAAATGCCTCTGTTTGTTGTTATTGGATCTCACTTTTAATGATTAATTTAGTGCAATGCACTTAGAAAGTCAAGGGAGAATATAAGGCACATGCATTGTAAGGAGTCTCCTTCCAGTGTTAACTGCTGTGTTTCCCCTTCTGTAGGGAACTGGGGCCCTCACCTTGTTGTTGTCCGGAGCTGTAACATACTGAAATGGGAGCTGGAATTGAAACGCTGGTGTCCGGGCTTGAAAATACTGCTCTACTTTGGGAGCCAAAGAGAACTTAGGGCTAAAAGACAGGTGCTGTATTTTGCAACTCTCACACTGTTGCCTGAGACTTTTAGCCTGTATATATCTGTCTTATTTGTCTTTTTTTAGTGAAGAAGTAGCTGGTTGTGAGATGTTCGAGAGTTCTGCCTTAACTTTTCTATCTTGTCCTTTTATTCCTTTTCCATAGGAATGGACAGAACCCAACAGCTTCAATGTGTGCATCACTTCCTACAAGCAGCTGTTCAAAGGCCACACAGCGTTCATGAAAATGAGATGGAAATACTTAATAGTAGATGAGATGCAGCAAATAAAGAATATGACTGAGAAACACTGGGAGGCACTTTTCAGTCTCCGCAGGTACAGAGCAGAGAATTGATTTCCTGCTGGCAGTGGGTTTTTCTCTTTTCATGTCACACAGTTCTCTTCTTAACAGAAAACTGATTGAAAAAAAGCGCTCTTGACTTGATCTGCCCAAATTCCTGAGCAATGTGCACCTGTAGAAAAGTGCTTTTATTTGAAACAGTCAGGATTCAGAGAAATGCTTGAGATCTTTTTGTTTCCACTATCATATCACTGTAATTCTGCTTTGCTGATAGTCTGTGCTCACAGATTCCCTTGTATGTTCTGATCCTCTACAATGAAGAAGCTATGTGGTGATATATTCAAGATTGAAAGGATACTTTATCCTAGGTTTAGTTTTATTATATCTACATAATTCTTCTGTGTATCTGACAAACATAAAAGCATAGTAATCAGTCAATTAAAAATCTTCTTTTGTTCACAGCCAGCATCGTTTGCTTCTGATAGACACTCCTTTGCATAACACATTGATGGAGCTGTGGACCATGGTGCATTTTTTGATTCCGGGAATTTCCAGACCTTACCTGGATTTTCCAGTAAAAGCACCTAATGAGGAGAACCAGGATTATTGCCATAAACTGGTCATCAGGTTGCACAGAGTATGTTGTAACTTTTTCTCATGTGTCCTACTACAAGAGTTACTGTTAAGGAGAGGGGGAATAAAAATATGTGGTTGAGATCAGAAGTTGTGTCTTTTCTTAACGCTTTGTTCCGTTTAGACAGAAAATCCTGCTGAAAGCAGAGCATTCTGCTACCAGAAGAGTGTGGAGATTTTTTTCAAAAATAATACAAGGCTCAGATTTTGAAGCATGACATGCAGAAATTAAGGAGCAAATTAATGTCTATACAACTGTGTGCATAGCAGAATGATTATATATAGCATATGCAGTTTATCACATCAAATCTGTTAGGTGTGAATAAGTTTAGCTTCCTGTTGTAAACTCTTTGAAGTGAGAATTTTTTTCCTCTCAATTTCAGATGATTCAGCCGTTTATTTTGCGGAGATCAAAGAGGGATGTTGAAAAGCAGCTCACAAAGAAGTATGAACACGTGCTCAAGTGCCGTCTGTCTAATCGACAAAAAGCCATGTATGAGGATGTCATCTTACAACCAGGGTAAGGGCTTGAAACAGTGAATGTAAAATGCTGTCACTTTAAGTGCTTAAGCAAGGAAAGAAATGATTGTCATGGGAGGAAGTGTTTTAGTGTTTCTCTGAAATTTTCCATTATGACCCGTGAATAAAATGTGATTGTGTTATAGACTAGAATTAAAGCAGATGATGCTATGGCCTTGTGAAAAACATGCATTTACCACTGGAACCTAAGAATCCAGTTATGATGATCAGGTCTTCTGCTGCATTGTTTTTACATTTGTCTCCAATGGGTGGTTCTTCATTTTTTTAAAGCCCAGTTTTTCCTCATCACTCCCCCACCAGTGATAACTGATAGGTGCAGGGGTGAAACAGAAACAAAGCAGAGAGAGGATGGGGAGCTGGATAGGTTGGATTTGATTGTAAGGCAGCCCGGGGTCTTTAAGTTTCGCTTTTCCAAATTTACTTTTGGTACAGTGCTGCTTAAAATACTCCAGAAGACCTTGGTGAAATCTAAACTTGTTCTAAGACTTTTGCATAACATACTGCATTGCTCATTCTCACCTCGCTGATTTAGGGACACCTCCATAAAAGCTGCACATAAATCAATGTCTTTCTGTATAATTTATTTGGTAGGACCCAGGAAGCCCTCAAAAGTGGACACTTCATCAGTGTCCTGCATGTCCTGATGCAGCTGCAGCGGATCTGTAACCACCCTGATCTGATAAACCCCAGGCTTTCAAGCTCCTCTTATGTATCAGAAACACTGGAATACAGAACCGCCTCTCTGGTGCTGCGAGCCCTGGAAAGGGATATTTGGAAGGTCAGTAGAAAAGTTAAGGTTTTTTTTTTCCTCTCTTAGTGCCCTGGCAGAATTTCAGTACTTACTGTTGTTTTTGTTATATGTGGTAAGTCTACCTGAAGTTTATAAATAGAAGGAATTCACTCTTCCATAACTGTGGCTACCAAGTGTGTTCTTGCTGCATCTCTTTTTTTGTTGTAGTGGTTTGAACTTTTTAAGTGGTTTGTAAACAGTAATTTTTCATGAGCTACTTGGTCAAAGAGAAATTACCTTTCCTTTTATCATGCCCATGTTTGCAAGAATTTTCCAACACTGAAGTCACTCTGGGTAGCACTGGGCTTATTTATGGCATTCTGCATTTTCTTTTTGCTTTTACTAGCTGAAGGAAAGCAAGGCTTGTTCTTTTTCACTTAACAGTAAACATTCTGTTACAATGACTAAATTAGTACTCTTCTGTCAATCCATTTGAAGTACCACTACTTCTGTTATTGTTGAACAAGTGATCCCACTCCTTGACATGATAAAAAGTATAAAAGAAGTATGAGTAATGGAGCAGCTGACATTTTTTGTTTAATTTTATTTCCATCCTTCATATTTTTCTACTCCTAAATTATAGTTTGGCGTTTAAGCTTGATAGTTAACCTTCAAAGAGTTCTATTTAATTCTTTGGAAACTGTGATATATGAAGAATTTTTAAATGTGTTTTGTTTTAATTTCCATAACTGGCTAATGACTTCAGTTCTTTTTCTTGTAATGCTTAAAATGGGACTGTCAGTTTAAGGTTTGTTTCCAAGGTTTCTAGACAGTTTTGGCTATTAATTAGTAGTTAATTTTTTAAACTTACATCATTTATTTCAAGTTAAAAAGTAAATACATAGAAATTTAATTCAGCATTGAATGTAAAGAGGACTTAAACTATTTGGGTCATCACATAAAACAAACAATTTTCTGAAATCCCTAGGAATCGGACCTGTCTCTTTTTGATCTCATTGGAATGGAAGACAAAATGACTCATTATGAAGCACAAATGTTGCCAAAACAAAAGGTTACTAGAAAGTTGATTGAAGAAATCTACAGCTCCCCTCCACCACCGGCGAGGCCCAACCCAGTGAAGCTCAAACCAAGCAGGTGTGTACACCTGCACTCCTCCTAAGCTAGAATTACAGCAGCCAAAGGTGGTACTGCTGCAATCTTACTGAGTTCTCTCTGCATCCCTGCTAATGGGATTCACACAAAACCTCAGGCTTACTCTTGCATTTTATTTTTCTCTTGCTTTCGTGTTTACCTCTGAAAATAAGAATTCTGTTCTTTGAGGCATGCAATTCCATTTGAAGTTTGTTGATGGATTTCCCTTAGTCCTTACTTCAGCAGCAGATGAACTTTGTTCTTGGACCTTGTTTATGGCAGTTGAGTGTTGTTTTGCAGAATTAGCATGAGAATAATTCAAGACTACATTGGGCCTGCAGTGTCAGCTCTGCTCTCACAGTGACATATGAAGTTTTCTAGCAGTACATTTTTTAAAGTAATTTCTTCTAGTGAAGTAGTGTTCTCAAAGTAATGTGGAACTGTTTTTGTAATGCAAGAGAGCTGCCTGATGACTTGCAGCATGTTGGTGTCTGGAGATTATATGGGAGCCCTTCTTTTCAGATATATCTTTTCCTGGATATTGACCTAGCCTCTTTAAGATGTTTGCTGTAATTCTGAAGCATCCTACATTAAACTGGGTGTATGGCAATGCAAGTTTTTTTTCCTTGGATTCAGCAAAATCACTTTCTACAATGTTTAAATGTTTACTTAGGAAGCTTGTGAAGCGATGAGTCTTGCCAGCTTCAGCCATCTGCAGGAAGATTAGCATCTGCCATGATCAGTTTATATGTTCCTCGGGTGACAGAGTTTACTTCTGAAGGCCAAACTATGATCTTCTTATAGACTTTGACTTTTCCTGCTCTTGCCAGGTTGTTCCAGCCCGTTCAGTATGGTCAGAAGCCCGAGGGCAGGACTGTAGTTTTCCCAAGCACTCAAGTCCAGCGCACGGTGACAACGGCAACGGTGACTCAGCAGGGACAAGTGCGAGGCAGATCCCCCATAGCTACAGTGTCCTCAAATCAAGGTAAGGGAGTCAGTGCCACCCTGGTCACCTGCACCTCAGCCTAGACAGATACAAGTTAGTCTGTTTAATAGAACTCCTTTTCCCTCTAGCTTATTGGTCTAGAATACTAATGGCTTAAAAATACCAACAGACTAATTGCTGGTAAAATTCCCCACTAGT
Source organism: Irena cyanogastra (assembly GCA_013397155.1). Taxonomy (NCBI): domain Eukaryota; kingdom Metazoa; phylum Chordata; class Aves; order Passeriformes; family Irenidae; genus Irena; species Irena cyanogastra. The sequence goes on from VWZV01011712.1 coordinate 304,716, forward strand.
TTCTCCAGTATGATCTGCCAGTATAATGCAAAACTAAGCTTTGTGTAACCTGTTAGCATATGGAGTAAATATGCCACAGTTGATATTTAAACCCCGAAGACGTGTGATGTTCTGTCAAAGATGGGAATGTACAGTGCTTCTCTGTATTTATTTAGCCTTTAAACGATGCTTTCCAAATAGATAATGTTGTAAAAATAGGATGGAGTAGAAGGTGTGGCTAGAAATCCCAGTGTGTAAGGACAAAGCCGTTCTTGTAGCCGTTTGATTATCCTGTTGGAAGGTTTCTTTTTAATGCAGGTTGTTTAAAAGAGCGGAGTTAAAACCTCTAACAGCTTGCACAAACAACCCTTATTGATTGCAGCTGCAGCAGCACAGTTTCAGACAACTCAGGCTTCCACCAGTGCTCCAAGACACCAGCCCGCAGCGACCTTCACCACAGCAACTAGCGCAGCCAACCCTGTGAAACCGCGGGGCCAGACCTCTGCGCCGGCCCCGCAGCCGGGCCAGCCCCAGCCACAGCCACAGCCACAGCCTCCCCCGCACACCATCCAACAGAGTGTGCTGCCTCAGAGGCTCGTACTGACCTCTCAGGCCCAGGCACGGTTGCCTAGTAAGTGGCCTCCCCTTTCAAGGTTTCTCCCACCTTTGTACTACAATGAGGTTAAGTTACTAGGCACCCTAAAATGTGTACAGAATCGTTGTTTTTTTTTCACTCTTCTGATTAGCCTTGCTCAGTACGTTGCTTATGACCAAGGAAAATCGAAAGTTGGATAAGAAACAATAGAATTGCTGTGGACATACATTAGCGGTGTCAACTTAATCTCCTATTTCTGCATGTTTCTTCTGCTGGCAAGACTTCCTTCAGACCAAATGTTTTAGCTCTCTCCTAATTATTCCTTTCGTGTTAAACACTAATCCATCTGCTAAAGGCCTCTCTGGCAGAGAGGAGTGTCGCCACTGTTAGGCAGAGAAAAGTGATGAGGCTTTGCTTTAAGGTTGTATGTGCACTGCCTATTAGCATGTGTAGAGAGTACTGAGCACTGATGTATTAATTTTGTCTCTGGGGTAATGCACTGCCTTTACAAAAGCTGAATTTTCACACCAGTATTTTCTCAAGATCATAAAACTCAATGCTGAAATGCCTCTAACCTTTCTGCATTTAAATCACAAAAAGCTTGGTCCTTGCCACTTCAAAGCTTTTTGGTTTGTCTAAATGCAGATTGCTTAAGCTAAATCATGTTTCATCAGCAAATTTCGAATATGTATTTAATGTGCCACACATAGGAATATTTTAATTTCTTCCTTAAACCTTCCTTCATGCTCTTGAAAAGGCAGTGAAAATCACTTTAATGTCTATACTTGTTCTGTTACAAAGTGTCACATGAGTTTTCAGGTAGCTCTTAACTTTTTTGCTAATGAAAGTGGTAATTTCTAAAATGTTTATGTTCTTACCCTTTAAACAATCAGCTTCTTTCCAGTTTGTCCAACAAATACAGAAAGCAATACCTGCTTAACTTTTATATGACACTTTTGATGCACTAAGTATAATTATGCATGGAAGGCGCTTCAGCACCAGTTTACTAACCAAAATGTAGAATTGTAAATATTGAAAAACTCACCTCCTACTTTGATTTTTTAATGCCTGTTTCCCTCCTTAACAGGTGGTGAGGTAGTAAAAATAGCCCAGCTGGCTTCTATAGCAGGAGCACAAGGCAGGATTGCTCAGCCAGAGACCCCAGTGACTCTGCAGTTCCAAGGCAACAAGTTCACCTTGTCACACAGTCAACTCCGCCAGCTCACTGCAGGGCAGCCCCTGCAGCTACAAGGTACTTACTTCAACAAAGGCAATTTTCCATTATTCAGGATGCTCTTGCTTTGATATGGACACCACGTTCCTTGTTGCTGGAGATTTTCCATCCCCAGTGCTTATACTGTCTGCTCTTCCTATTTTTGATGAGCCAAGGTAGATCTGGTTTGAAAAATAAATGCCTATCAAATGAAAGACATGGTTACTTTCTTTTTCTGTATTGTTTTCAAAAATGTTATTATTTGATTTGTTTTCACACCTATGCAGTGTAGCTAAAGGTGAGACATTATTTGATGTAAACTCCCCGCTGAGCAGAAACAGAAAAACTGAGAACATTCTTGGTTTATTCTGAAATTGTGTAAATAATACTTCAAGATTGGCATGCTTCTGAATTTTGGCCCAATTATTGCCCTTGTCTGAATGCTGTACCTGCCATTTATTTTATTCTCAAATCTCCTTTGCTGGTGATGCGTATTGCCAAATTTAGGAGAACCAGCATATCTTGATTCTCTGTGGCCGACTAAATAGAGGGAATGTTAAATGAAGACTTTTTGTTTGATTGGATTTTGTCCGAATTCTGTATAAATACCTAGATTAGAATGATACCCCTATGACATGAAACTCCTCTCCAGCTATGAAAACTTGGGTGTTTCCCTCCTTTTTTGGCAGATTGGTATAATGAATGTGTCTGATAAAATTTAATACAATTTGAAGCATAATGATCAGCTTGCAACACTAATAGATTTTTATAGAGAACACTAATTCTTTTCCACCCTAATGTGTGTTAAAATCCTCCACTGCAGGAAGTGTCCTTCAGATTGTGTCAGCCCCTGGGCAGCAGTACCTGAGGCCTCAGGGCCCCGTGGTCATGCAGACGGTTTCCCAAGCAGGAACTGTGCAGAACGCCCTGAATGCTTTAGGAAACCAGCACCAGGCAGGTGGCCCAGCTTCCACTGCAGTCACACAGCAAGGTGGGTTTTCCAGCCTGAAGAAATGTCTCTGTCTAAATATTCAGTTGCTGAAATCACATTCGTATATAACTCCAAATTGTTGCAGATCATAATTCTGTAAGTTGAGCTCAGAAGTGGGTACACTATGAGGCAAATGCTTGCAGTTTGTACTTAGTGTGTGCTGGAGTTTTAAGAAAATTTTTGGTATAAACTTGGGAGAGCATGTAACTTAATTATAGATTTTTTTTTTTTTACTGGTTTTGCCTTCAGTCAAATTTTTTTTGGGGGAAGAAGTAAATTTGAAATATTTTGTTAATTTTTGCAAGGAAAAATCAAGGGTGATAATTTTTTATACTGGCAGAGAATGTTCAATGATTGTCTCCATTTTTCCACATTGATTTTGCTTTTATCTAATTTCTTTCACTTCTCTAGCTGATCAAGCTACAGTTTTCCATTTCCCTCTGCAAATGTTGCTTAGGTATTTGGTGCCTTGCTGTAAATGTGATCAGTTCCTTGCTTAAAAACAAAACCAAGATGTTGATCGAAAATAATGGAGAAATTTATGCATTGACAACAAAACAACAGATTATTAAATGAAGATAAATATAACACTAGGAGTTCATTCCCTGAAAATGGCCATGTGCTGTAATTTTCCTGGGACATAAAAAAAACCATTCCTTCAAAATGGTGTGATGCTGTTACAGTGTAGTTAATTCTCTGGGTAAACATCTGCTAACAGTTGAAATCACAAGAATGCTGCTGAGATTTCATCATAGGATTTCACCAATTTGTAGATACACTCAATTTATGTGCTTTTTAAAAAATCCTAGATGATTTGCTCAAGATAAGTTAAAGCAATCTTTTCCTATATTAGGACATTTTCTATTGTGTTCATACTAACATTTTCTGAATGTCAATGCATGTTGCACTATACATGGCATTTTGAATAAAGTACAAATGGAGCACAGCACTTTGCTTCGTACAAAGCAAAGTAAAATTCCATTGATCTATCTTGGATTTTTGTTAGAACAGTTAGTGTAAATATCTGTCAGAGATCCGATGTATAACAAAGTACAAATTTGCAATACTCAGTGGATATTTAAACTAAATATTTGTCTGCAGCAATGATGTGTTACAGCTATGAAACGTCTGCTTATTGAAAACTATAAAGAGACCAATTTTCAGATGAATAAATATATAAACACAAGGTTTATCCTCAGTTTGTATTCCAGGTAGAGCTACAGTTACTAACTTGCCATCTGGTGACATGGGAGCAGTGTTAAAACCAGCACCTTTGCATGGACAGTCACAGGTACTCAATTTTTATTTTCTTGTGGAAACACCACTTTTTGGAATCAATAGTAAGTCTGTGTAATAGTTGAAAGCTATAATTTGCAGTACTGGAATTAATTAGGGGCTTTGATGATTACAAAGTAGGTAAATATCCCACCTTCTGTCCGTGTTTCAGGTTGACAGATCTGATGCATTTGCATTTGTAATCCATAGATAAAATAATCTGGTGTATAAAGGCAGCTGACAGCTTTCTTGTGCTGTGATAGACAGGTTCTTTTAACTGTAATATATTTTAATTATGTCGTAATGCATAAATAGAGAAATCATGTTGTTTTTTTGTGTTTTGAACACAATGGAAATGGAGCAAATCTTTATAGATTTCTCATCTTAACAAGTTTTTGGAAAAGATACTCAAGCAACTTACAAAGTATAGGGAAACATCAAGAATATATCAAAAGCTATGAAAATGTACCTTTAAAACGCAAGAAGATACTAAACTAAGGCAGAATTGCCTCTTTAATACGAACTGAATTCAGCTATAGTCTTCAGATTTTATCTGAAATATATACTTTTAATAATTGGTCTAAGTAGTAGTTCTACTCTAGGATCTACACTCTGATCCTGATAGTTTCATTCTGAAGAACCTCAACCTCCTCATTTATTGTGATGAGCAGCAAATGTGGTTTTCACTCACCTTCTCTTGGCAAAGGAGACGTTTGAGGAGAAGAACCGGCTCTTGAAGGAGCGCCTGGACAGGATCTTCTCCGGCAACGAGCGCCGCTGCTCGCGGGCGCCGGTGTACGGCCGGGACGTGCTGAGCGTTTGCTCCCTGGCTGGGGACAGAAAAGCCTCCCAGCTGCCTTCCAGTGAAGGCAACAGCTGGAGGTGGGCTGGCTTTGTCAACTGCTGCCTTTCCTCAAGTGCCTACGGAGGCCCAAGTAACCCCTTGCGGGAAATGATCCTGGGGTTGGTTCAGCAACAGGAATCTCTAAAGGATCTTGTTAACAGGTAATGTGTGACCCTGCCTAAGAAGCCTTTACACATCTAGTTGTTTCTAAAACACTTTTCAAAAAGGCTTAAAACCTTGTTTCTGTTGGTGAGCTCATTTGGTTTAGACTGGTTTATTTAGCAGTAAATCATGTGCAACGTGGGAGTAAAAATAGGTCACTTATAAATGTTTTCAGTGCCTCATTCTTAATTTCAAGTCCAAGTTTAGCTGACCATACTTAGGCTTACATTCTTATGCTTTGGGTTGACTTGAATAGATACTACTTGGACCTAACAACAGTTTAGACTCAGAGATGCAGGCAGAAGCTGGTTTAGCCAAGCCTGACTTCCATTTCTGTGCCTGTGATTATTGATGATCGTTTTGTGTGTAGCTTTTTAAATCGGTATTGCCTTGTTTTGATGCTTTTCACAGGGCTCTCTTCGTGTTGCCAGCTGCAGTTGCTGCTCCCCCCTGTTTCTATGTAGCAAATCCTCCCCCTTCATACAGTCACAGACTGAAACTCCTTAAGCACAACCTGAAGCAGAAGGCAGCTCCACACTTGCATCAGTTGCAACAACTGACAACTCCACACTTGCTGCAGTTCCCTGACCTCCGGCTGGTGCAGTATGACTCAGGTAAAAGACATTTCCTGGCAAGATCTCAGTAATGTCCTCTATCAAATGAATGGAATATCTATAAAACCATTATTGGTTTTTCTGTTTGAATTATAGGAAAATTAGAAGCTCTTGCTATCTTGCTTCAGAAGTTGAAATCTGAAGGACGCCGTGTGCTGATTTTATCGCAGATGATTCTGATGCTGGACATACTGGAGTTGTTCCTGAATTTCCATTTTCTCACCTTTGTCAGGATTGATGAATATGCCAACCAGGAACAACGGCAGGTAAATGTGCCCTACCAGCTGCCCACTGGTACAGCTATATGTGCTGCCCAGGCTTTTATACGCTACAGCAGGGGAAGGAAATTTGCCTCATTTTGTATTCAGTTTGAGACGCTTAACATGTTTTTATCCAGTTTTTTATTAGGCTATAGTGAATTTGGTTTGGTGTTTTATTTTGGTGTAGGGTTTATTTAGTTCTTGCTTTTATTCTGTTTATGTAGGAGCTGATGAAAATTTTCAACAGAGACAAGCGGATTTTCTGTGCCATCCTCTCCTCTCACAGCCGTTCCACAGGAGTCAATCTTGTCGAGGCAGACACTGTTGTGTTCTATGACAATGATCTGAACCCAGTGATGGATGCAAAAGCTCAGGAATGGTGTGACAGAATTGGGAGATGTAAAGATATCCATATATACAGGTGATGGTGACAGTCAACATCTGCTCTTTAACATGTTTTAATATGAGGTTAGTTCAGATAGTGCTGCCCTGTATGATCTGGAATAAAGTGGAAACAGTGCTAACACATTTAGTGGTATTCTCTAAGGACAGTTTGTCTTTTTGTTTCTGAAAGCTGGTTTGGAAATGACTTACCAGATTTCTATGTTTTTTTCCTTTTTTTTTTTTAGGCTTGTCAGTGGTAATTCTGTAGAAGAGAAGCTTTTGAAAAATGGCACAAAGGACTTGATCAGAGAAGTAGCTGCTCAGGGAAATGACTATTCAATGGCCTTTTTAACACAGGTAAGTTAATATTCAGAATGCATTGAAACACCCATGTTGCAGTGTTTAATAAATTCAAGCATCTGTGTTGGAGTGTTTAATAGCAGTTTAATGGAAGTCTGCCTGGGCTAGAATTAATAAGGAAGCATATTGGATTTCATGATTACTTGAACTCTCAGTGTTGGAGCCACATTCTTTCAAATATTGGCCATCTGTTTTGTTCTGTTATTTGCATAGTGATGCACAGACATCACCCATGACTTAATATATTGTAGTTTCTTCACCCTGCTGCAAAATTTTGCAGTGCTTGTAAGGGTGAAGATCTCAACAGCTTTAAAATGTGAAATAAGTTTGGATATTTAGAGAGATAGGCTCTGAATTACTGCTCTGAAGATATATGAGACAGTGACTGCACTGGTGAAGCCAGGCTATCCTGGCTGGCACTCCTGATAGAGAAAAAAACCAGAGTGCTCCCAAAAACTGAATGTATTTCTCTTTTTTCCTTCTATTTACCAAGCAAACAATTCAGGAATTGTTTGAGGTTCATTCTCCTATGGAGGATTCTGGATTTAGAGTGAAAGCAGAAGAATTTGTAGTACTTTCTCAAGAGCCATCTCCATCAGAAAATATTTCACCTAAAGTTGCAAGACCATTCATAGAGGTAATGATTAATACACACATTAAAAATACACCTGTGCAACATTAGTATTAAACAGATGACTAATCTCATTTTATTTGGGTAAATTCTGCCAGTCTGTTTTTCTTGTAGTTTTATGCTATTTTGCCTTGTGATGAAACTTCCAAAATCCCAAAGCTGAGTTTTATAATTTCTGAGACTGTTTCTCTTGCTGCAGCAAGGACTTACTCCAGAAATTTGTGTTGAGTTTCAGTGAACTCCTTATGGAGTTTCTTTTTCATATTTTTCAAGTCTTAATTATTTTTAAAATATATCTCTTTGAAAGGCCCTCAACAGCATTGAACGAGAGGATGAGGAGTCAAATGATCACATACAAGAAATAGGATCTGAGTCAAGCTTTGAACCTTTAATCTCAGAGCTCTGTGAGACAAAATACAACGAAGAGCCCTCGCAGCTGCAGGAGTTAGTTGCTGTTGTGGATCAGGTACCGTGACTTCCCTTGAATAGCTGGCTAAAAAGTAATGTTTAGTTCAAATGTTTCAATTTCTTTGCAGTCTGACCTTGAAGCAACTTTGTTGTTTCTCCCATTAAAAGGAAGGGAGATCTCCCACTGATTTAAAACGTTAAGACGAGTTTGAAGGAGAGCTTTGATACTTCATGTAACATTTCTTTTATTATCCTCAAAGTAACATTTTTTCCCTGTGATACTTCCCTCAGCTGACTCCAATTGAGAAGTACGCTTTGAATTATCTGGAGCTCTTCCACGGTTCAGTTGATGACAATGAGCCACGGTTGAGTGAGGTAAAACAAATCTTTCTTTTCCATGTTATTCTGTCGCAGAACAACATTTATTATATTTTAAATGTGAAATGGAAGTTTCTCCAATGATGTGGAATATATGGTAGGCACTTCTGTGATCTTTTCTTGCTATACATTATGAACAGCATAATGTCTTGCAGAGAGCTCATTATTTTGGGATTCTCTGGTTTAAACAGGTGTCAGTTCTTAATTTCTTTTTTATAAAACGGGAATTGCTTTTAGCCCGGCTCAGCAAATATTTGTTGTACTCCATTGATAGTGGGGGAAAAAATTTCATTAATTTTAGTGAGCCTGTGTTCTGCTTGTCTTCATTGTTTAACTGAAAATTCTTTGATTGCTTTATATTGATGGTTTAAAAACCCTCAACAAAGACCAATAAATATCTTCTAAATGATTGTGAAAGTATCTGTTAAGAAATTGCTATAAGATTCCAGTGTCTGAAAGTGTCAAAGTTCAAGGCAATTATCCATAAAATTACGAATTGATGACTTCTAATCCAGTGTCTGTTACTATATAAAGTTTCTAAGGAGTCTGACTTTAATCTAGATGGAACTGAAAACTGCCAAGAAAGCCTGGGAAGTCCAGCATATGAAGGAGTTAAAGGAAAGAGAGCAAAAAATGCTTTGGGAGGATGAAGAGGAGCTTCTAACCTACACTCGGGAGGATGCATACAATAAAGTAATTGCTGACTGGTCTTGGTTGTTTTTAAATTGTTATTTCTTAACAGTTAGTCTGAAAATACCTTTACCCTTCAGGTTTCAGTTGGATCATTTGAATTATGTTCTCTTTTTGCTGTGTAGGAATATGTCTATGAAGGTCCAGATGGACAAACTGAAATTATGCCAGTAAGTAAATCAACACCAGGCAGCCTAAACAGGCTTTTTATTTTATGAAACATAAAGATCAGTGGAGAGTTAACATTGCAGTAATTACAGACTTCATTCTGTGCAGCTCTGGACTCCTCCTACTCCACCTCAGGATGACAATGATATCTACATAGATTCTGTTATGTGCCTGATGTATGATACCACCCCGATTCCAGAGTCAAAATTGCCTCCAGTGTACGTCAGGAAGGAGCGTAAACGACACAAAACAGATCCCTCTGGTGAGTGCGTGCTCAAAACTGTTCTGAGATTATTGCTGAAAGTTTAAAAAATCAGTGGGCTTTTCATACCTCCTATATATTCAGAATGCATTGAAATACCCATGTTGCAGTGTTTAGTAAATTCAAGCATCTGTATTGGAGTCTGGTCCCGTAAAGATCAAATTTGCACGTTCGAAGGGATGAAAATTCTTATCTCACCATGGCCTTGAAGCAGTGGAATCACTGGAAGGCCCAGTTCTTAGGGTGTGTCTTCTCTTTAGACATAGAGATGTTCTTAAAAGGACAGTTTTGGAAAGCAGACTTTCTACTTTGTCAGTTAGAACAGGGCTGGTCTTACTTTATAACAGGCTCTGTTTAGTTCCTGGCTGTGCTTTTCAGAGGCAGTGGGGAATACTCTGTACATGTGTGAGCAGTTTGCAGCTGTAGGCAGAGGAATCAAAGAATGACAGTATCTGCCAATAATGCTTTATTTTTAAATGTCTTAGCAGCAGGTAGAAAGAAGAAGCAACGTCATGGGGAGACAGTTATCCCACCTCGTTCACTCTTCGATCGAGCAACTCCAGGAATGTTGAAAATGCGCCGAGAGGGCAAAGAACAAAAGAAGAACATCTTGTTGAAGCAACAGACACAGTTTGCAAAGCCTTTGCCAACTCTTGTCAAACCAGCTACTGAGGCTGGACAGGATAATCCAGAGTGGTTGATCAGCGAAGACTGGGCACTTCTGCAGGTCAGATGATACCTGCAGCTTCTGCTGTCATTATGTTTTTATTCCTGCGCTTTATCTCTTCAAGGTTATTTCTAATTCTTGATGACATTTTGCTGTCATAACTTGGAACAGATTGCCTGTCATTTGTGCTCCTCTAAGGAGAAATTAAGGACTAAACTACAAAATCTATGTTTAAGCCCTATTGTTGTTTTAGAAATCACTTACTGTTATTCAGATTAGTTGTGCTGGCTGGACACTGGATAATGCAGCTAAAGTTCTTCCCACCTTTGAGGGGAGAGCAGCATTTAAATAGCAGCTCTCTGTCCTTCTCATACCGATCTCCAACTGTTTCCCTGCACATCAGTCAGCATCAAGGCACCTTATGCCTGTTTATTCTCTGTGACTGTAGCTGTACACAGAGCCTTAGCCCTGAGCTGTCCCACTATAGTAATGGTGTGTGGGCATATGCAGGTGAGGGAAGATTTGGAAGATGGCAGCAATTTGTCACCTGATGCATTTATACCTTTCTCTGTTGCAGGCAGTGAAGCAGCTGCTGGAGCTTCCTTTAAACCTTGCTGTTGTGTCGCCAGCACACACTCCCAACTGGGACCTGGTCAGTGATGTTGTTAACTCCTGCAGCAGAGTCTATCGCTCGCCCAAGCAGTGCCGCAACCGATACGAGAATGTCATAATCCCAAGGGAGGAAGGAAAGGTGAGTTCACCTGGAATGATGCGTCTTCTTTTTACCTTAAGTTGTAGAGTTTTTTTTTCCTTATCTCCATAAACACTTGTTTTTTTGTTAAACGTTTCAACAGTGTAAATAAATAACTTTTAAAAGATCTTTTTTAAATTATTCTCATCAGGATATCCACTTATTTTATGTGATTTCTTTGAAAAGAAAAAGCACCTGAACAAAATCTTCCACAAAAGATCATCTAACTTTCCTTCTTATTTTACAGCTAATGTACGAAGCTAATCCTAAAAAGAAGACAAAAAGTATTTATAAGGTGTGCATTGGTATTCTTTCAAAATCAAATCTAGACACTGTGGTATTTAGCAGCAATGGAGGTGGGCAGATAATTCATATGAGATCCATGTTGAGTGTTACTTGAGTTCTGAAACATCAATTAAAATTCCAAGTTTATTTTTCCTTTCTTTGTTGATACAGTGGATTGACACCAGACTTCAGCTTTTGGATTTGATAGATAAATTTTAGATCATGCAAGAAGTTTGTGATTTCACTTAAACTGTAGTTGGCATTTTTCCACCATGTATCTTTATCCTGATGGTATTTAAGATCTGTAAGAATGAACTTCATGCTAGAGTCTAAGTGGATTACAAATACATAGTGAATTTGATGCCTGAAACACGTTTTAGTAAATGAGGATGATAGGACACTACAGAAACAAACACAAATTCCATGACTGTGAACACCTTCTTCCAAACCACACAGCAACTTAGTGACAGAGTTGGGTGGAGAATCCAGAGCTTCTGGCTGTAGTCCCATTCTCTGACTGCTAAGGAGGTTTGTCCCTGACTGGCATTTTCTGCTTGGGAGAAGCCAAATGTTAGACTGGCATGGTGTGTGGATGTTAACCTAGCTTTTTTGGGAGAGCAGTGCAGTGATGGTTTTGTTTTATTATCTTACGTGTGCGCTATGCATAACTATAAACTAATGGGCTCTTGGTTTGGGTAATGAATTAAACTTGCAAAATCTAAACTAAAGCAAAGATTCTTTCTCAAATTAGAGTTTGCCATTTTGTATGTCCCCAAGTGCTGATGCCAGTGTGACCGTGAGAACTGCTCCTTATTTTGCTCTTTCTTTATATATTTCCCATAGAGTTTTGTGTGACAGTAAGTTATCAGTGACACAAGGCAGGAACCAGTCTGTGATAGATATGTTGGAGAGTGTTTTTAAATAATCTACGAGCGCGCCTTGTGTTTAAACGTAGACAAAATGCCCTGTTGGGTGAGTTTGCAATTGAAAGTTGGTTTGTTTTCTTTTTTTAGACTAAAAACAGTCGCCCACTTCGTACCAATCAGATCTATGCTCAAGATGAGGGTGCAACCCACACACAGCTTTATACTAATCATTTTGAGATGATGAAAATGATTGCAGGGAAAAGAAGTCCGCCTATCAAACCTCTGTAAGTTTACCTGGGGTCATTTGATCTCATGTCACCACAGATCTCCTGGAAACTCTGTTTTGAATTGCTCTCAAAACCCAGAGTTATTCTGCACTCAGTTTCTCTGTTCTTGATCTCTCTCTGTGTGTTCTGTGTTACTGGAAACACCTCCATATTTCGTGTACTTGGGTCTCACTGCAAGAATTTGCTCTTTGTCATTAAGTGCAGAACTGCATTCAGTTGGGGTTTTTTTAATTTCCTTTATATCTATCCATTTACCTGAACTGTAGACAATTTGCTATCTATGCTGTTTAGTAGTACATTCTTTTCTATGTACCTTCCTGCAGTTATTCTGTATTTATTTAGTATTTACTGTGAGTCTTTTTTAAATGTCTGTCTGTATGCAGGCTCCAGTACTGTCAGGAATATAATGGCAACTTCACCAAAACTGCAGTGTTACATGCTAAAATATGTGAAATGAAATACTGTTCTAAGGTCTTTCTATCTCCAGTAATACAGTTTTGCTCAATTTCAGACTTGGCATGAATCCTTTCCAGAAGAATCCAAAGCATGCATCGGTGCTTGCAGAAAGGTGAGCACTCCCTATCTTGAAGGAGTTATAAATTGCATAGAAGTGCTCTTTTTTGTTGTCTTTCTTTTGGGTTTCAGTTATTTCTAAATATTGCGTGTTTCGTCTTATTTTTGTTTCTAGTGGAATCAACTATGATAAGCCCCTCCCTCCGATTCAAGTCGCATCCCTCCGAGCAGAACGCATTGCCAAAGAGAAAAAGGTATGGTCCCATCTCTGCTGCACAAATGACTGCAGTAATTAAAAAATTAGGCAACAGATGAGGTATGAGCAAAGCTGCCTCCTGGGAGAAGTTTGGCAGTACAGTGGATGTTATGAGCGGCTGCACATTGTTAATATGCAGGGGTTTAGATAACCAAGGCCCTTTCCTTGTGCCTCTTGTCACACTCAGACCCCTTAAACAATGAGGAGCGTATTTTTGCAGAAGATATTGAAACGTGTAAAAATCTTGTTTAATTCTTGACCGTTCTGTAGTCTCCTTTCTTATATTATTCAGAAAGAACTACTTATCCTTGCTTGTGGATGATAAATTGCTTGTTGTGCTATGCTCTAAGCCATAAAACCATGAGTACAGCTTGTAGTTTGAAATGAATCACATTGTGTAACTTGGACTTGAAAAGTGAGGGCAGCTTTGTGTGCTGTCTCTGTTTAGAATTAAAGGGGTTTTGTGGATAGAAATAAAGAGGGTTTGTCTTGTTGCTTTATTGTGTTTAAAAAGAACCACATCTTGCTTGTTCCATGCTTGAAGACTGAAGGTGTCCCTTGCCTTGCAGGCGCTGGCGGAGCAGCAGAGGGCCCAGCAGCAGACGGGCCCCCAGCCCCAGCAGCCCCAGGCGGGCCAGCAGCCCCCCCAGCAGCCCCCCGTGCAGCAGGCCCAGGCCCAGCCACAGGCACAGGCACAAGCACAGGTAGTTCAGCAGCCACAGGCAGTGGTGCAGACTGCAGTCACTACTGTGGCCAACACAGCAGTATTGGTAAGAAAGGGAGAGCTCGGTGCCTCTGGTGTAGTAACTTCAGTTCTTCTGTGTGTGCTGTATTTGTGTCATGTTTTCTCTGGAAAGAGAATTTTAGGTCAGTATAGTGAGATCAAAGATATTTTTTCTTGTTTGCTTTCCCTGATTATGCTGGCTATCCTCTGGTTCCCTGATTTATTAAGACTAGTTGTACCATTGTAGCAACAGATCTTGGCATTCCAAGGTGGAAAAACACCATGCAAAGATGGTTTTTCCTTTTTCACTTTAGACTTTCATTTAATGAATTCTGAGTGAATAGATGTACATAGTCAATGAGAAGTATTTGTACAGAGAACTTGCAGAATACAGAGAAAAAAAGAGAATGTAACTGTAAGAAAGACTCAGTTAAAGAGTTTAAAAACCACAGATTCATTAACCTTTGTAAGGCAAGTGAAATGATGCATCCCGCAGGAAATACCATGGTGCTTTTACTGTAAATTTGTGCAAAGTTTTCATGTCTTCCCTAAGTCTAGAGTCTGAATGAGTCTGATGACTGGTCTGTGGCTTTTACATTTAGAGCCACTCCAGTTTGCATAGTAACTGTGTGCAGGCAGTGGTGGATTTATTTTGCTTACTGAAGAGTAAGAGTACAACAGCTTTTACAGAAAGACACAGAGGATGTGTTCTGACCCACAAGCATTGCTGTGTATGAAGTGCTCAGTGATGTTCCTGTGTGAGTGGTTGTCCAAGGCATTGCTCCCTTCCTCTGCTAACAGGGATGTCCATTGACCAAGGCTTACCACACACTTGGCTGGTCTACAGTTGCTCATCAGTGAGGCAGAATCCTGATATATGTATGCATTGGTTGCTGTGGTCTGTAGAGTCAATGAACAACTGCAGAAATCTCTGTGTGTTCCATTGCATTTTTGTTATTTTGTCGCTTTTGGAATACAGCATTGTGTTAAGCAATGCTCAGTTTTCTTTTATTGTTTTTCTGAACTGTTACCTTAATTGTCTTCTAATTAGGCAGGCACCATCAAAACAGCGGTGACGGGGACGAGCATCCAGACTGGTAAGGAGACTTTATAATTGGGCATAGGAGGTGATGGGACATTGGGATTTTCACTTTCAGAATCTCACATTTAATCCTGGCTTGCTTTCAGCTACAGTGAGTGGCAATGTGATTGTGAACACTGTGGCTGGGGTCCCTGCTGCTACCTTCCAGCCCATCAATAAACGTCTGGCCTCACCTGTTATACCTGGGACGCTGACTGTGAGTAGATCCTGCCACTAGTTGTGTCTCTGGACACACTGGGTTGCATGTTTTATCAGCATAGTCTTTAGCGTTCCGTGTTGTCAGAAATTCTGCTTCTGGCGAATGTCATGTGCATCTTGGAGTTCTTTATCAAACCTCTCTCTCTTACCAAAACATCAGAACACACTGGATTGGTTTATCAAAAAAAAATGCTTAATAGTGTTAAAAATAGTTTATAGGGAAGTGCTTCTAGAAGCAATGTATTATGTCATTAACATTTTCAGCCTGTAACTGTTTTGTGCTTTATTAATTATGATCTTTATTATTATGTTAATGGTTTAAGACTATGGAAGATAAAGCAAAATATTGAAAGGTACTAAAATCTAAAGTCTGTAATGGAGTGAAGGGTTTAGTGATCAGCCTGTTGGAAAAAGATTTAACCACATGCTGATTTTAAGATGCATCCAAACAGATGTGCTAGACAGATTTGGGACTTTTTTTCCTTTTGCATTTTTCTTGCTTGTTTTTAAAATTGCCTAGAAGGCAGTTGCATTTCCAGAAGGGAAGTGTGAGGCGTGGGAAGGGAGCAGTGATGGCTGTGTTCCCTTGCAGACCTCGGGAGGCACCGCCACGGCCCAGGTGGTTCACAGCCAGCCCCGAGCGGCCGCGGCGCCGGCAGCGTCCACCGAGCTGGTGACCATCGCCTCCACCCAGGGCGTGCGCGCCGTGACCTCGGTGACGGCTTCGGCCGTGGTCACCACCAACCTCACGCCTGTGCAGACCCAGACAAGGTCTTTGGTGACCCAGGTTACACCAGGTAATGACCCTGTGTTCAGAGACTTTTTCCAGTAGAGCATCGAGGGCTCCAGAATTCCAGTAGATCCACCAGCACAGCCCCCACAATGTTGGAAGTCTGGGACACAATTAAACAGGGCTATGATTTTCAACTTGCTTTATTGTTGGTGCTCAGATGACATTTTTCTCCGGTATTTCTGGATGAAGTATGGCAGTAGAGAGCTTGGCTCCTGGGCATTGCAATTTAAGAATATTATTAACAATCTAGCAGTAAAATATTAGATTTGACTGTCTTGACTAATAACCATTGTGAAGAAAGGCCCTTGTATTTTATGATCTGCTCTGCTTTTACATCATGCTCGTGATAACGTGTTCTTGCGTGTGGTAAATCCACAAAGTGTGCTGAAGTAGAAAAATAAGCATTTAACAGCTCCACTTCTTAGGTGAAATTCATGAGTTAAAATGAACGTTGAAAAGTATTTGTCATAACATTTTGTTTTTTCTTTTTTCACAGCTACGCCAACAGTCCAGCTGTCAAGCAAAACCATCACCCCTGCTCACTTCCAGCTTCTGAGGCAACAGCAGCAGCAGGCTGCTCAGGTGCAGGTCCCACAGATCCAGGCTCAGGCACAAGCCCAGTCTCCAGCTCAAATAAAAGCTGTAGGGAAATTATCACAGGTGAGGAACCGCTCATGAAGTAAATTAGCACATTGCTGTCATTACTGTAAGCTTCCTTAGCAGTGTGTGTTGTGTCCTGTTTTCTTGGGCTAGAGTGAGATATATTACAGTCTTAAATTTCATCCTACTAAAATTTCATGCAGGCAGTGAGTCTGACAGCACTTTCAATAGTAGAGTAGGGTAGGATGGAAAGCACTTACTGCTGCTCACTAGAAGCCATTGTGTAAAAGAGTTACATTTTAGATACTTGATATTAGCTCTGGTCTGGTACAGAATGTTTCTACTTTTAAGCTTTGGGTTCATCTCTGTTTTTCTCCTGTAATGGAGAAGAAAACCATTGGAAATGATGGAAGTGTTTGATTTTTGCAGGAGCAGCTGATCAAGTTGCAGAAGCAGAAGCTGCAGCTCCCCCAGCAGCAGGCAGCACAGCAGACACAGCAAGGGGCACAGCAGCAAACAGCACAAGTGCAAGTGCAGCAGCAGCAGCAAACTCAGCAGCTCACTGCTGTGACAGCCCCTCGTCCTGGTGCTGTCCTCACGGGCACTACGGTCACCAACCTGCAAGTGGCACGCCTGGTGAGTTGGCTTTGACTTGGCAAAAACAGTCTCAAACATCTCACTCTTGGCTGGTTTAAATGAGCTAGGCACTGGTCATTCACACTCATGAGTGCCCTTTGCATTGCTCTGGCAGTTCAGAAGGAACAGCTGTAACATAAATAGCTTTACATTGTACATACACATTGATACGATCTCTGAATTGTGTCACTGTACAGCAGCCATTACATTTAGAAACATTTACAGCTATCATTTTATAATCACCTGTTACATGCTGCAGATCTTTCTGTGCTGGTACAATAATCTTCATTCCTTACTGCTTAGACTCGTGTTCCTGCCTCCCAGCTCCAAGCACAAGGACAGATCCAGGCCCAGACTCCACAAGCAGCACAGGTTGCTCTGGCAAAGCCTCCAGTGGTGTCTGTTCCAGCTGCTGTTGTGTCATCTGCAGGAGTCACTACACTCCCTGTGACTGTGGCAGGCATTAGTGTTGCCATTGGGCAGCCACAGAAAGCAGCAGGTAAGTGAATGCAAGTTGGAAATAGGAAGAATTGTATTTCGTAGCACTCCTATAGTATAGACAATTTTTTTCTTGTAGAAAGATTGTTGTTAGAACAAAAAATTAGCTTACTCATGCCCTTAGATAAGAAATTTTCTCCACTGTCAAAATCATGTCTTATTCCCATTAAAATCAGTGGGTTGTTAGTGCTCAAAGCTGTGCAGATGTGTGAGTCTGTAAAAGTAGAATCTGTGTTTGCAAGCTGTGATGACTGGGACAAAGCAATAAACTGAAGACTCTTACAGTTCTGATTATTTCTGTAATTTTCAGGAGGCCAGACAGTAGTTGCACAGCCACTGCATGTCCAGCAGCTGCTGAAACTCAAGCACCACCAGGCAGCACAGCAGCAGAAGGCCATCCAGCCCCAGGTTGCACAGGGACAAGCTACTGTGCAGCAAAAGGTACCATTGTCTACTCTGCCATTAACTTAGGCAGTGGTTCTGTGGTTGTAAAGCTTTGCTTCTGGATGACCAGAACACTCCTAGACAGTCAGACAGGATTTCTGGGGGTGAATCTTAGGTATATCTACAGAGAACAGGTTCTCAGGTGCTTCATTTTTTCTGTAAATGTTTCTGGTTGGTGGTAGTTTTTACTAAGTGTTTTGTTGTGTGAGTGTTGTTTGTAAGAGAGAAACTTTTCATTAAATACTTTAGTTCTGAATACTTTTGTAAATGCATGAAGGCTTTTGTCTAGTGTTCATTTTTTTATTGCTAATCCTGGGAGAATTGTTTTTCAATAATTAAATGTAATTAACCTTTTTTCCCCACATACCTGTTATTTAAAATACACTTATCTTTTGTAGTCATTGATGGCTTTTTTTCTCTTGTGCAGATAAATGCTCAACAGGTTACGGTGCAGACCCAACAGCAGACTTCACAGCAGCAAAAAGTAACTTATGCTACACAGCCTGCCATTAAAACACAGTTCTTAACAACTCCAATTTCTCAAACCCAGAAACCAGGTGGAACCCAGCAAGTGCAGGCCCAGATTCAGGTACAGGTAACACAGGTTTACACCTTTAAACAGTACTGGGACTGGAGAATTGTAAAGATGACAGGTGAGGTAGAATTCAGCACCCACTAATTTTAATTCTAGTCACACATTCATTTAAATTGACTTCTTAATAAAAATCACTGGTGCTGCATATGTGGCCTTACAGCAAGTCAGAGCAATTACGAGCTGCAAGTTCACCTTTCCTCTTTGAAATAAAATAATTGATTCACTCCTCTTTATTAGGCAAGGGATTCCATACTGTGTTTACTAAGGAAAATTCAGATAGAGTTTTTCCTGTTTCTGGTGCTGTCTCACAGCCTAATCTCTGGCTGCCAAGAGTAGATGACAACTCATCTACTTTCTTTTCTGCATAACTGAATCAGCCTAACCAAGGAAAAAGAAGGGGATTAGGAGTTGGAAGCCTTACTAGTTCAAAAGTATATCCCAGATAATGTAACCTGTTAGAACTCATGTGCTTCCTTCAGTTTTATAGGTAGTTGGGAGGAAATAACTCTGTTGTAGTAAAATTGAAAATATTCCTCTTCCTCCCCTAGCTAAATTTTTCTTTTCACAGATGTAAAATGTTTCATAAACATTCAGCCTTATGGAAAATGCCAAGCTACAGCTTATCATGAACAGGCCTTGGTGTTTTGCTGCTATCAGCAGCTTTTTATTTTGATCCAGTCTTTCTTTATTTCATATCACTGCAGGTTGCAAAACTCCCACAAGTGGTCCAGCAACAGGCTACTGTTGCCAACATTCAGCAGATGGTTTCAGTTTCCCAACAGGTAGGTTTTGCTCTCTTGTTAAATATAGCACTAGAAACATCATCTTTAGAAAAGCTCATTTTTTGGGAATATGCATATTTTTCACCTTATTTGTGGCATAGGTAGTTTTTTGAAGGATATAGCAAGTGCCTTTCTATAAAAATAAATCTTGAGTACTGAATCAGCTGAGGTGTATTCTTTGGTCTAAAACTTTCGTAGATGTAGCAATGTTTGTTCATTACTGTAGATAAGCTGAAAAACATATTTTTAGAAGTTTTTTCTAGAGCTGAAAGGATGTTTAAAAATTCGTTTCTGGTGATGTATAGACAGTGTAGCAAATAATTGAACTAATGAGCAGCATCTGAGCTTTTTCCACAAAAATTAGGACAAATTGAAGGTTACAAGTTGTTTTGTTTTAGTTCATAGAGCTGTGTCCAGTGCTCTGTAAAAGGCAGAAAGGTGAGGTAGCTGTTCCAAATGTGTGCTGGTAACAGACAGGGCTCGGGCAGGAGAAGCTCAGGTGGTTTGGTTCCCCTCCCCTAATGACCAGGCAGTTTAATTAACACTGTTTAGAACAATGTCATCCAGATCATCAGCAACAGGCCTAACTTAGGCACTTGATTGGCAGGAATGATTTAATTTTGGAGAGTGGATGAAGTTCTTGCCTTTGGTACACAAAAATCTGGGCCAGTTGGCTCTTAATCTGCCACAGTTTACAGTGCAGTGTTTTAGTGCAGAATAAAATCTGTGACTGTTTATCTCACAATGGTGATAAAGTGGTGTAAGCTGTGTGATAACCACCTCAGATGTGAATGCTTCAAGGGCAAAGTAGACAGCAGGAAATAGAAACTTCATCAGTCAATACAAGTTGAGTTGCCCTCTGTAGTCAGGAAGAGCTCCTAGATCATTACTATTTTGTAATTGCCTTTTCATCCTGATGTGTAGGTACAAGCTCAGCCCCAGACTGTGACCCTTTCTCAGACGACAGCAGGTCAACAGCAGGTTCAGGTGATCCCTGCAACCACTGCTACTGCTCAGGTGGTGCAGCAGAAGCTGATCCAGCAGCAGGTGGTGACCACAGCATCTCCCCAGGTTCAGGCTCCAGGTGTACAGAACCCAGCCCAGACACCAGCAACACCTGAAGCCCAGAGTCAGCAAGCAAAAGTACAGATGAGGACACCGACTGTCAGATTAAAGGCACCTACTAAACCAAGCTGAACTATTGCAATAACAGAGAAACACAGTATTTTGTGTTTGCTGAGACAAGTGAGAAGCTACTCCAAACATCCAAATGAGGACAATACACCTCTATTTTTTTTTTTTTGTATCAGAAGGTTTCTTGCTGGTGAACATTTAAACATGAAAACTCACATTTAAACGTGAAAACTCACATGTAACTTCAGTGTATTAGCAACTGTTTAGCACTCAAACTCTGTACAAGATGCATTCTGCCTGTGTTCCCTGTGCTCATTCAAACCAGATAAAGCAAGCATTACTTAGGCTGAAATTCTCCCCAGCTTCTCAAAAGTGAAATGGTGATCTGCCATAAATGTCAGTAAAATCCATCTGTGTTAGAATACCACACCTGCCTGTGGGAATGTGCAGCTCCTTGCTGTAGTTCAGTGTGTGCTCAGTACTCACTCAAAGCCACACAAGGAATCAGGTGTAGTTGATGCAACACAGTATTTTCCATCTGTACAAAAGCTCTGTGTTGTTTTTCCCTGTGGGAAAAGCCCCTGGAAGATCTAACACAGACTTGAAGTGCTCCCTGCAAAGTTTAGCCAATAAATGTGAAAACCTGTAAGTATATGTAATTAAAAAGAAAAAAAAAAAAGGTTTCATTTTCCATTTTTGTAAGTCTTTTAAAATGTTTGTTAGTAGTTTTTGTGTACAGTTTACTGAATCGCCCAACCTGTGTGCTTATTCTCATATTTCACTTTAAAATAATGGATATTTTAGGCATGAGCTGAGTAAATACTGTGTTGATAGTAAATGTGTATTAAAGTGTAGCCCATTTTTTTTTGTAAAAGAATTGTTCAGTAGATACAGCTAAACAGATGATCCATAGCTGTTTCTCATGGGACTTCTGTCACAAAAAATCTCCAGCTGATAAAATCTAATCTCTCAGTTTCATTCTGCTCTTGCAACATGTTTAAATGTTCAGTACTTTTTACACGGCTTTCAGCTTGGGGGGTGGGGGGCTGGGGGAAGGGGAGAATAGTGAAATTAAATCTAAGACTTAATTCTTCAACTGTGTAAAGAGTAAGATCTAACTTTTGTACTATTCTTTTACTAAAGCTAACGATGAATGTATCTTCAGGTGGGTATTTTGGATGTGAATAGAGCGTGGCCTCTTCCTCCAAATCAGTTTGCCTTATTGTTATGGAGAAAAAAAAAAAGCAAAAAGCTGCATAGAACTGTGGGGGGTTTCTTTACTTTTCTTGCATACAATGAATAACAGACTTTGCAAACAGCACTGAGTGAGGAATCAAAAAGCCCATGGTGGCTTGAAGGGATTTATTTTACTTTGGCCATAAAACTGCACAACGTGTAAAATCCAGACAAAATCACAACATTCCTTTTCTCAGATGGTTTTAGAATTATTTTTTCATTCTATGATCTTTTTACTCTTTTTGGAAAGGAACCTATTTAAGGGCAAGGAAAGCATATATTTTGTTTTTACCTCTGTATGTCCACACTTGTTGGTACCTGGCAATCCACATGGCTTAAACAAGAAAGAATTCTCAGCCAGCTCCTCTGTGTTAGTTGGGATAGGTACAGCCAATTCTGTTCAGATCACAAATGTAAACATTGGCTCAGGCAGTGTTCCTGATTTTTTTTTATTTTATACCTCTTTTGTCCTGCATACCTTTTTCCTTGGACCCTCAGGTGTACAAATACAAGGGCATTTTGGTTTTTTTAAGCTGTTTTTGCATGCAGTAATTTTCCCCTGACCCTGCTAATAACCCCTGGCGTGTGCCATCCCCATAATTCACGGCCAGCCAGGGAGCTGGCATTGCTGACAGTGGAGTAGTTTAAAATGCAAAGCAGATGCAGTGGTAATGGATAGTAACACTGTGTACAGTATAGCCTTGCTCATCCAGAAATATTGCTTAGTTAGCCCCAGTTTTACTTTTAAGTGTTTAGCTTTTATGATGTGCATGAAAGTCGGGGTGGGGGGGAACAGTCCCAGCAGTGGGAGAGCTGTTGGCTACGTCGTTGTGCTGGTCTGATTTGGTGTCTAAAGAGGCGATTGTTTCTTGTTTAGGTCAGTTGATGAAGATAAAAAGTCATCTTTTTTTTTTTTCTTTTCCTTCTAATTATTTTTTTTCTTCCTTTCGATGTGTCTTTCTCCCAGAAGTGTGTTAGGAAGTCAACCTGTACATAAGTGATGAACATTTGTACTCGACCCAGTAGGATGATAAGGAATAGTGCTGTATCCTACCTGAAGGTGTAATAAAGTGTACATTTTTATACCGCCGCCTCGCTCTGTCTTCTGTACCGGGGGCGGGTTACCGGGAGGGGCGGTGCTGGGTGCCGGGACGGACCGATCCCGTCCCCATCCCGTCCCCGTCCCCGCCCCGCTGCCGGCCCCGCCTGCGGGCGGAGCGGCCGCGGCTCCTCCTCCTCTGCGCTCCCGTGCGAGCATGGCGCGGGAGGCCGCGCTCGCCGCCTGCCTGGAGGCCGTGCTGGGCAGCCGCTCCAGCGCCAACCGCGTCTTCGAGCTCCTGGAGCCGCTGGTGGTGCGGGCCGGGCCGGGCCGGGCCGGGCGGGGGCAGCGGGCTGAGGGAGGGCGGCGCGGCCGGGCCGCCGCTCTGACACGCTGTTCCCCAGGGCCAGGAGGAGCCGGAGGACATCGTGAGCGCCGCCAGGACCTGCAGCCGGCTGTTCGGGGCGCTGCTGGAGCGGCGGGAGCTGTTCGTGGGGCCGCTGCCCGACCAGGACGCCTCTCTGGCCGGTGAGCGCGGAGCGGGGCCCGCGGCGCTGCCCGGGACGGCGCGGCCCTGCCCGAGCCCAGCCTGTGTGTGTGTGTGTGTCTGTCCTCGTAGAGAGCTACAGCGCCGAGGACAAGTACAGGATATGGATGAGGCACCGCTACAGGGACTGCGTGGGCTGCCTGGGCGAGCTCATGGGGCACGACGCCTTCCAGGTCAAGGTAGGTCCCGAGCCCGCTGCTGACCCACGGGTTCACGGAGAGTCCCTTGATATCGCCCAGTATTTCAGTGTGGGAAGGCAGGCAGTGCTCTAAGACAGCACTGAGGCTCTGCTCACCAGCAGCGAGCATGCAGCTTTCTCAGGAAATAGTATTTCATTCTTCCTTCTCCTGAAAGTTGCCTCCTTTGGGTTTCACCCCTGGTGTTCTTGTTTGGGTGGGGGTTTTTTTGTGATGTTGCTTTCTTTTTTTTAAAGGAGTTGGCACTCTGCACGCTCATGAAATTTGTCGAATTGGAGGCACAGTATCCATTGATCAAAATAGAGTGGAAGGGAACTTTAACTTTTCCATGTGACCTCCTTAAGGTAAGCAGCAGAACTGAAAAGTCCTAATGGCACACAAGCCTATGTGCCCTCAGCCATCTTACTCTCTGCTCCAGTGCTGTAAGAGACTGACTTGCTGCTTTCCTTCCCAAACCCTTTGTTAGGTAGTTGTTGATGGTTTGCTTCCCACCGAGGAGGACGCTTCTCTCCTGATCTCCCGCTTTCAGGAGTACATGGAGTACGACGACGTGCGGTACTTTGTCATGAAGGCTGTCACTGCCAGCATCGCGCAGGTCATGCAAAGGACAAAGGAGGTAACACATTGTCGCTGCTCAGGTGGCTCTGGATGAGCTGCTCTGGGCTGTGTATCTTTGAGTGTGAAACAGGGAGGAATTAGTAGTATATGGAAATATTTGGAAGGCAGAGAAATGAGTGTGCCCACTGAAGGCATTGATTTTTTTCTTGTAGATGTCAGTATGCCAAGACTGGCTTTACTCAAGACACAGACTGTTCTTTCTGGTCTAAGCTCTTTCTGTTTTACCTGGATCTTTACAGCTTGGGTGACACACAGAGAATTTTTAATTCTGTTTACTCTGGTGCAGTGGAAGACCATGTTTCCTGAATTGGATCCACCAGTTTTGTTAAACCAGAATAAGTGCAGAGATAGGCTTCGTGTTGGATAAACAAGTAGTACTCCAGGCTAAGGCTGCAACAGAGAATATACCAGTGTGTAGTTTAGTCATCAACATTTTCCCTTTCTCTTTCCTAAATATGTTCAGTACTTGGAAACAGGGCAGTATTAAAGCCCAGCGTCTTGCTAGCTGATGTGGAACTTGCTTTATGTTGGTTTATATTCTTTTTTCCTCAGAGGCCACTGCCTTTTTACCAGCAGAATGTATTTTCCCTCATCTCACCCATTAACATGCCAAACAAAGAGTCTGAGATGGTCAAATTTATGGTCAAGCAAGGTTAGTAAACTCTGCATGATAAACTGTGTATGAAAAGGAAAATTGAGTTTAAGATTTTTAGTGTGTAAAGACTTTATTATTGTTGCTGATGAAGAATATCTGCTTCTTTGATCACTGTGATTCTAAACAGTCTTAAAAATCCATGTTCCTCAGTTTACAGGGGGGTCTGTTATGGACTTGTATCAAATTAAGTACTTCAGCCCAAGTTTTTAGAGCATCAAAGGGCTAACTTAAAAAGAGTCACCTTAATTGTTTGAATATCCATTTCAAGTTCAACATCTGGTTTCCATTTCTCCTTAGATAACCGTGAGGAGTTAAAACTTTCAAAACTGCAGGTAACTGTTCATTTGGTGCATTAGAATTTAAATTTTGTCTGCTTAAAATAAGAGCATTATCTGTACCAGTGTGTTTAACTCACTGTTTGCAATTCTGTTTAAGGCACACAAACAGGTGTTTGAAAAAATGTGGCTGACTTTTTTGAAGCACAAGGTGAGTGTTACTTCTGCCACTGCTCTGCATTGCTCTTTAATTTAAGGATTGCTGATCCTTAGCAATTGTGTCCAGCCTTGCAGGAAGCTGCTGGTAGGACCCCAGTGTGTTTTGAGTGTTGGGTGGGAACAGCCCAGTGACCATTTCTGTTGGATCACTCTGCCAAGAAACATGACCTCATGTATGGTCTGCTTTTTCTCCTTACTCTCAGCCTTTCTCCCCTGCCTTACACATCTTTGCCCATAAGGGTGATCTGCAGCAGAACAATCTCTGCTCACAAGCTGAAGCTCCCCCAGCCTTTTTCCTGGTGATTTTCCCCATCTGAGTGATGACACTGTTAGTTGTGAGCACCTGCTTCTTGAATGAACTTTGTTTGTGTCACTTGCAAACTCTCCCATTTGGGAACTGCTGCTACAAGCTGTTCTGTATTTTCCTGGCACATTCCCTTCTGCCTGTGCATTGCCTTTTTGAGCCACAGGTTGCTGCTGCTGTCCAGGTTCTCCCTGCAGTGCTTGTTTCTCTGTGTTTTGTCCTCACAGCTGCCCACTGGCCTTTACAAAAAGGTTCTTGTCATTCTGCACGACTCTGTCCTGCCTTACATGAACGAGCCCACTCTCATGATGGACTTCTTGACAGTGGCCTATGGCATAGGTGAGTGAGAACAGCCTTTTATCCTTTGTGACACCTCCAGCATGGGACAGATGGACTTGGAAGCTCTGCTGGATGCAGCACCACACCCTGGATGATGGAATAGGTGTACTTTTGGCTGGGATGGAGCTAAGGAACTGGGGTCAACTCTGTTGTCCCTGAAAGTGAGATGATTTTACCTGTGTTTGTCAACTACTCCTTGTGTGTAAGGAAAATTACATTTAAGGCTTTGGGGAAGAGTAGAATAGAATACTGGAGTGATTTGTTTTAAATACAGAGTTCAGCCAGTGCTGCTGATCCAAGCACAGGATCCACAGATTCCTGCAGAAATGCCCTTTCTGAGCAGACCTTTGCCTCCCCAGTGTGACTTCGTTGAGGAATTAGGGCAGCACATTTTTGTGTCTCAGTCGTTGAACATTTGTTCTACTAAACTACAGCTTAATCTTTGTAAGAAACTTGGGAGTCTCTGGAAGGATGTAGATGAAATTGTTTCACCTTTCAGCCATCACACTGGCTCTAATTTCAGCCATTGAGTTTTGTTTTCCCTCTGGGAAGATTATATTATAGAAAAAACGTGAAGATTATATTTTTCTAGTTATTTTTATTGTGTTGATATCTGCCTGTTTTCTTACAGGTGGAGCAATCAGTCTTCTAGCCCTAAATGGGTTGTTTATTTTGATTCATCAGCATAATCTGTAAGTAAACAGAGTATATTGTTTGAAGGAACATGGGTTTTGCATTTATGTCTTTGCGTAAGAGGAACTGAAATGGATTCACCACACCTTCAGGCTTTGAAATTCCCCCATGAGAAAGCCAAACTGCACAAGAGGATGTTTGGATGCTGAGCTTTTTTGGCTATCTGATTTCTTTTACAACTGAACCTAAATATTCTCTTCTCTAGACTATGGTTGCTCAGCACTTAAAAATCAATTCCCATTGATCTGATTACAGAGTGAAGCCATAGTCTTTGGTGTCCTTTTCACTGCATCCTGTACCATTTGCAGTCACAGGATGTGGCTTCACACCCTGAGGATGGCTGGGCACTGCAAGAGCCATAAATTCACCTTGCAGCTTGTTTTCAAGTGGGGACTGTAGAGGGAAGCCTAAGAGAGCTAAACAGAGCACAGCAGTGGGCTGGGGTGCTCTTAATGAAAGCACAATAACATTTAGACACAGTCCCTCTGTACAGCACTAATGGATGTTGGATTTTTCCCTTTTTTTTGACAGGGAGTATCCTGACTTTTACAAGAAGCTGTACAGTCTGTTAGACCCTTCCATCTATCATGTGAAATACCGCGCTCGCTTTTTCCACCTGACTGATCTGTTTTTGTCTTCATCGTAAGTAGCATCTTCATTATGTATGCTCACATATTTTCCTCCTGCTTTTCTGCTCTTGAACAGTCTCCCACACGTCTGGATTTAATGTATTCAGTGTGCTTGCTGAATTAGATACATTTTTATGGAGAAAACTAAATCCAAGACTGTTATTGTAGTCTCGTGTAATTTTTCATGTGCTATTTTTGAAGATTTGCCTCACAGCCGTAGATTTTCAGAAAGGAAGAATTGCAGTTAGTTATCAGAGTTTGAGCTGCAAGTGCTTATGGATGTGTTTTTGATCTCTGTTCCACTTTGGGTGAAAGTGATGAATTTTCTGTCTTGTCTTTGTAAAAATGGAAAAGTAAAATTTGCAGGCTTTTTATAGATTACAAAGCTGTTGATAAATGGATGGCTTCTTGCAGACATAAAGCACTGAAATGTGAAGTGTTTGACAGCCTGTCTTGATGTTGTCAGTTTGTTGTACACAGGGAAGAAACGGGATAGGCAGCTGGTCATATAGTTGCTGTCATATGTTATAAAATAAACCAGCAGTAACACAGAACCAGGCACTTCATATCCAACCCCCTTGTATTCCTGGTGTATTTTGGAGAGAGTGACAAGACCTGTGGGTAATTTTGTTCAGCCTTGCAGGTGTAGTGAAGCCTGACTGAAAATTGTCCTTTTCATCCCAGCTCTTCTGACGTGAAAAAGGGGCCTAAATGAGCTGGTTGCTGTTAGAAATTTGCATTTTTACCATTAAAAATAAAAAGAATTATGCTGCACATTTACACTACACGGGAGCTTTATGTTCCCATTAACAGCTGCAGTGCTTGAAAGTGTTATGTAAATTTAACACCATGGCCTGTGTATTAATTAAACCCACAAAATGACATAGGAAGAGTATAATTAAGGTTGCCTGGCCAAGCACTCAGAAGTTTATAAAAGGACTGAATAAAGTTTGCCATGAGAATGGCCGTGTATAGGGACTGTGCTTGGCAATGGTGCCACATATCAGGATTGAATCTCACAGTGATCTGAGGTTATTCATTGACTGAATGTAAATTCCCCCAAAAATTTGTTCCAGCGAGCACACAATCCATTGCCGCTTAAAAGCGAGATTCCTAAAGATTCTCTTTACTCCCTAGCCTTTACAAGCCCCCGATCTCTAATCTGACTTGCTGTTAGTGTGGCTGAGGCTGCTGGCTCTCCTGCCAGGACTGTAACAGGCTGCTCCATCGTGTCCCCTGTCCCCAGGCACTTGCCAGCCTACCTGGTGGCAGCGTTCATCAAGCGGCTGGCGCGGCTGGCGCTCACGGCCCCTCCCGAGGCTCTGCTCATGATCATTCCCTTCCTCTGCAACCTCTTCCGGAGGCACCCCGCCTGCAGGGTGCTGGTGCACAGGCCAGGAGGGCCAGCAGGTAAGAGGGGACTTGTGTTGTGCCTTTGAGACAGCATCAATAGAAGCATTCCTATGGAGGAAGAGGGCAGATTGCAGTTCTGAGGTTTGGAAGGATCCCTTTGTCCTGTCCTTGAGTTTGTGGAAGGTCAGCAGGCTCCTGCTGTTCAGTTCAAAGCTATTCCAAATGCCCTATTTCCTATGCTCTTTAAAAGTAACATGGTTCTGTAGTGCTGCCAGCAGTGACTCTTGGGTCATGCTGGGTTGTGTCAGTTTGTCCCTGGACCATAAATGACTTGGGAAGGAGCAACTCTGGCTGCAGCACTGCTCTGGGCCTGTGTTCCCTTTGGGTTTATGTACATCACACAGGAGGTGTTAGCTCTCTATCTCCTATTTCCTTAGATATGTCAGAAGATCCATATGTTATGGAGGAGGAGGAGCCATCTGAAAGCAAGGCTTTGCAGAGCTCTCTCTGGGAGATTCAGGTATGTCATCTCAAAATGAGCATCTGGGTCTGGTATGGGTCTCTTCCACCCTTGCTGCTTCCTTGACATGAGTTGGCAGTGCACAGCCCCTCTCACAAGAGCCTGCTTGACATATACCTTGCAAATGAGATGAGTTCTTTTACTCTGCATCATTTTGTATCCTAGCAAAGGATTCCATGCACTGGGGAAATGTGTATGCTAGTTAGTGGGTGGCTTCTGAGCGCACATTTGAACTTGCAGTTCACAGCTGAAACAGACTAAATAGCTGCAAATGTACCAGGCTTCTCATTTGCTCTGGAGGGGAGAGAAGAACTTAGTGAGCACTAATGGAAGTGAATTGAGTTAGGTTGAGTTAGGTTATCCTCTAGAAATAGATCAGGGGTTTGTGTAGGGGGCTGAAGCAGCAGCAGGAATGATGTGCAGGAGCTGGAATCCTGGAGTGCTGGAGCTTGGGTGTGGCATGAGGGCCCTGTGAGGGAGCAGAATTGGGTTATGCAGTGTAGGCATGGCCTGTGGATGAATTTGTCTTGAGCTGGATGTGACCATGTGAGAGGAGCCTTTGATATGTTTGAAAGATGCCTGAAATGAGGATTTCTTGAAGCTCTGTAGTAGCATGGTGCAGTGAACTTGGATCTGATGGAATTTGGTGGTCACTGAAGATCTGGCCAACAAATGGGCAGAGTCCTGTGTGGGAATGCAGAGGGATGTGTGTTACCCTGTGCTTTTAGATTATCTCCTATTTGTCTTGCTTTTTCAGTCTCTCCAGAACCATTATCACCCAGACGTGGCCAAGGCAGCTGCTGTCCTGAACCAGTCCCTGTCTGAAATGGAGGATGACATATCAGGGCTCCTGGAGCTCTCAGGTTATGAGGTAATGCTGCTGTGCCTTTGTGAATGACTGGAACCAGAGGAAAGGAGATTCTGGGTGCAGCAGCCATGTCTTGTTATCTGCCTTGCTCCTGGAGAAGGAGCTACATTCAATTGGTTAGCCAGAACCAGGGCACACTAGGAAAATGGTCTGTTAAATAACAGCATGAGCAACAGTGGTGACAGGGCTGGCTTTTTTCTTTGAAGTGTTTGTTTGCTGGATGTTCTAAGACTTCAGAGTGTGCAGTGTTATTGGGGTGAAGAGCCTGTACTGAGTTTTGACAATATTTTCTGGTTTTTATTTTGTAGCTTTTTGATAAAGAAGTAAAGAAAAAGGCTATTGATGTGCCCCTGGAGTTTGGGCAAGTACGAGGTTTGTTTGGGAAGAAAAATGATATTTTTGCAGAGCACTTCAGTTTAGACTGATGCCATCTCTTACCAAAACACATCTGTCAGCAGTCGGATCTTAGGGACACACAGAAAGCTCCTGTGTGCTCTGCAGCCCTTCCCTGTGAGCAGAGCTGGACTGCTTGAGCTGCAGCCTTCTTCCGTGCCCCTTCCCACTGCCTCTGGATGGACTTTGTTTTCTTGCATACTCCACCTGGTACTTGGGAGGGATTTTTCCTCGGAGCAAGGGTTTCTGGACTTGTTCTTGGCTGGGATCCCAGTCCTTCCCCCAGAACTGCTGGTGCTGGCTGTGGCCAGGGGCTGCATCAACAGACATCTCACTGCTGTTCCATGGGACTGAGGGGAATTGCCTTCTCTGACTGCTCTTATTTTTCAGATGTTTTACTTTTATATGAGAGCTGACAGCCTGTTTGTAATAAATGTCTTCAATACATAAGTGTAAACACCTGATGTATTATAATTTTATTTTTATATGCATTTTTAAGCTCATCTTCAGAGGGATGTTTATCTTCCTTCTACTCAGCACTCCCACATTCAAGGCATTGAAGCTGGTTTGTCTAGCAACTCAGAAGATGCTCAGTAAATCCATCTGTGAAATGTTGCTGGTGTACATTCATCTCATGCACCAAGGTTGCTGGATTCCATATGCTCATGAGCTTTGGAAGTGAGCATAATCCTGGTGCCTGCAGTAGCCAGGGAGGCCAGCTGATGTGCAGTGGGAGGCTAATCCTTGAGTTTTGCTTCAGAATGATAAGCAGCTTGGTGTGGTTTTGCTTGCAGCCTGCATGTGTTTTAGGAGCTCTGGCCAGAGTGTATCCAGGAGCTAATAACTTTTTAACTCCACTGCTACTGGATGCCTTTGTTAATTTTTTCATATAATTCCAGAAGTCATGCAGAAACTCCATTTGATAGGGTTCCCCCCAAGGTTTTGATATAAACTCATTATTAACAGCATAGACAAACTCAGGACTTTTGTAAAACTCATTTTCAACAACTTAATGTTACTTTAGATTTAAACTCTGCTTGCATAATTTGAAATCATGGTTTGTGGAAGAGTAAATTACAATCAAGAAAGTAGAGGCCAAGAAATCCAATTTCTGGCAGCCAAGACTGGTTAAGTCAAAGAAAAGTGCAGCTGTCTTGGAGACACTGAAGTATTACAGTTTCTTCATCCCATTTTTTCATGCTTTCCAAACAATGGACATGTCCTCACAGTGTAGAGCTCTACATTTTTTTCTTTTCCTTTCTGATGCTTTTGAATTCATGTAGGGTGTTTGAGGATTGATATTTCTCCTCTTTTTCTTTGGAAGTCTCTTTCTTTGTTCTCTGGTGAAAAGGCAATGCTGCCTTCTCCCTGGCCAGCCTGCTTTTCTTCTTTCTTTGACTTCTAGTATCTGAGGTAGGAAGGCAGAATTGTTGAGATGTAACTCAACTTGAGAGGCCTCAGTTCAGGTTCACCCAAGCCTTGTATTTCATCTCTAAGATGTATCTCCCTTTGCCATGGGGTTTTTTTCTGTGTGTGTTTGGTAAACATCTTGAGGTGCTCTGCCACAGCAATGAGAACCCCATGCTCACTTTGAAAGAAGTCAGTATATCATCTCAGATGAAATGAATGACTGCATTTGAAAGAATGAATGTCTCTGTTGAATGGCTTTCTCTGATATTTTTATTTTATTCAGGTTGGCCCCAATTATATCTGTGTGTAATTCACCTTTGTGGTTATATGGACACTCAGGAGTGTTGGGTTCTTTTTGAAAGCACAAATATTAAACCACTTGGGGATGGGGCAAATCCATGTCTCAAAGTGCTGAAAATGAGGGAGTTTGGTTGGGTTCTTCTATGTGGACAGAGGGTAAACAGTGTCCTCAGGGCTGTGTGACCTGTGTGCCTGTCTGTCCCTCTGGGGTCTCCTGGCACCAGACAGGGACACCCTGCACATGGGGGCCGATGGATTTGGTGGGGAACATTGGAAAGCAGCAGCTCCTGACTTGTGGTGTGGCCCTCTGCTGCCTGTGGGGAAAGCCTTGTATGTGAGACCAAATGGCCACAGCCTAAAGCATTATCCAAGCACTAGGAAAAGGGATGCCATGGAAAGGAAAAGGAAATGGAAATCCCAGTGTTTTTCAGGAGGAGGACTGCAAAGGCACCAGTACCTCCATTGTTCCACCAGCCGTGGATCCCACGTACCACACTGCAGTGAGCAGTGCCTGGATTGGAACAGGATCCAATTAATGTTTCCCAGAGCATTCCTAGTGCCCCATGTGCTGTCTGTGGCAGCTCCTGCTGACACTGAGAGGCTGAGGCTGACACAGGGTGGTTCCAGATTCCTCAGCACATTTCAGTGCTGAGCTGGAAATGCTGTTAGTGCTTTACTTGAAGTATGTGCAGCTGACCTGGAGTGACTTAATTATTTTGTGATGATGCCTGGCAGCCCCAGCACAGTCCCACTGTGCTTTGTGCAGACAATCAAACCACAGACAGCTCAGAGGAGCCTACAGCTGAAAGCCTGGGTGCACTTCAGACAAGCCTTGAAGGTCTTCCACAGACGTCATCCCCCAGCTCTGATGGTGCCCTTACCTGAGCAGCATTTTAAAACCAGGTGGAGATAGCTTTAAGCTCCTTCCTGTCCTTGGAAAAACATTCCACCTGGTCTTTCATCAAGGTTTTATCTTTCAACTTTCACTCCTTTCCCCCCAAACAGGAGGCATCAAGAAATAAAATCAGCAGTTATAAATATTAAAAGTTTCATCTGCGCAGAGTGAGCAACCCTTATCAGGCTGCACACCTGCTGCTGCTCCTGCTCCACAGGTCTCCACAGACTGTAGATTATAGATGCTTTAATCATGGGGTGTATTAACTGGGAGGCCAGATTGAAGTACCAGGCAGCAAGTGCATAAGTCACTCCTGTTATTATTTGGTTTTTATCAGATGTGGGGAGGGGGGAGAAGGCTGTTCTGGGAGTTTTTGTTGTTGTCGGGCTATTTCAGTGAGCATAAAACATAGTTTTATGAAAACATTGACATAACCCTGCATCACTGCCTCGGTCCCCCACCAGAGGATAATGATAAGGTCTCTGATTCAATGGACTGCCCTTGGTTTATTTTCCTGAGCTTCTATTCAAAGTCATCCCAGCCTGGCTGAAAAAAGAGCTGCTCAGCAAGAACATGATGTGATTTATCTGAGGAGTCAAAGGTTGAGGTGACCACAATGTTTGTGTTAATCAGCTTAGATTCTTACTTTTCAGATATTTGTTGAGAGATAGAGGGAAGTGCAAATTTACATCTGTAAATGGGTGCTGCTATTACCATTAAAGTGGTTTCATATCCCTGAGATAGTGAGAGCTACAGTGCAGCCATAACCCCTGTTTTTTCCTCTACCTAATTTTGAAAAACAAGCTCTCAGTTAATTTACAGCCCTGCCCAGGCAAAAAGGGCTACAGGACCTCAGTTCAACTGACACTACCCTTTCCCAGCACTATCATAATCAATATTCATTATCTGAAGTCTACTGGACTTGGAGATTTACTGCTGTTAATAAGCCAAGAGTCTATCTTTGTGTAGTTTATGAAGAAAGTTTGAGACCTGTTACTAAAAAGAATTGCTTTTCTGCAGTTTCTTTGCCCTTGTCCCTGGGCCATACTTGCACCTTTAAAAAGAGAGTTCTGGCACATGTGAATAGTGCCAAAAGAGATAAAACCAGAGTGAAACTGCTTTCCTTTTCCAGAGAAACAAACCCCAGCAGGCAGGATGCTCAGGTTGATGGTGCATGCAGAGATGTAAACGTCATCTCTGTCCTGACAGAGTTAAAAGCTGCAGACTCCGTGTCCTGCTGGTTATCCTCATTTTGTTGATAAATGCACAGAGTGAA
Source organism: Irena cyanogastra (assembly GCA_013397155.1). Lineage (NCBI taxonomy): Eukaryota > Metazoa > Chordata > Aves > Passeriformes > Irenidae > Irena > Irena cyanogastra. The sequence goes on from VWZV01011712.1 coordinate 338,827, forward strand.
CCTTATCAAAACGAGCAGGCTGCAGGCCTGCTAATGGAGCTGTGCTTGTGCTGAAGATAATTGATGCTTCAATAATGCCACGCGTTATCCAGAGAGCGGCTGGAGAGCTGTGTGTGAGGAGCAGCATCAATCACAGGTGCTCGTGTTTAACTTTTATCGAGTATTTAGGTGGGTGGCAAGATGCATTCTTGGGCTGCTCTTGAGGAAAGAGTGTTGGGCTCCGAGCTACAAAGCAAATGAATCATCACATCCCTTTTCCTACATCAGTTTCCTGCACACTGGGAGTGTGAGGATTTACATTTTAGTCATCTCTCTGCTGGAGATGGGAGATACCACGTGCTGTGGTGCTGGAAGCGGGGGTTTGATGGCTGGGAGCCGCAGTTCCCGAGCGGGAGGCAGCCTCGCTGGTGATCAGTGTGGCAGCTGCAAGGATGGCAGCCCCATCTCAGCCGGACGGGACGGGCGGAGCACGGTGCCATGGGGCAAGGCAAGGGGGCTCCCCGGCTCTGCCCGCTCCCCCTCTGCCCTGTGGCCAGTGAAGCGGGGCCGGTGGCCACTAGAGGACGGTGCAGACCGGGCGGCGGTGCCCGCTGTGCTGCCGGGGCTCTGTGCCGGTGTTGAGTGTGCTCCCCCACAGCTCCCCCAGCCCGATCCCTCCCCACAGCTCCCCCAAACCGATCCCTTCCCGCATCTC
>VWZV01011712.1:348660-570082 GCA_013397155.1 Irena cyanogastra
AGGTAACAGAAAAAAAATATACAGCATATTGGGGTTTTGTTGTTGGTTTTTTTCTAGCATGGCAGTAGCATTTGCATGTAATTTTTCTGCTATGAACATTTGTACTTGTCACTATTTAACAAGATTATTAGCAATGAAAAATGTGAATAAAAAAGAAATACAATGCAACCACATCGCAATTATCCCATTCTCTCTGTAACGACATGGCTTGAGGAGTTCCCCATGCAGTGCTCGTTTCACAAGCTAATTGTATATTAATATATAAATATAAATATATAATTGTGAGCTGCACCGTTGGTATCTGCATGCAGCAGATGAGTGTCATTGTTCCATCCTGGTCTGGGACTGTGCTGCATTCCTGGGGGAGAGCAGCAGCCACACACAGGCACTGAGGGCTGCTCCTCTGGCAGATATTTTTCAGGAGTATTGTCATGACAACTGAGTCAAGGAATTCCTTTTCCTGCCTTTGTTGCAGCCGTTGTTAGGTGAGAATGGAACCGTGGTGTTCAATTCCTGTTCAGTTTCTGTCCCTGCTGTGGATGTGCTCCATTTCATGCCCTGCACTTGCTACAGGTGCTGTCAGTGTGAGCACTTGGCATCTCACTGCGTCTGAGCAGGCTCCTCCAAGCAGTTTGGAGGGAAGAATAAGCTTGCCTGTTGCTGTTTTATTTTTGGTGGGTTTTTTCCCTGCCCGTGGAGGTGTCCTGGCACAGCTCTGGCTCAGTGTGGGACGGGCAGGGCTGTGGTGAGGGTGGTGCTGGAGTGTGGAGCTGAGAATCTGTGTCTGTGAGAAATTCCAGCTGCAGGCCTGCTAACTGCTTCCCAAAAGAAAGACTTTTCACTTTTTCAGGAAATTATATAAACAAATTTTTGTGAGTTCTCTCTCAAAACAACAAGTAGTGTTTTCTTGCACTGTTTTTCGCAACACCTTCCACGTTTTCTTTCACTTAACCTATGGTAATAGAAGGGTATTATTGCTGTTAACCAATCAACTTTCAGTAGAAGCAAAAGAGTCTGTATAAACTAGTAAAATCTGATAAAAAATAACCTTCTTTACCTTCTGATAAATTGAAACGTTTGTGTCTTTGTTCATTCACATAGCAGCACTGGGGCAGTGTGGGTGCTGCAGGAGCAGGTCAGGGTCTGTGCAGGAGCCAGGGACAGACACAGACCCTGCCTGTCACTTGCAGGGCCAGTGGAGCACTCTGGCACTTGTGCTAAGTAGCTGAAAAGGGGATGTCCAGACTGATTTGAGGGCTGGGAAGGAAGGGCAAAGACGCAGCTTTTATTTGTGCCAGCATGCCCCTGCGCCATCACTCTGTGCCATCATCCTTGCCCACAGGCAACCTGTGCACTCTGACTCCTTTTTAAAGTGTGTTTGCTCATTTATTTATTTAAATTCTGTCAGAGGCTTCATTCTGATCAGCTGGCAGGGCAGGGTGGTGCAGCCTTTTCTCCCCTGTGAGCTTGCTGGCCTGTGCTGGGGCTGCTCTTGGCTCACAAACATCCCAGCGACCACTGGGAACATCTGGTGTGCCAGCTGCACTGCCAGCTCTGCATGGCTCTGGGCTGGCAGCTCTGAACTTCTCTGTGGGGTCATCTACAGAAAGGGACTTTGCTTGCAAAATTAAAAAATAAGGTGGACATATTAGTCAGTCCCCTCAAACTCAGAATTCAGGAGTCAGGAGGGGTTTGCAGCTCATGTTGCTTTGGTGGCTGGGGGAGGCACCTCTCCAGATCTCTGCTCCTTGCTGCTCTGTCAGGATCTTCTCTTCTCCAGGTGTGCTGAAGCTCTCCAGAGTCTGTTTGCACTGAGCATTTTGCTCTAGCCCTCAGAGGGACCAGGAGCTTTGAATGCCTGCAGGGACCAGAGTGCTCAGCACTGTGTACAGCCTTGGAAAGGCGAGGAAAAATGAGGCCGAAAATGTCATTCTTAGCCTGGGCAAAATGGTTGGATGGCTGAAAGGGTAGAGCACGAGCCCCAGACACAAAGCAGAGGCAGGACAGAAAGAGCAGCCTGTGCTCTCAGTGGGGCTGCTGTCTGCCTGGGGAGCCCTGGAGCACGTTTGATGCAGCAGCCCTGAGCCAAACACCCCCAAAGGCACCCAGGCATCCTCAGTTGTGGGGAATATCTGTCACAGCTGATGTGTGCAGCCAGATTAAGGGTAAATCCAAAGAAACAGGTGACAGAAGCACAGAGCTCCAGCTCCTGCCCTTGCTGGGGTGTTCTTCAGGGTGTGCTGCTTTCATCCTGCTGTCACTGCTGTAAATATCCTTGAGCTCCCTCCAGGCTGTGGCTCACCTCTGGCAACATCCTCCCGGGACACTCCAGAGTTACTGCAGCTCCTCTTTCCACGAAATGTGTCCATGCTCCCAGTCTGATACACCATGGCCTGCTTTTCCTCTTCTAAAACTTATCTTCTTTGTTTTTAAAATAAAAATCAACTTGCTGCTCGTCTTTCATTTCCTTTTCATGCTCTGAGCAGTGAGTAATTAGAGCTGCATCACACTGGAGAAATCACAACAATATGATGTTTCTACAGTTAAATCTGCATAAGTGTAATATCTTTGAAAAATAACAAGCTGCTCTAAGGGAAATTAATTATCCCATTGGGATGGTCATTATTCTGAAACAAAAGCTCTCAGTTTTCTTTGCCCACTTTCATTTTGGGCATTTCTTTCATTTTAAGTACTGGCCACATATTCCATCCCTTTTCTCTGTGGCTGGAACATAAATAACAGCATGTTTAAAGCAGTGTAAAGTCTGCCTTGGAACCTATTACAGATATCACAAGAATATTAAGCCACTTTAAAGCTTAAGTCAAAGTCCATTTTGCAAATCTGTATTGGTGGCTATATATCATTACTGTTCATCAAGCCAGTTCAGCCTCATTTTCCTTGGCTGTTTTTTTTTGTGAGTTGCTCCTTCTTTGAGGCACATGACTCCATTTATCATAATAAGCATTTATTATCATCATATTGTCTACCCAGGCACAAGAATTGTATTTAAGAGGTTTTTTTTTTCCCAAAGGGGATGGTACTGCTGTACTTGGTGTATCCTTGTATTTGAGAATACTCAAACAACACCCAAAACCTATTACCAAGTCTTGCATGTGACTGCAACAACTTTTGCAGTCAAGGTGAATTACAAGGATTCTTGCTGAATCCCTGACAGATACAAATACCCAGTTATCCTTGGCTTTCCTGCTGAACCTAATCAAAGATATTGTTTATTAAAATCCTATTGTCTCCGCAGTGAGGAACAAGGACAAGCTGCTCTGGAGTGATTTAATACTCCCAGCAGTTTTGTGTAAAGATTTATTATGGCCAGGAGAAAGAGCAAACACAAAATGCCTGAGTCATTACTTGTAATTTACCACTTCTTTAAAAGTGTGTATACACAGGGCTAAAACCTTCTCTGCAGTTCAGTGTGATCTCTTCTCAGCCAGGGGAACAGACCAAAGCACAAACCCTCACCCTTTCCTTCAGACAGAGGAAAGACATGAAGATTTAGCCTTGGATTTGAAAGCTGACCACCATGCTTCTGCTTACACTGGTGGTTTTTAGGGTTTAGAGACTTCATTTAAAAAAATATCAGTTGTAATGGTTCAAATCACCAGTTCAAACAATGCAGTTGTGCCTGTGATCTCTCTGAGGTGACCCACTGGAGGGGACAATGCTCCCACAGGGGGCTCAGCCCTGCAGTCAGGGCTTTGCCCCACACCCAGGTGACAGTCAGACCCCTCTGTGCAGGGCCACAGAAACTGAACTCATTAAAAGTAAAAAACTCATTTTTTTCCCCCAAGTAATAAGCTTTTCTTTGTGACTCAGTTTTATTAAGGTTTCAGAGACTGTATCATAAGTAAAGTACAAAGATAAATGAGTGAGCACAATTAATAAATGCTACTGTTCAGCTCCCTGAGCTTTTAAACTGCTTATCTAATCATATGTAATCTCTGTTCACAGTGCTAAAACTACCACATTACAACAGTTGTAATCAATTAGGAAAATGGCTTTAATGGTTTTAAGAAGGTGAAAGGCAAGGTGTGCTTTTCCAGGCTGCCTGTGCTCAGGAGAAGGGAGCTCTGGCTTAGCAGCTCTGCCAAGGACCAACACCTGAGTGTGAAAGATGATCCATGAAGGAAACCTGCTGCCTTCCTTGTGATGTGGGAGCCCAAGTGCAGGAGGGAGGTGGAGAAGAGAGCACACCACACCATTCCAAATAATCCAATGGGATTTCACTGTCTTCTGTGGCTGCTTTTTCTGCAGCCTGTTAAATCACAGCAGTCAGACCCACAACCCAAATTCTTCTTATCTTTAATCATCCCACGAGTCCTAGTTGGAACAGCTTCTTATTATGTGAAAGGAGCTTTCTCTCTGACATTTTAATATTTCTAACCACAGGTCCCAGCTCCTTTCTTTCTCACTGCTAAAGCCATGACATTTACATTAAAGAGAAAAAAGCCAGCCACGTAATCAGACGTGTCCAGGCGGGTTTGGTCCCACACTCTACACTCTGCTGAGTGCCAGGGTAGGACAGCACTGATCTGAAGGAAGCTCCAAGCCTGCCCCCACACCAGGAGCCCAGTGATCCTGGCTCTGGCTGCACCCAGAAATCCAACCTGAATTCCTGGTGCTGCCTCTTGACTTGGAGCCTGAAGCTCCCTCCCTTCACTGTCTTTTCATTTGCACGTGGTGAGATGCTTCTGGTTTAGGTTTCCTGTGTCTGCTTATTGGATCTAACAGTGTTTCCCCACCTAATTTTCAGCAGCAAGCTGTACAGGGCTGGCTTCTGCTTGGCTCATCCCCAGCTGCCAATCCCCTGATGAAAGCAACACCCCCAAAGCCAGCATCATCTCTGCCTTCCTGCTGTTGCTTCCTCATTTAACAACTCACAGATTTCTCTGAGCACACGGATTTTCATTTGCCCCAGGATCTCAGCTGCAAGAGAAGGTCTCTTTTTGTGCTGCAAAAACAAAAAGGTCTAAATTTAAAAAAAAATCCAAATGAAACAAAGAGCACACTCACTCTCCCAAGGTGCATCTCCTTCCCCATGGCTGAGAGTGTGGAGCTGTCACAGGTGATGCTCTGCCTGGTCCAGGGGCTGCCTCTCCCTCAATCCTTCCAAAGGCTGAAATTTTACATGGCCTTTCAGATAAAAGAAAAGGAAAGTTGTTGCTTTGATTATGTTTTACCTTTTTGTCCCAAGAAGTTGCTTTGAAAGCAGCTTGCACAGCTGGTCTATGGACACCTTTCTCCTGTAATTCTGCTGTGATCTTTTCACCATCCTTCCACAAGTAACTGAAAAAAAAAAAAGAAGAAAAAAAAAAGAAGAAAAAAAAACCCCAAAGCCAAACCAAAGGGTTATAAACAGATATTTTCTTTCTTCTGCCTTCAGAGAGTGGGTTTTTTTTTTCCCCTCACAAAACATGTTCTTGCTTTACAGGCTTCAAATCTGAAGGAATCAGAACAAATAGTCCAAGCCATGGCAGCAGAAAGCTTTGGACTGAGCACCAGAGAGATGCAGTCTCAAACCAGTTTGCACTAATGAGCAATACATCTTTTACCTGTGGAAAAGGTAAATTTTTTACCTGTGGAAAAGGCCACACTTGAATTTCTATTTGGTGTTAATATCCCCTGGAGAAGTGACAGATATCTGTTGGGACAGGAGTTGGAGGGAGAATATGAATATAAAGAGGAAAAATGAATAAAACCCCAAACAATCCAACCCTGAAAATGAAGTGGAATTTTTGGCCAAATAGAAATGTATTAAAATCTTCACTACTGATGAAATTTTGAGCACAAGCTTACAAGGGGTTTAAGGACACTGTCTAAACATGACTGAACTATATAATCTCTTTTTGCTCAGATCTGGAAGCTTTGAAATGTCTTGGAACAGGAAAACCTGTGGATGGTATTTAATTCTCCTGAAAAATGAAAAAGTTGTATAATAAAATCTTCCCAATATCACCTGCTTTTATATGAGCACTTTTTCCCCCTCACAGGGTGTATTTTCATGTAAAAGCATTCCAGTTCCATGATTTTTATATTTTTGCAGAAACACAAACCTGACCTGTACTCCATGCTTTCTAAGAGTTCACTGTCCCAAATCTCTTATGTGCCTCTAAGGCAAGCTCCAAGCCCTGGAGATGACACAGTCACTGGTATGGATAATTTGGCTCCTAAATGTTTGCTTTGTGCCTTGAAAAAAGATCTTGGAGCAGTTCCTTAAATGTCATTCCTTGCAGTACACAGAGCAGGCAATAAACAATAAAGTTACTCACCTTGAAGAAACCATCTGCAGTCTTTAAGGACATCACCAGTTTTTTTTGTTGCTTTGAATGGTCCTCTGGGATGCTGTAAGTGTCATTTCCATGCTGTGTTTGCCATCATCTCCGTGCCAGCCTCATTTTCCTTCAGAAACAAAACTGATGATGGGCAAATTAAGAAGAAATTCCACCCTTTATTAGTTCCTATATTTCATTTCTTTTTTTGTAACTGCCTGATATAACTCCTGGCATTTGGACCTCCCATTTGGAGGCAGCACGAGGAGGGATTCTCCCTGGATCAGCAGTGCTGTGGGTGCAGCAGGGTGACCCAGGTGCAGGCTCTGCTGCCCCAGGTGACCTGTGGGATGGGCTCAGCCTGGCTTGGCATGCTCAGCTGCAGCAAGGAGGGGTTACACCTAATCCAGGCACACCTGCCACCGTTTTCCTCCTGTTTTTCTCATGGATGGAGCAGATGTTGCCATTTGTGGCGGAGGCTCAGCTCCCTTCATCCCCTTCCTGCAATATTTGTGCTGCCTGCTGTGACCTGCTCCTCTGCAAGGGTGGCAGCAGCAGTGTGTTCCTGTGCATGGGGACATCCATCATGGCTAAAGGGGGCTTGTCTCTGGCTGTCTCAGCCAGCCATCCTCAGGGGAAGGCAGGCAGAGCTGCTCCCACTGCCCTCTTTCCTGCTCTGCACGAAGTCTTTGTTCTTTCACTGAGTTTAGAACAAAAAGCCCAGTAATGCCCCTTAAAACTCCACCCCTACTTCACAGGGACAACCTGAGGCTCGAGATAGAAGCCATGGGAAAAACTGCAGGAATGTCCATGTCAAAAAAGGCTCTGACTCTCAGGAGATCACAGCATGGGAGGTGAAATCCTCCTGCATCCACCCCCAAACTCCTGGCAGGTTCCAGTCAGGGGATGCTGCTGGGCTGGGGGATGGAGCCCAGGTAAAGGTGAGACAAGAGGCTGCTTTTCTGAGAGAACAAGGGCTGAGAGCTGCATTTGGAATGGGCTGGGAGAAATAATGTTTTTTTAAAACAGGGCTCCATTGTTTTAAATGCTGTATTTCTCAGGATGTGGCAGCTTCCTCCTAATGAAAGCCTGCAAGGGGCAGTCACTGATGCAAGGGTCTCTGCCTTGCAGGGTTCAACCTTAGTTAAAAGGTTGTGAGGTTTATTTCTAGAGGCTAAATTTACTGTATAAAATCTTTCCAAAAGCTAGCTAGGTAATGTAATAAAAAAGCAATCAAACTCTAAGAAAGAGCCATTGCAACAGAGACAACCCACTATTATTAATCCAGCTAAAACCAAAGGCTAAGGTCTGTCAGCCTTAAAAATGAAATTAATTCCTTCTTAGCTCTACAACCTTTAATTATTTTCACTAATCGATGAATTATGAAAATGTAAAGAAAAGATTTCAAGCTAAACCAGAGCTCCTTTTAAAATGAAATTAAATAAAAGCACAGTAGAACCAGCCCGAGGTTGGAGTGGCACTGGTTTTGCTGTTGTGGTTTCTGATTTCAGAGCACTCTGTGATGGGATTATTTCTCCATGCCTCACCATCCATCCTTTATTGTACCCATATTGTAGACTTCATGTCACAGTCAACAATAAAAAACACCCTTGGCAACCTCCATTACATCCTGCAGTTAATTTGAGTTCTCACAAAGTGCTTATATTTACTATGAGTGATAATCATAAATATGCATGAGACCTTAAGTGAGGGAGAATGTGCTTAGGAGCTAATACAGCAGGAGGTTTGCCCAGAAGAGATGTCAAAATCAGTTCACTTTTGTTATATATGAGTAATTTAATTTCCTCTACAGTGTTATTAGGGCAAGAATGAAGTAACATTCTTTGGTGTAATTGAAGCAAATCCTGGCAAGACAAGAGGATAACAAAGCTTTTCCATCTCGTCATGTCAAACCCTTACCTTCTATTCAGTGCACACAGACGGGTTCTTTGTGCTGAATTAAATTATCCACTTGAGTTTATTAACTTGTGATGTCCCGTGACCTTCAGCATATTTACTGCTGGATCTTTAAAACTGCCTTTAATTGACTCCCTCCCTCTCGACCTCGTTTTTGTGCCGGATCAGGAATACTGGTGGCATTCAGTCCTTTCTCAGGTCTTGATTTCCAGCAGCAGCAGCATCCCTTGTTGGACCCTGGAACAAAGAGCATTTCCAGTGCTCCCAAAGAGATCATAAAACAACAAGCCAGGGATTCCTGGGGCTGGGGAGGAGGTGTGGGAAGCTGGCTCCATCCTTTCCCCACGTTCTCTGGCGTGGCAGGGTGATGCCCACAGGCACCGTGGCTGTAGCCCAGGGACACCAAAGCCACTGAGAGCTGTGGGACAAACTTGCTGCTGGTGCCTCTCAGGGTGGGTGACTTCAGACAAATTTCACAGAATCACAGAATCACAGAATGACCAGGTTGGAAGGGACCTTCAAGATCATCAAGCCCAACCCAAGTGCCAGACCAAAACTAAACCCTGGCACCCAGTGCCACATCCAGGCTTTGTCAAACACACCCAGGGATGGTGACTCCAGCACCTCCCTGGGCAGCTGTTCCAGAACTTTATCACCCTTTCTGTAAAAAACTTTTTCCTAATATCCACCCTATTGGGATATTATTTCATTGATTTCAAGCTGTAATATTCTCCAAAGGATAAAGTGGAGCTTTTCCAAAAGAACGCGTGAATCACAGGAAAATCAGTTGTCTGTAGGTGAGCTGGGTCATGGTAGCTGAGCCCCTCGATATTTTTTCAATCTTTCCAACCCTGCATTGCAACTCAGAGCAAATCCTTTGACTCCAGAGCTTGCTGGCTGAGTACCAGGGGCTGGGATTCACAGCCCTGCACTGACTGATGGCCACTCAGCAAGACCTGCCTTTGATATTTATTTGATACTTACCAAAATCCAGACAGCACTGCTTGGCATGATCCAGCATGGCAAAGGCACATCTCACTCTTGGCTCTCCTGCTGCTGCCATCCCTCTTAGCTCATCTGTAAAACAGGAATAAATGCTATTTATGCACCTGGGTAAAGCATTTGAGAGTGTCAGAGGCGAGTACTGTGCACGTGGCTGTGTTGTTAGCTCTGTTCACACAGGGAAAAGTCAAATAACAGCACACCAGCAATTTGCAACATCTCCTTTTAGCACTGTTCAGCCTGGGAAGGTCATTATGCACAGCAGCTGGAGGGAGAGAAAACTCCCCTGCTCTGAGCAGAGCTCACCTGAAGGAGGAACATTCCACACACCAGGCAAGCCTCAGCTCACACACCAGCTTATCTTGGCCATGCACAAGTTACCCTTTCTTCACACGGTGTTTAAAACTCTTCAACTTGCACATTCCTGAGTATGTGAGATAAAAACAAGTCACTGCAGGATGAACCTCGGCTCCCTAAACCTCCCCAAACAGGAGTGGAATGGATAGAAGCAAAAAGAAAGAGATATTTCCCAGGTGTATTGGGTGGAGACACATATTTGCTGCAGATGCTGTATGTCTCATTTATCATATTCTTCTACTCTTGGCTTGTTTCTAATTGTTCTCTTGAAATATTATTGCTACATACCTGAATTGTGAGACTGTTTAATTGAGAAAGGTGGTAAAAAAAAGGTGGTGGCAGTCATTCCTGGAAGAAAGCAGTAGATAAATAGCAGCAAAAATAAAACAAAATTGAATATCAGCAAGTAAAACAAGGTTTTCTGAAATTTCTTACAGTGATAAATCAATGACAAACTCCTTCATACCCAAAAAAGGGTAAGTAATGGAAATCAGGAGTAGCCTGTTACCTTTTCTTGCACTTAATGGATGATCTGCCTTTAGGTATTAGACATTATCCAGGTGTTCAGGATAATTCAACCCTTCAGCCTCTGGTCAGGGACAGTTTGCTGTCTCCTCACCCTGGAGCACAGTGACAGGGATCACTGAACTGAACTGAGCCAGGGAGCTCATCCCACATTCAGCAAAGGAGAGCCAGGAGCTGCCTGGAGCCACCTGAGTCCATCAATAACCTCTCAGTTTAACACACACTCCTTGGAAAGTTAAAAAAAACCCCAAAATTAATTCTACCCTGTCTGCTGTGCCCTACATCAGTGCCAAAACTGTGTCCTCACTGTGCTCCACATGCCCAACCTGAAACACACCTCCAGGGAAATGAAGGGCTTGTGTTAAAGCACAGCCAGAGCTTCCTGGTGGGGTTAGTTGAGAAGGGAAGAACACTTCCCTGTGCTTCTGCTACATGCCTATAAATTGATGCAGTGATTCTCAGATTTTTCAGGCTAGGAGGAAATATAATCATCTAATCTGACCTCCTGAACCACATGAGATCACCCACAGGTGCTGTCTGATGTTGGAGGAATGTAGCAAAGGCTCCATCTGTGATTTTACCCACTCCAGACCATTGCTGGTGGAAATGAAATGGAAACCCTTGCACTCTGTCAGATGTGGAATAGAAAACTGTCTTCTGGCTGGTGTAGGCAAACCTGCACTAAGCTAAGCTACAGATGAAATTATTGTTATATGCATTGTGAGGGCTGCTATGACAACAGATGAATGCTGCAGTTAATTTAATTACATTTCTGTCAGCCCCTGTGCCTTTCAGGAGACAATGCAGAAGTCAGCAGCATTTTCTTTTAATATTGCAGGTGGCACAGGAAATGCCAAATTCTCCTCCAGAGGGCCTAATGAGAGCATTTCACTTGAGTCACAAAATGTTATTTAGGTATCTTGAAGGATCACTTGTGTTTTTCCCCAGCTTTTCCAACTCCATGAGCGTTCCCTTCACCCTGCTCACGAGGCTGTATCCCACACCTAGAGCTGAATCCTGACTCAAGCTTTCTGCACACCTGCCCACCCCACCAGAAAAGCAGATTTGTTCAGCCAGAGGTGACCCTCCAGATCCCCTTCCTGCTTCTCTGCCTTTCCTGGGTGTTTTTGGAAACCACCACTCGCTTGGCTGCATTAATGGGAAAGAGCAGCCAGGGATGGAGGTGAGAAAATTCCCTTTTCCCTCTGATCTTGAGCTGTGCAGCAGGGAGAGGGAAACAACTGCTTTAAAGACAAGGTATTGACTTACAGAACAGAGGGAAGTTAATAGATATTGACTCCCACTTGTTTCAAGTAGGTCACACAGTGCAGGGTTGTGCTGCATGGGCCTCTGAGGGCTGGGGGTAGGGAATTCTTGCTACAAGGAGCAAAATTTTAAATATTGTTATATTTTAAATATTCTTATTGTGTGTCATTCCCTCACACTGAGGGACAGTGTTTCCCTGTGCAAAAGTCCCAGTTTCTGTAGAGCTGGCTGCAAACCTGCTCTGATGGACTGCACTGATTTCAGTGGGTGCTGTGGGAGCTCAGCATGACTGGAGAAGTGATCCAAGGCTGGATCCAAGATCATTCCAATAATCTTATAATTTACATTAATTAAAGTAGGAGCATGGCAATTATCTATTGTTTATCTGAGGAAACCATCTGAGGAGCAATCCTCCCATACCAGGGTATCAACTCAGTTGCCATGTAATTAAGTCATGGCTACAGAAGCACTGAACAAATGTGCAACAAGATTCAGATAATACCTTAATGTGATAAGAAATACCCAGGCATTTAGCTGGCACTGAGGAAATTAGCCACACCAAATTAGATATCAATGGGCACATTTGCTACCATGTCAGTTACCATTCTGAGTATAAATTGAAACCTAACCAATTATTTCTACAGAGCTCTTGCATAAACTCAGATTAGGAATGGAAAAAATGCTGTTATTTTATGATGTTATAAATGTTGTTCTGTAACATGCCACTGCCTTCTCCCCTGCACTTCCCTGGGATGAAGGAAGAAAGATGGAATAACAGCAAGACACAGTTTAAAGGCAGCACTGAAGGTATTTGATAGAACACTGAAATTTTGGGACACCTAACCTTTTTCTCATCTCCGGAGTACTTTGTGCCTTGATTTCTCCTTTGGCATGTGGAGGTTGTGATCCTTCCATTGTAAGGAGCTCTGAAATGCCTCTTGATGGAAAACTCTACCAAATGGCAAGGATGCACCCAAAGCTGCCCACAGGCTTTCCTCATCACCTTCCTCTCGACATACTCAAGGAAGAATTTCTTGGAAATTCTAATAAAAGCTGGTATTTATTGCCCAGTGTCTCCATCCTGAGGCAGAGGGGGCTCTCCTAAGGGACACACCCCAGGATCATTAGCTCAATTCCATGTGTGTTGCAGTCCTTTATAATCACACAGAAACATCAAACCCACTAGGTTTTTCCATGTGCACCTTCCTCAAACACAGAGTGCTCCATGTCCACACAATTATCTCCCAGCATCCCTACAAGATCAGCACCCATTTCCAGCCGAGTTCCTCAAAAATGCAAAAATTGCCTTTTAACATCCTGCCACCACCTCCCCCTCTCCGTGAGGCACAGCCTCTCACTCTGACTGTCAGTTTTCACATGATTATTCAGAGTGCCTCTATTCTTCCTTCAGGGATAACTGTCTGGCATCTTCCAACCACCAATTTCTCTCAGGGTCTGTATTTTTCTCCGATGAAAAGGAAATATTTTGGTGTGTGCACCCAGCCTTGCTGCTCAGACAGTTTAATGAATACATCAATAAAGCACTGAGCAAAGGAGAGGGAGGTGCACAGTCATTAGGATCCATCATTAGCATTTTGCACACCACCACCAGCTTCTGTGCATGAGCAATTAATACAGCAATAAATATCAAAATGAGCTGCAGAACCCTCACTGAGGCTGGCAAGTGTAAACAGTGCCCTCCACGTGAAATAATTGTGAGAAGCATTTAAGAACCTTCACGGAAAGGAGCAGCTGAAGCTTCTGCTGAAGGCACAAAAATCCATCCCCAGACACGATGGAGAAACCTTCCACCATGTTAAAAAGAAGCCATCTGAGGGAGTCAGAACAAATGCTGTCCACATATCTGAAGCAAATATCTGGAGCATCCTTCCAGATCCGTAAACTACCAGCCCACTAAAGTGTAAATACTAGGTTTAGAGAAGTGTAAACAGGGAGTTTACTCCAAGTTTACTCCAGTCAATTTACCCCCAGACATGATCTGGTTTATTCTGGCTGCACGAAGAAAGACAGGTGATGCCTGATGTGTTGGCACACAATTCACTCACCAGCAATTTCTGAACACTCTTGAACCGTGGGTTGAGTTTTTGCAAAAAATGTTTCTCTCTGTATTTTTTGACTTGGAATTACAAACCCTAGTGCTGGATTTACTGTCCTGTAAGACCCTGGCTGGAGATAAGTGTGACAGCAACATGGGAATGTCCTGTATGGCCAGAGACAGGGCCTGGCTCTGCAGGATCTGTCCCACATGGAGTCAGAATCCTTGCACTCATTTCAAAACTCTGCCCTTGGGTACAATTCTCCACCCATCCATCTAAAATACCTCACAAGGTTAAGTTTGCCCAAGGAAAGTTCAGGCAGAAAGAGTCCTCTCCCACAGTTTGCTTGTACACACCAGTTACCAGCAACTTTGTTAATAACACATTGCTCATGCAAATTAATTCAGCTTAGAGAAACAAGTCTTGATGATTATAAAATGCTGCAATCACAGTATTGCTTCCGGCCAGCTGAGAGTAAATTCATCAAGCATTTGTTATTTAAAGCTGCTGTGGTGATAAATGCTTGCCTTCATTTATGATTGTACACCAAGACAGAGAGAAAATGGAATACATAAAAATGACTGCATGATGGGAATCCCAACAGAAACAAAGGCGGGGAGATGGAATCTCCTTGAGAGAGGCTGATGTGCAGCCACTCAAACTCCTGTAACGAGGTTCTGCTGGAGCAAAAGCAACAACAAACACCAGCTTTGCTCAGACAGAAGCACAGAGTGTGCTCTTGTTGGCTGCCTCTGATAAAAGCCTTATTATGGCAAGGTCAAGGGCAGGGGTGCAGCGTTGGCTCTGCTGCCCAGCACTACACTCACAGCAGCTGCTCTGACTGTGGATGCTCCCTCCACGTGTGCAGAGCATGTAAAGAGGAGGATAAACTCCTCTGAGTTTTTGATAACAGCCCTGCTGCTGCTGTGGACCTTTGCTCTGTATGTGACATTACAGTAAAAACAAAAGGAAAATGAATCCAACAGTAAATACCCACAATTGCGCTGCACTAATTGTTTTAATGGGTTTATGTGGAGTCAACGTTTCAGGCAGTGCTGCCCATACAGAGCAAGTAATTAACTCCACTGGTATTCAGAGTAATGGCAATTAAATACAATGAGCTGTTCTACTAATGCATGTGGTGAGAGCAGTGCAAGGCAGGGGGAGTTAGCTGTAACTTTTAATTCGATGAGCTCTGCCCAGCTGCCTCCTGGCGAGCAGCTGATGGCAAGTCGATCAAGCTGATGGTCATGGCCAGTCCCAAGAGCAGCTGAGGGTGGGGGGATTCCAGGAGATGGGCAGTGGCTGTTTTTCCATATTTGCTGTCAGGGCTGACTTTGTCCTGTGGCAGCCACAGGGGATCTCCCCAGCAGGATGCTGCACTGACCTGGGGCTGATTGGCTTTGTGGGAGTCTTTCCAACAGAGGAGACAGGAAACGTGTCCTTGTGCAGCATCCTCCAACAGGTCCCCTGGGCAATGCCTTATAAATTCCACCTGTGCTGGCCCTGGGCAGGGAGGAAATGCTCCTCTGGAGTGGGCTGGTGTATCAGAGAGTCCTGGTCCCAGCTGGAGGGAAAAAAAAAGATCTAAGGACGAGAGGAGGCAGAAAACCCTTGGACATAAACCTCTTGGCAAGCTGTGTTTGCCAGACCACTGTTGTCATTTATCCTAGGATAACATCTTAGAAAAAGGAGCTGAGTTCCCATCTACAGCTCTATAAGGAAATTATAAAGCAGCTATCTATTTTTTCATTAAAATTAAATAATTGAATCTGTCCAGATTCATGTACTTTTCCCCCATGAGATATCCAGGAGAATTAAGTTTCAATTGACTTTCCAGACCTTGGTTATCATAGGAAGCTTTTAAAAAATCGGGACATTTGGCAATTTGAAATTCAAATAGGTTTCAGTCAATATGTTTACTATTGCTCGACAGGCATCTTTGTCCCCTGGGTGTTTAATGCCTCAATAAGTAATTGGTCCTTTCATCTTTTATAGGCACAGAGTGAAGAGTTTATGGCTCATACAGTGAATTGTCAATACAAAGGATCTTTGCACCAGTTTTAAATAACCCAGCTCCCAGCTCCATTAAATCCTGTTTAAAATTCCTCCCTCCCTCCACACACCCACCACTAGCCTTGAAACACTTCTTCCCTCCCCGATTTTCAGTGGCATCCTTAAAGTAGCCCTGCTTCACTCCCCGAGCCCAGACAGGGGCAAAAAAGAGGGGTGAACATAAAGAATAAGAATCTGCCCCCAACAGACTGAAATTCCAAGGATTTCCAGGAAAATTCTTGTTTTGCCTTTATCCATTAGGTCTGAAACTCAAAGTAGCCAATGCAGCGCTGTCTAAACTGAAATCAGAATTTCTGTTTGCCATGAAACTCTCACATGATTTTTTGCGTTCAGGGTTTTTTTTTTGCTGTAAGTTAAAATATTTGAGATTAATTTTCACATCACTGAAACACTGTGTTTCAATCAAGAAAGAAATCTGTCACTGAAATTGGACAACACTTTTGTACATTGTGCACTACATACACATTCATACCAAGTGCAAGTATTAAACCCCAAGAAAATGTTTGTTTGGTTTTTTTTTTCTGAAGGAAAAATTGTCGTGTCAATATCCAAGAAGCTCAGAACTGAAAGTTACCTTATTTCTTCAAAGCAGGCTGTTCCACAATGTGATTTCTTTCAACGAGCCGGGGTTTTGCCAGAGGAACTGCTTCTCTTGGCCAGTTTCCAACGAGGCAGGACAGCAAAAAAAGCTGGATGGCTCTGTGCAGCTCTGCCTGTGACACACACTGGCAGCACAGGTCTGAAGCAGCCCAGGTTTGCACTGAGTTTGTGCCACCTGTGCTGTGCAGAGCCACTCTCCTCCTATGCAGGAAGCACAGGAGCCTTTGTGCCAGGACCAGACTCTGAGAAGCACACCAACCTTCTATATTTTCCTTTTTGAATATGGTACTGCCTGCCAGCTGAGGATGTGGAGGAATCCTAACACCAAAACTCACATCTGGGTTTTGGGCTGTGAAGGGTCGTGAGATGTGCAGAGTTTGATTTAACTTTCTGTAATGATGGGAATGAGTTCTCTTCTTGTGTGGGGTTTTTTGTTTGTTCGTTGGGGGTTTTAAAGTCAATCAGCAAAAAATATCTTTTCCAGGCTAAGTTCCTGATTCAGTCAGATCTAAAAAGGTTTGGTAAGTCCCATTCCTTGAGGCCTTCAGCCCAAAGGGCTGCCCCATGATTCTGGCCAGTCAATGCTGCTTCTGAACCACGGAGATTTGTCTCTGACTCAGAGCACAGGAAAATACTGAGCCTCTTCACGATGGATCTCCTCCACTACCCTTGTCCTGGCCCTCGACTGGGGATTAGCAGAGGCTGTACTGATTGATATCACAGCCTGGCAAAGTGCTTGCAGAAACAGATTTGTGTCCTGTGAATGGAGAAATAACTCAGCGTTGCTTTTCCTTATCAGAATGGCAGCCCCTCCTCTCAGCAATGAGAGATCAAATGCATCTACAAGCAGCAGCTATCTCATCCCTTAGTCTGTAAAGCCAGTCAAAATCAGAGCCCAGGCTGATCAGGATGAGAAAAGTCTTCTCTTCAGTCATTTTATCAGTTCGTGTTTGCTCAGCCCTCAGAGGAATGAATAGAATATAAAACAATTTCCAAAGGAACAGTCCTTGTATCAGCTAAAGTATTACAGCAAGATGTTTAGAAGCTTTGCTGGGTATTTTGGCACTTGGTGACCCTGCTCTGGGACTGTGGCAACTCTTGCCCTCTGCTTTCTGAGCAGGCACACTTGTGTTTATCCTCACGGGCTCCTGCTGCCCGTGGTACTGCAATTCTGCATCAGCTTCCCGTGGCTTGGCATGAGAAATGTCTTCTCCAAGGATCAGACAAGGCAAAATTAATTAGTAGATAAGGGTCCTCGCAGTGGAGACTGATTTGCTTTCTTATCCCCAAAGCATTGCAGATTAAAAACTGGAGCTAAACAACTCACAGAAAACTGGAACTGCTGGAGAGATTTGGGAGACCCTCACCTGCAATCAGGACTGCAAAATTCCCCGGTCCAGCCTGGCCACTAATCACTCCCTCTGCTTCATTCAAAGGAGCACAAATGGAAATTTCCTTCCCTGATGAGGAACGAGGAGAAGGCAATCACTGCCATTTGCATCCAGTCAGATGTTTGATCCCGGTGATAGAGGAGCAGGAAGACTACTTCAAAAGCACCGAGAAAGTGCTGTGCCATTTCACTAATTAAAGCCACCATTCTGCTCTAAAATTGATGAATAACGACACAACTTGACTCATAATCCCTTTGTCTTCTATTATTTACTCTTTTTGAACAGTGATTTAGGGGAAGGTAGTGCTTTCATTATTCTTGTTAATTACCTCTGTTCTCTACTTGAGCCTGTAGAATGTAATTGCCTGAAACATAAATCTAGCCTTGCCACCTATGTTCACACATCATCAATACTATTCTGGCCGTTCCTATAAAATCTTTATAAAGCATAATTATACGTGTGCCATTAAGTGCCACGTTGTGTTGAAGATGCACTGAGCATTTTCTGAGGACCAAACTGCTCTGTGTATTAAACTCCCCGGTTTGTGCTACGTGTTTATGTTTCCCTAAGGACAATAAAACCCCAAACAACATTAATTGGTCAGTGACTGTAGATCCAACTAACAGCCCAACCCTGCTAAGTGGCTGCTGACACTTCTGCACAGGGAAGTTCGATGAGCAATGAGCTCTCCTTCACCCCCCACCCCTGCAAACAATAATTTCATTGCATTCAACAACGATTACCAGGCAAGAGGGTAGCAGACAAATGCAGCAGCTACTCAGTCGAGTGATTATCAAGTTTCTTTCTGCGTGTAGGTAATCCCCAAACAAATTATTTCCATCCTCTCTGCACCTGATACTTCGAGTCAGGTGAACTGTGAATCACAGAGAGCAGACACCTTGCAGAGGCTGGTTTTTTTTACTCCCACCATTGTAATTTTTTAAAATTGCTTATGATTATATGTAAGGAAAAAATCCATTAGAAGGAGAGGAAACACATTACCCCCAGCTTGTTGCTGACAGGATATTAGCTCAGTATTTGTCAGGTTTCTGGTAGTGAACAAGTTCATACACAGCACTTCATCTCTCCAACAGAACACTTGGCTGCAGGAACAGCAGTAATATCCCAGCTGAACCTGCTGGGAAACATCTTTATCATCTCTCTCAATGACAAAACCAACCAAAAACCCCCAATTCATTTCTTGTAGATTCATCCACTGCGTTATTACCTAAGTGCACATTTGGAGGTACTGGATCAGCTAATGGAAGCCCTTCAGCCAACAACTATCATCAAGTGTATTTCCATTAACTTCCATTCCCCACAATCACAGAAAGGGCAGCCTATAATATCCTGCAATTGCATTTACAATTGTTAATTACTGTAAATTCAGTGTCTGAGATAAGAGCATTTGCTCTCTCCAGGTTTCCTACCTGATGGATGGTGGCTATTACAGATTTTAGCTGGATTTGCAGTGGCAAGGTCCTGCCTGGGGGGTTTCTCCTGCCTTACACCAGTGTGCAAGACCCAAATCAGACCCTCCCAGCACCACAGCCCTGTCAGGGCCAGGACTTGTTCAACTCAAGCAGCAGTGCAGATCTGAGAGGCATGGGCCAAAGGGAAGCCACAGGGTGAAGTCTGATAAATGAAGTCAAGACATTTTCTCTGTCTTTTTCTATTTTTTCCTTGACTGCAAGGAAAAATTCCTGCCTGAGCCCAGCTGGGGTAATGGCATTCTTCATAATGCATTTTATCTGAGGAAAGCTTTGTAACTTGGTTACTTTGGGGGTGGGGGAGCACGGAACAGGATAAGAAATATCAGTCTCTAAATCAATTTTGTAAATTTATGCCAGATTGGGCCAGGGAGCATAGAAGAGGTAAGTCAAAGGCCATACCCACCACCAATTACAGTTCCCAGAATAAGACAGCTTAATTTTATTTTTTTTTTCCCCAAGGAAACATTTATTTCTCAAAATCAAGTCTATCTGATATAAGCCATAGAGTTAAACCAAGGGACTTCTCAATGCAGAGATACTACAGAGGTGCATGTGCCTTCTGGAGATTTCAGGCTCAAAAGGAGCAGATAAATTTCACTCCAGTCCTAATTTAGACTGCTAGAAGTGACTCCCCAGCCTAAAGTGGTGACCCAATGGGGTCAACTATGAGATCTCCTGTCCCAATTCAGGCTGGTTTTGTAGGAAGAGTTGACTGACTTGCTTCTTGGCAACCTGTTGTTCTACATTTAGACACCTGAGATGTCTGCTGAAAGCTAAAATTCTGCCCTGGTGGCTGAAGCCCTTCTTTTGGGAAGTGCATCTCTGTGTCCCCTGCCTCCTGAGCTCCCCACCAAGGCTGGTTTGGGATCCAAGTGTCCCATGGGGATGGTCAGCAAGGAAGGTTGAACCACCAGGGGCTCCTCGCAGTCAGACACTGAATAGATTTTCATGCCAGGCAAGTCCCTTTGCAAGTGATTTAATTAAAATTTCTGAATTAATAAGCTTATCCTTCATTAGTAGTCAGAGTAATAAAAGCAGCATGGAAGTTCTCTCCAATGAAACAAAACATACCTAAAAAGCAAAAAGGAGCGTGAAGAAGCAGCTGGGGCTCTGTGAGCTGCCTTTGCTGCATCAATGCAGTGACTGTCAGGCAGCTGCTGGGTGTGTTTTGGGGAGGGAAGAAAGACTGAACAAAGGAGTGTGTGTCAGAAATAATGGATCAGCTTTGCAGGTTAAAAACTCAGGGATGTCAGGAGAACACTGAGATCTGGTATTGCTCAGTGCTCTTACAAACCAAAGCACCTCAGGTGTGCAGAGGGGGTTGGTGTGAGGCACCTGGTCATTTGCCAGCAATGCAGTGGAGCACATCAGCTAAAATCTCTTCTCCTTTTCTGAGAAAAAATGATAAAAACATGGACATCCCCAGGCGTGGCAAACACTGAGACCAGATCACAAGGTTGTGCATCAGGCTCATCTTTAATTCTGGATGCACCTCACACCACTTAATGCCTTTTGTCTTTTCTTAAAGTTTTCATAGTTCTGCCCAAGTTTTACAATCTTCTCTTACAAACCCAATGCGATTGCATCTCCTGCACAGCTGGGGGTTCCTGAAGCTAGTTTTCTAAAGAAAATGTATTTTCTATCCATTGCCTCCATGAGCCTCCCTACTGAGAAGAGTTTATACTTAGCTACACTAAGGACATAATAAATGCAAAAGAAAAGGAGGTAAAATGAGGATTTAAAGACCTGTATCAAATTTTATCACTGGAAGGACTGGCAATGAGCACAATCCTATTTTTTTTCTGTTTAACACATTTTGGAGATGATTTTTTCACAGAAGCCTCCGCATCCACCTAGGGGATATGTTTTGTTTTTATTTAAAGTACCTAAATGGGTGAACTGGTCAGACTCTAATTGTGTCTGAAAGGCTGCAGCTGACACACACTGGAGACTTAATTATGGAGTGTGTGGCTCCATCTGTCAGCTGCAATGTCTTTTGTTACCAAGAATCAGGCTGCCATGGAAGATGACGTGACAGATTCAATTTACTTTCACAAGGATGAGAGTTGTGTGGGCATTTGAATGATGCTGGAAATGAGAACTACATCCACACTCCTCGTGTAGAAGTTGAAATGCTATTTACAGCAGAGTTTGTCCAAAATACGAAGCTGAGATTGAATGGGTGGCAGTCAACACGAAGCTGAGAACCAGGAAACAATTAATTAAAATATCATTAAATGGAGGATAGACTTCAACAAAACTGCCTGGGTAAAAATGCACCCATGCTAATGCAGAAAATTCTGAAGAGTGCTTTTGTGTTAAATTACTGTAAACAGCAGTTGTACTAAAATTCAAGCACTTCTACAGGGAATTTGAGAGCAAAATGCAAAGATCATGAAATTCCATTTGGGAGGGAGAGGGGATAAAGTTTTCCCTTAGAACAGAGATTTTTTGACCTTTTCCAACCTATTTACTATAAATATTTTTCTAGGCTGATGCAGATTACTGTAAAACTCTTTAGACATGATGGCTGTAGTGTTGTCTTTCCTTTCTGCCTTTGTAGACAGCTCACAGATAATACAGTGAGGTACACATAATTTTTTAACAATTTTTGTTAATACACACCTCTCCCATTGCAGTTTGTGAAGCCCTAAGAGACAAAATGGGAAGCAAAGCAACCAATGGGAACACGATGGCATATTTACAAAGAGAAAATACAGAAGAGTGAAAAGTATACTGTAAAGGATTTTGTTATTTTCTCTAAAATGAAGCCTTGTTAATTAGGAAATGCTTTTCACAACCGATTTAATTTGAAATTGGAGAGGACCCCTTTCATTTGCTTATAGGCTGCCATACATTTCAACTGATGAACAACAGCATTATTTTTAGCAAGCTGTACATTCATCACAGAGTGATGCATCTGGCAGTCTAACCTGCCATTAAGCCAGTAGGCAATAAACAGTTTTGAAAAACTCCCTATATTTATCAGCTTTTGAATTCAACGGTTGCCCAATTACCCCTAAAATTGTTATAATCTCAGTTTTAGGTGAAAAGCTTTTATTGAAAATTTACTAGTTATCTTCCATAAATGTTAGTCATAAACAACACCACTAAATCATAAAAATATAACAGCTTGTGATTAATGTGGAAAGAGACTTGTATTCAGTTTTAAATGTTCTCTCATCCCAGCACCCAGCTAGGACTGATAAATTGAATTAGCTTGCTTAGTGTGAGGTTTGTTGAGAGCTTGCTTGCAAACCTCCCTGGAATTTCTATTTTAGCATCCTGGCAGAAGTGTGAAAATGCAAACTCCAAACCAGATTTTCTGAAAATGGCACCAGAGTGTGAGGATCTTACAGAATCCTCCATCTGCACTCTCCTGAACCTGCCTCTAACTCTCATATTGAACTCTGTCCGTGCAGGTTTTACTTCCCACAGGCCAAAGTAACCTGAGGCCAAGCAAACCATGATTTCCCATAACTGCATCCTCTGCCAAGCCCACCCTTTCTGACCAAACTGAGCCTCTGACCCTGCTCTGTGTTTAGGTTTTCTGTGTGAGCTGCAGCCACGAGACAAACAGGGGACACGGGCACAAGGGATGAGCACAAGGACAACGTTCTGGGCTGGTGGCAGCTGCAGCTCAGAGCCAGGATGAGTAAAACTGTGACTTTATGGACTTCACCTAGCATATGTAGATGCATTTTCCACACTAATTTGTATTTTGCAGCTACTGAAACACGCCCCTTCCCCTGCAACAATCCATTCACATCCCCTCCCTGTCTGACAAAGTGTAACTGGAGCTGGAGCTGAGCAAGAATTAATTCTGGTTAATGAGAATTCACTGAACACTGGTTGGAACATTGCTCTTGTTTGCAGCCTAACTCGAGAGCTGCTGAGGGAAGGAAGCAAATCCAGCCCACGAGCCAGGGCAGCAGTGCTGCTGGCTCAGCAGGGGATGGCTGAAGGGAGGGTGCTGCTGCAGCAGCTGCAGAATTCTGCTCTCCAGGGGCCCTGGTGCCCACAGGGACAGGGCTCAGGGGCTGCCCGTGGCTCTGGGCTGCTCCCAGCTCCCTCCTGGCAGCCTGTGAGCATCCCTGCAGAGATCTGCCAGCTGACAGAGCCAGCCTGTGTTAGTGACACCTGCCAGCTGCCTGCAGCCCTGGCGCGGAGGTGCTTTTTATTTCATCCCCATATTTATCTTCCCAAGTGCCTCCCCTTTGCATCCTTGCCAGCAGAACCCCCTGAGGAGCTGGGGGCTGGTGGGGACAGGGCAGTGGGAGATGCTGGAGGGTCCCAGGGTGATACCTGCCCTGCAGAGAGTTTTGTCCAGCAGCCACACGGGCACCTTGGTACCTTCCACGTGCAGGTAACATTCCTGGCTTCCCAAATGCACAAATCAAGCAGAAAAAACCTCCAGACCTTTCAATTAAATCCCATCTAGCTGACACCACAGGGAGGCTTTTGACCAATGCAGAGAACTGAGATATGTTTCACTTCAGTAAAATGGGTAAATAGTTTCTGCTGCACACCAGAAAAATGTAGGAGACATGCAAACTTTAAGCAGCCATTTGGCATTAAATACTTGTAAAAGCCTTTTTTCCTTAGATTAATATCTCACATTTATCTGCACTCTACATTTTGGAGACATGGTGAAAATTGCTTATTTCTAATAAAATGTAGCAACAGTACCCTGAGGAAAAATTACTGTGTTATGAGATATTTTTCCCCTCTACCACAGCCAATTTAGTTTTCATTTAAAATTCAATAACTGCATCATACTCAGAATCTTCCATGACTGTCATAATGACTTTGAACAAAAAGTGTGCTGTAAACAAGGAAGATTAGAAAGACATTATTGAGGTAATTTCTCCCCAAGTTTCTCTCACACAGTCAGGGATGCAGAAAACGGATGCAACAGTTAGTGTGGATGTGATTTAGAAATAAGTAGGAGAAAGTAAGCACTTTGTTCTGCAGATACTTTGGTAATAAAAGCATTACTGCCCCCATTTTATTTGAGATATATTTTACTGCTAGGTGGAAGGAAACGCCTCATTGTTTTCCCACTGAAATGTTGATGTAAGTGAGGAAGACAAACAGTATAATGTTGTTAGGAAAATGCTGCCTGCTTGCTGTAACATCTTCTTTCCTTCTTTCCTTCTCCATGAGGGGCTCTGACAGCAGCTCTGGGGTGGATCTGCTGGGCAGGGGCTGCTGCTCCAGCCTCTCCACCCTGCTGCTTTCTCAGTAGCACCATTTCAGGAGAAAAGCAGAAGGAAAACAATCTCCCCCTTTTCTCTTTGCCTGGTGAGTGGCTTGTACAGCCCCCTTACATTTTAAGAACCTGCTCTTCCCTGCTCTCTCCAGGGATGCACAAAAAGACACCTGGGCAGCTGCCTTCTCCCCAAAAAAAGGTCTGAGTGCTCTTCTTTAACAGAAGCATGCAAAGTCAATTAAAAAAATTCTGGTCAGATTCTTTGCCTCTTGACTTATCTAATCAATGGATTTTAAAATGCTGATAGCAAATTTCTGGGGCTTGCCAGGTAATTAAACCAGAGGAGGTCTCTGTAGGCCAAACCCTGATCACATTTATACCAGACAGCCTTGCTGGTGTTCTATAGACACAGGATCATGTTAACAACACTGACTTTCTCCCCTGTTCATCCATCAACATTTATATCCCAGGAACTGATAGGCCATCTGCAAGCAGAGGAAGCTTTTTGCATAGCTATGGCATAGATGTCTTCAGAAAGCTCAGGAATCTTTGGACAAATGGGCTATGAAGAGCAAACAAAACTCTCAAAAAGTAAAACAAGCTCCTGCAAGTGAGCAGGAAAGTCCTGGTGTGTTCTCTGACACACAGCCTCTCATTGCACAGGACTGTCCTCAAAAGATAATCTGCTGCATGGATTTCCCACATCTCTGAGGTGGGGTGGTCCCTGTCAGTCACAAAGAACTGGGTGTTCTGGTTCACCCTCTGCCCAGGGCTGGATCTGTTATTTGCTATAAACACTCGTCCCTGGTCCTTGGTTTTGAGAAAGGGAAGAAACAAAAGGGTGGATTTTGCTTCATCCTCATGCCAAGCTTGTGTGCAGAGCAAAACAATGGTGTGGGTGCTTTGCTACAGCCTGGCCACACCAGGCTGATCCAACAGTTGGATTATGAGATAAAAGATGCTGCTCAGACTGATTAATCAAACCCCCTTATGCTTGCCAAAGCCTAATTATTCTTTGATCTACATTAATGACTTCAGAAAGCATAGCACACCTGGTGGGAGTTCTCAATGGGGAGCATTTTAGACTAAAAGGAAAACTCCTCCCTGTGTCACAAAAACCTAATTTGCTTATATCAGTAGAATCAATTGTTTTATACAGAGCTGTGTCTCCCACAGGCACTGTTGGTTGTGTTGAAAGATAACGTAGGCAGCTTTTACTTTTATTTTATCAAAATGGTAATGTTTGACAAATAGCAAACTCCATCTCAGGGTGACTTGAAAAACCACATTGTTATCACGAACTATGGCTATCTGCAGCTTTTTATTGAACAGCCTGGCTGTAACTCACATGAGCACAGAGGTCTTATCTCGTGGTTTCTGCATTCTCTGGGAGATGAGTGAGTGGCTCATGCCCCGATTTAAAACTCAGCAAGAGATTAATTTACAACCCAGATCCAGAAGCATTCACATGGATAAGGATGACACAGCATCAAAAAAGAGAAAAAAATGTTTCTGAATAAAGCAACTCACCCCAGCTCTACTTGATTTTAAAAAATCCCAACATTCAGACAACTAAAATGTTGAAAGCATAAGGTCTGTGCTTGTGCACTGGGAAATGTAATGCATCAAATGGTTCTTTATGATCATCAAACAGAAACACCTGAATATGACAGAGTTTTCTCCAGCAAATATACCTGGAACTGCATCAGTTTCTAACAGAAATTTGAAGGTTGGCATGAGTGGCAGACAAACAAAGAGGTGTAGGTGAGCACCACAGACAGTAATGGAACAAAGGCTTAAAGAACAGCATTTGCACCCAGAACAAGTCATGGTAAACTGACAATGCCCACAGGGGTCTTGTTTTGGTCTCTGTGCTGTTGAGGATAACCTTGGGAAGAAAAGACATATTTGCTTTACAAGGAATACATGCTCAAATCCCAGAGCCAGGAGTACAATTTCCTGAGCATTTGTGGATGAGACCACCTTGACAACCCTCTACATTTTGAGAAGCTGATACTCCTTACAGAAAAATTTAACAAAGGAAAAGAAGAACAAAGTTTTCATATCAGATAGAAGGGCATCAGAGCAGGTGTTGTCTATGCAGAATTCAGAGGAAGCAAGGAAACCAACAATCTGGTGTTTCCCTGGGTACGTGAATATTTGAGAAGCCTGGAATAAATCAGTGCTGGAGTTTTGCAACAAAATGACAGGCATGAGTTGTGTTTGCCAGATAATCTTGGAACGGATCAGTTTCACAGCATCACACAGAGAAGAGGAGCAAATCTGCCTGGTACCAACTGTCTGCCAAACCAGAACATTCCCCCAAGGTTCCTGCACTTTATTTTAGGCCTTTTGAATTTTAATGCCCTGGGCACAACCTGTCCATGGTACCCAGGGGCCACACTCTGTGGCTGTAGGGCAGCACGTGGCTGGGAGAAAACACAGCATCTGGAAGAGATGTTTGCTCTAAACCAACAACTTCCATCCACTGCCACGAGGTTTCTGAGGACCTACACAAACCATATTGCATGGAGCAGCCAGGATCCTCACCCTGGAGTCCAGCTCAGGGCCCTGGGCTTCAGCTGATCTCCATCCATCCACAGGAGCCCACTCGCATGAGCAGACACTCCTGTTATCTTTGCTTTGTACTGTCATTTTCTTCTCATCAAGAAACAAACTCAATTATACTTTTCCCTGCTCCAGGCATAACTAATCAGCAGGCAGCTCCCTCAGTAAGCCCAGCCATTTCAAACACCTCCTCACACACACAGATATCTCAAATAAGAAGTGTTACTTCTATACCCCTCAAGGGGTGCAGGCATGGTCATTAATCTTTCTTTCATCTCACAGAATGCTAATAAAACAATCACCTCCCTATCCCTGAATTGGGTAGGTCCTAATTAACATGCTAATAGGG
The DNA here is from genome assembly GCA_013397155.1 of Irena cyanogastra. Taxonomy (NCBI): domain Eukaryota; kingdom Metazoa; phylum Chordata; class Aves; order Passeriformes; family Irenidae; genus Irena; species Irena cyanogastra. Next base: position 375,758 of record VWZV01011712.1, read on the forward strand.
CAGATCTTCCCTAATGACTCCCAAACCTCAGCAGTAATATGTTATTTAGATAGAAAAGAGTTATCTAAAAGATAGGTAGAATTAAAAAACTGGTGAGACAGAGCAGAGTTTGGATAGGCAAAATACTGAAGGAGACATTTCTGCTGTGAAAATTGAAATTCTCCACTGTCTGTGGTACAGATCACAGATCCAGCACCTTGCAACCTTCACAGCAAGAATTATTTTGGAGGTAATATACAGCTGCAATACAGAATATTATTCATGCAGAGAGAAAAAGCCATACGAGTAACAGTGACGTTTTTAAATATATTATTAAATCTGTTCATTTTAATATCTAAATAAATATGGCTTTTATTATCTGACACATAAATGTACAAGCTGCTTTGCAAACCCAGCAATGCCAGCAGCTCAGGCACTTTGTATTCATGAGCAACTTCAAGGTGGATAGTTCAAGTCTTAATGGAATTAGTCCACGGGGCTGGTATTGTGTTTATGCAGTTAGAGGCTCAATATAATCAAATTTCTCAAAGAGAGCATTTGCTCTCTTCAGAAAATAGGGCTCAATAATAATTTAAATCCCCCGTTAAGCTAAAATGAAAATATTGGCAGATGCCATAAAAGCCATTGTTCTGAAGTTTTCCTTCATGCACACCTCTCAGGTAAAAGCTGAGTTCTTCCAGTAAGAAATCAGGTTTGAATCTTATAAAAGAAAATCTTTGATGTGTATTGCTTGAAACATCCACTGCAGGACCCCTGCAAACCTGGCCTTGCCCTGCTGCAGCTGTGCAGCTCCAACGAACACCAAAATGCTCTGAAAAGCAACATTTCTGTACATGCCATGTGTGCAGCCAGGACAGCCTCACACCCAGGGCCAGGCAACTGAGACAAACCTGGGACTTGGGCTCTAAACTGGAAAACCTCAGAGGAAAAACAGATTTTTTTTTTCCTTATGCTTTTGGAGCACCAAAAATAAGAAATACTAGCTTTGGGAAACAACAGCATTATTTTGTACAACTTTCTGGACTTTAGCTCCATTTAAAAAGCCATGAAAAGTAGTCAAAACATTTCACTGAGATATATTGTTGTCTCATGCAGAACAGTTTTTCATTAAAAGGTTTTTTTACAAACTGCCAAAAGCTAAAATGAAATGTTTTTGTCCTGTGTTCTGCTGTTCTTTCCAGTTTTGATTTTTATGATCCTTGTCCATAAAAACAAGATTTTCTCCTCTCCCCCCTCTTCATTTCACAATGTCTAAAAGTAAAAAAATAATATCTCCAACTATTGATATGTTTTTCCTGCATATGAAATTGGTTCAGGCAATGTAATTGTCATTACCCATGGCTGGTACAGACCAAGAAAAAATGAGTACAGCTGAGCTTTTAAGAGTTCAGGCCCTGTTTCTCATCATTGCAAATCTCCTCCCCCTTCTGAAGGCCCATTTGAGAAAGAATTGGATGGTTTTATTTAGTGGCAACTGCAGCACAAAGAGTGGCTTTAGATGTATCACCCAAAGTCCTGTTAGGGGGTCAGCACCCTGCTCCCTAAAGTCAACAAAGATGGATTTAAGCAAAGCCCCTGAGCCCCTGTGGCCCCACACATCAGGCAGTTCATAACACACATTTAGATAAAACACACAGCAAGGGGCATCAATCTGAGCAGGTAAGACAGCTCAGAAATATAAACTACAGCCTAAAAGAAGTCTGACCCTTTTTTATGCATGCAGTACTGAGGAGCACGGGGTCACAAAGACACATCACTTCTCACAGCCATTGTTTTGAACAATATCAGCTGGTTTTTTAGGAGCTGCTGACAGAAAACAACATTCCAGTGGAATTAGTGCAGCCTGTCTGGGGCTCACCTGTGTTTTTGTTGGTGTGATGTGACATTGGGGCTGGACAGTCCTTGGGTCAACAGTGCTGAGTGAAAGAGCAGGCTTTCATCTCACAGCAAGGTCTTGTGGAGCATTCTCAGCCCTGCCTGACCAAAATGTTCTTTTTGGCACACAGAACTCTTCTACAGCACCATTAAAAAGCCCCTGCCCATGGTGTCTTCATTTACCAGCAGGTAAGTGATGGCAATCCTGGGTGGTATTTACACAAAAATAATTCTCCTGCCTGGCTGAATTTATAAAGCTGACTTGTGCTCCACACAGGCAATCAGACATTGGGTATTTTGCCATGTGACAAGGGACAGCTTTGTACCTGTATTTATTTATCTAAAAATACCTGTAAATGCACAGATATACTCTTTTTTTCCTGTTGCAGAACCTCTGCAGAAGACAGCATTAGTATTTCTGTGTACCACACTATGGCAATGTGCTGCAAAAGCTGGGCTTGAAGGAAAGGCAGTCATGGAAAAAGGCTCTCAGAGAGAGGCTCAAAAATAATGTAGCCAAAGAGCTTTAGGGTGAAGTATCTTGCAGGGTGTGTTTTTCTGACAGAAACACGTTTCCCTCAGCTGCATTCACATCTTGTGCACGCTCACATCATGGTTCAGTGACATAATTTATCCATCTTAGACCAAACCTGCTGCAGCTGTTAGACACAGAGCACTGACCCACTATGAATTTGCTCTGCTGATTCAAATTTTTCAAAGAGTTGACAGGCTCAGTTTTCACTGTCAGGATCATGTACCAGCTGTCTGAAGCACTTTAACATTTTCTGAGATCCCATATCCTCCTCAGCCACCAGAAAATCAACAGAAGCTCCTTGTTTTACATTTTACCTAATTCACTGGAGATGCAATTGCATGCCCAGGCTGGATCTGGTTCAAATCCATGTGGCTAGATGGTCCCACAGGAGCATGAATTTGGTATAAAGGCTGGAGAACAACCCCCTCAGCCTTTGCTGGAGCAGTTCCAGGATGTATTGCCCCAGGGCAAAGCCCCTGGGCTAAGCAGGGGGCAGGGCAGTGCTCAGCAAAAGCTCCTCTGAGATGTGGAGCCAAAATCGTGGTGAGCAGACCTGACCTGAAACCCAAACTGCAGCAGGCTTTGCCAGGGTTGGACCAGTTACATAAATACACTCTAGGTAACGTGGCCTGTGAAGTTGCTGAAAGGCTCTTTTTGAAAACATACCCTTTTGCTCTTTGTTTCAGAATTGCTTTTCTCCCTTTTGTCTTCTTTGGGTGTTTTTTTTTTCAGAAACCAGCTTTAACAGAAAGACCTTTCAGCTGCCTGGAAAGAACAAAACAAAGAGAGGAAACTTTTGATTTATAACCTTTTCTAAACAACAAAAAATCCCATGTAAAACAATATCTCCTGATGAGACCTGGGTCATGATGCCACCCCTGCTCAACTGAAGGTGAATGGTTCTAAGTGAGCTCAAAGAGAGCTCAAAAGGGAGAAGACTTTTGAGCCAGCTGAGGGTCTAAACTTGGTCCTTCTGAGATGCCCTGTTTATTGAAGTTGCTGTGTGGAGTGTAATAGATCAGTGGGTTTTGAAAATTCACTAAAGGACGTGTGGGCTGAAAGCATTACAGCTATGTAAATGGAAATTTTCTTTCTAAAGAGTGAAATATGCAGATTTTGCTTGTTGCTTCTACATAAGCGAGTGACCAAATGAAGAGAAAACTGATCAAGAAAAATGTATGCATAATAAAAATGTGTACATGCTTCATCTAAAATTCATTGCCTCCAAAGCCTCACCATATAATTACTTAATCTTGAGCAGCTGCATGCACAATAAAATTTGCTTGCACTAGGTCTGAACAGAATTAATTTTTCCTGAGGATTGTAACATAACCAATACCCTCCAACTGTTCAGCAAGTGGCAACTGAAAACACCACTGAAGTAACTTGGATTAAAAAGAACCTGCTCAAACCAGATTGATCCTGAGCTGACATTTGCTGGGTTTAATCATGTATTTCATTGTATAGCAGCAAGAGCCTGAAGAAAAAACAGAGCTACTGCACACAAAAGTTTATTAATGAATCAGATCTGATCCCTGCATTGCTCTGCTCAACGAACAGGAGAGGCTTTATGTCACAGCTGAAATTTTTCATTCCTGCTGGGAGCTCGGGAAATTTGGGCCCTGGGCAGGAGATTTTAGACATTGTGCCTGTTGCCATGTCTTAATTCCTTAGGCTCCCAGAGCCTCTGCAGGGAGGTCAGAGGGCTGGGGTCTCAGGGAGGGTTTGGGGGCATCAGTGTGGAAGGAAAGGGAGAGCCTCAGTGATCTTGTTTGAGCAGAACTTGGAAGGAAAGATTCTCTCCACCCTGTCCTTTCAATAAAATCACTCCTATGCTGACAGCAGGATTTGTTTCAACGTGCCTCATCTGTAAAATATCTGTTCCCATCAAATTCCCTTGAATAATGTTTATTCCTGGCTCACCTGCCTTGAGGTGGGAGCTGCAGGCAGTGGAGTGACCAGGCTGATTGCTCTCCTTTAACCTGTGTCCTCACCAGCCCTCCTGCAATGCTGCTGCTGTCAGGAATTCTCTGACCACCAGTGAATTATTCTAACAGCCCTCTGCCTGTCTAAAGCCACACAGGAGGTGACTGACTTGGTCACACTGCCACTGGCTGGGCCAGACACCAGGTTGGTGTACAGAAAATTCAAAGTCCCAGTCTTGTGAACTCAAAAATTTAAATTTGTGAATTAAAAAATTTACTCCAGCAAGAGGAGCTGCTTGACAGAGATTCAGCTCCCACAGTGAACAAGGCTGAGGGATATTCTGATTTTATCAGGGATAACTCTTCCTCACAGAACCAGGCTGCCCACTGCTCAGCTATGAAATAAAAGAAGTTTTACACTAATCACAGGACCAAAAACTGCCTTTCCCCTCCCCAAACCCCAAGTGAGTTCAGAATGCTTGGGATGACAGCTGACAACAGCCATAGCCAGACAAGGAGGGTAGTGGCCCGTGTAGTTTTGTAATTAAGCTAGGTTTGCAAAGTTTTTATTTTGGAGAAAAGAAAAACCTCATCAGGATCTCTTATAATTGGAAATGAAACTAAATGAATGCCACTGCTTTTATTCTGGCAGCTGAATTCCAGTAATGCTTAGCAAATGCTGTGTTTGTAATGTAAATTTACTACTGTCGCTGCACTGAAATAGATTTCTTCTTTTTCCCTACTCATCAAAGTAAAAATTTGCTCCAGCTGCTGCTGATCAAGAACTTGGAGAATATTACCCAGACCATTAGTATTCAGCACACACTACCAGGTGCACAAATAACTCACTAGAATCTTTCTCAACTCAGTTAATTGAATCATGGCTTGATTAGGTTCAGCAGACAATACAAAATATTTTCCAAGTTTGAAAAGTTTGACCTACCTTGGATGAGTAAAGAATGATAATGGGCACGTCCACAAGAAAAAACAGCTTTTCCTGCCTCAGCTGAATCCATGTTCAGTTTTCTGAGCTCTCTGGTTTTCATTTGCTTCCTTCTTCCTATTTCTGTTAGTGCTGGAAGACAAATGAGCTACCAGGTATCACAAAAGGTCAAAAGACAGAGCAAGAGAAGTTTTAGCATAATTAGATCTTCTCATCCATTGCATGATTCTGCTGCTCACAGATGGGATTTGTGCTCTGGTTGTGCTCTCACCCAGGACTGCCACAGCTCCCTTTCGCAGAGGTGGAAGGGATGCTGGGGGAGGTTTGAGCTCTGGGGCACCACGGGTCCTACAAAACAATGCTGTGGCTTATTCTAAGCACAGGTACCCCCAAAGACAGGGAGAGATGTTGGTTTGCCTGCTGAATTCATCTGGAAAGGAAGTAACTGCAAGGGGAACCAGGGAAAGTTACAGGTGAGAGGACCTTGGCTGCTGTCAGAAATGCCAGATTTTTCCTTAATGGAAACCCCCTTTTTTGTGGGAGCAGAGAGTCTGGTGCTGCTGGCTGCCCAAAGGTTTGTGCATTTGCCAGAAGCAGCATGGAAATCAGCTAGAGCAGATGAACCCACCCTCCTGCTGTGTCTCCTGCTTTTCCTCTGCCTCAGCTGACAACTCCCAAGCTCCCTGTTTGCCAGCTGGGTGTCCCAGAGCATCTCTCCCAGCCCAAATCTCATCCCACCTCCAGAACAGCTGCAGGAGCTCTGAGCCCCTGGAGGGAGAGAATCCCTGCAATCCCAGCCAGATGTGGGTGTTTGAGAGGCACTGCCTGGAAAAGAGCAGAAGGTGCCAGGGCCCAGAGCAGGGCTGCAGTGTCAGTGCCTCAGCACTGACAGCTTTCCAGTTTCTTGGTGACCTGGCACCTAACATGGGGAGGAGGGCACCTGGAGGCCCGTGGGGGTTTGGCTTTGGGCCAGCACATTCATTTACTGCCTGGCTTTGTGCTCAGGTTTGGCCCTTCAGACCTATCATCACTGAATATTTTCCCACCTATCACCCCTGCCCCTTTTCTGGGTTACAACAGGACGAGATTCACAGTGGCTGTGAATCACAACATACATCCAGCACAGCTCACAGGGCTCTGCACAACCAAATATCTCATCCAGAAGGACCCTCAGGTTTTATCACTTTGTGAAATATTAGGCATTACATATCAGGGATGAATTTGACTAATTCTGACAGAGTTGAAGTTCCATGCATTAGCATCTGTATGATGTTTTCAATTTCCTTGTTTATTGAAAATTGGGGTTTCCTACATATTCACCAAGTGTGCTTTTTAAATAAACATCAGCCTCAAATAACTGTCAATCCCCTCAAACTCTATTTAATAAGCTCTGGAGTAGAGCTTTCTCTTCCAAATCTGGTTCTGTTTTGGGCAAACTTCAGTGAAGAACAGGCCAGCTCTCAGCATCTAGCTTTGTTGTGTTAACTGCCATGTGGAACAAGAAAAGGCCCATCCCCTAAAAAACAAAACACAAATCAGGAATTAAGAGCTTTCAGCTGCATTCAGTTGTCAAACAGGCTCTGGAGTATTAACAGATGGAAATAATACATATTTTGGTGTGATAAACACAGAAAGACAAGAGTGATGATGCAGAGTTAGGCATCAGATTCTGAATTAAATCCAGGTTTTATGTGCTTGACAGAGGAGTGCTTTATTACAGCATGACTCCCACCTGCACAGAGAGAGTTCAGGTTTTCCTGTCAGCATTTTCCAGTCTGTGTTCCAGGGGGGAAGGAGGGCTGGGCTCTACCCCAGCTGTGCCCATCCTTCCCAGCCACTGCTTTGGCACACAAGGTCTCCTCTGGGAACAGCAGTGCTTGTTCTGCTAATTGTTTTTCCAACTTTGATTTCTTTTTTTATTTTAAAGGAGAGTTTGAAAGGAAAAGTATGTGCAGGTCAAATTGTGTTTTCCAGAATTTCAGATAACTTTTTACAGCCTGAGATATTTTGTTTTTTAGCAAAAAAAAAATTATAGTTTTTCAGTGAGCACAGAACATGGATGAGATGTTAAATACTGAAAATTGAGAATGTGCCCCTTCAGGTAATTGATTCTAACTCTTCCCAGAAAAGACCTTTAGGTTGCAGGCTACAAAGTAAGGACTAATTTGGGTTCCTTCAGATCCCAAAGATGTCAGCATGCACCAATTTGGTCTGGATCTCTGTTGACTCAAAGTCAGACATCTTTGCAAACAGCACTCTTGTTTTCAGTGTTTTTCAGGCAGGCTGGAAGCAAGGCAGTAAATAAATATAAAGCTTTTATCAGCAACATTACTCCTGCAAATTTTTGAAATGAATATGGTAATTGGAAATTGTTAAAAATTGATAAACACATGTGAATGAAAAGGAACTGCTGTGAGGCAATATAAACAGAGAAACCATGGAACAAAGAAAAAGCAGCAATAGAAATTTTTTTTGGCACATAAGCAAGTTTTTCTTCTTGAAAAGTGTATGCACACACAAAACCAGAAGATATGGGAGGAAGAAAGTTGGAAAATATTTCCACGAAGGGACATGTAAGATCCATCCAGCTGTGCCTTTGGAATCAGAAGATAAGAGATGGGTTTTAATTTAGCAGGGAACAGGTTTTGACTCCATCAGTTATGCTTATGCTGAACTTGGAAGAAATTTTGATGGAAAGCTTCAGCTTGAATTATCAGGAACCTCAGAATAAGAGGCCTGATCCTGCCACATCTGGGAGTTTGCATGAGTGGGAGGAGTACAAAAACACCCAGACTGAGGAGCTGCTCTGTAGAGAATCCTTATTTATGACAGCTTGCCCTCACAATCAGAAATTGCAGCCAAAAAACTGGCATGTCAAACTCTAGAGTGGCTAAAGATAATAATAAAATGAGACAATCAATAGTTAAGATAATGTATAAAACTTTTTTAACACATGAGATTAAATTGGGTATAATAAGGATGTAAAGAAAACTCTGCTGGCTGCAGTGCATAGAGATCTTAGAAAGAAAAGTCTGTCTTAATTGTGGGTTCAGAATATTGGTGAGAAACTGGCACTAAGCTTATGCCACAAATTTGGCATGCACAGACAAAAGAAAGAAAGAGAGGACATGGCTAAAGAGAAGAATGAACCATCCCTGTCACCTGCAGTTACAAAAGCCAGGCCAGAGTCTGATTTACCCTGAGGACCAAATACTTCTGGCAAGGTATTCAGGCCACCTGAGGAAGTGGCTTGGAGCAGTCTGAACCCTCAGCAAATAATGCTGTGTGTCATGAAACCCTGGAGGATCCTCCTCTGGGCACTGATGTGGTGTGAGAGATCCATTTCATGATTCTCCTTAGAGGTCTGTGGTCCAAGGAGCCCAAACTGTAGGCAGATGGATTTTCATTTCTTCTTCAGAGCTGGAGGTTTACAAACACTCAGCAGCCCTTCTGGGTAGGTGTCATTTTCCATCTTCTTTGACTGTCACGAGGTCCTACAATATTTACAGCAGCTCTGCAATATCTCAGTAACTTACCCAAGATCCAGCACGTTTCCCCATCTGTCACGTTTATGTATCCAGAAGGAATCTCCTAAAGAAAAGATGCTCTTGGATTTCTCTGCTCAAAGCACCCTGACTTAAAGCCCAAACACAGCCTTCAGAAATGCCACAAACCTGATTGTTTACACTTGTAAGGATGTATTTATGCCAGAAGTTACTTTGGACTCTCATTCCTTGTGTGACTGTGCTCATCCTTTAACAGCATTTTCAGACTTTTAATCGAATTTGTTTAATCCATTTAGAAGAGGGTTTTATTCAGAAATGGCACTCCTCTTCCAAAATAAGAAAAAACAACTCACAGAGCCAACTGGGAGCCAATTATGGCTTGACATTCAACCTTAGCATCTTATTCTACACCTCCATGAGAATAAATCTTGGCTCACCTCTTTCTCCTTCCCTTACAGCCATCCCTTACCCAAGGCCATTTGAGAGAGATAATTCAATGAGGGGTGAGATAACACCAGCCTGAATAAAGACTCTGTTAAGCCTGCTGCAGGTGCACATGGAGAGCTTTCATCCCAGCCCCTCTCTCCTGTGCTGCCACAGCTCCTCCATCAGATGCTGTCACTTTGCTAAGGCACACGAAGCTGGAGCCATCTGCTTGCTTCAATTAATTACAACTTGCTCCTGAGATTTCTGCTGGGACCCTCCTTTTGCAGGCGTGCTGAAATGAGGGCTGCAAGCATTAGGGGAATTGCCCATGCTGTCCCACCTTTTAAATGAGAATAAAAACAGATGCCCTCACTAAGTAAGAAAAATGTATTGTTTCAGCTCCCTCAGAAGTGGCTGGAGATGTCTTTCTCTGCAAATGACTTTACCACTTGCACAAATAAGGCTGGGAAAAGCTGCAGTGTCAAGAATAGTTGAATTTTCAGCTACTTGCTCTTTAATAAATAATGACAGGCTGCACTTGGAGTTCAGCAAAGAAACTCCATTGCCTTTCTCCTGCCAGGACATCTAATGCATAATTACAGGGTCAGACACGAAGTTTCCTGACACAGCAAGGTTAGTGCAGTCATGCACTTGAAAAGATGACCCAGTGAAATTCAGGGTCGACAGCTGATAAGTATTAAACTGCTCAGGTGTTATGCACTTGGGTTTTGACCTGCTCCATTTGCATGCTTACTGCAGATGTGTTATGGGGGAACTGGCCACGAGCACAGTGACTTTGGGGGCTCATTGTAAAAGAGAAATGTGCATAACTCTGATAGGGAGACTTTTCTAAACACCTAAGTTGAACAATAGTAATATTATTTCCCAACATTGAAGCAAAATTTCTGGCTCACAGCCTAAGAAATACCATGTTATTTTTCCTCTCCTCTCAAATACACATGATTAGGGAAGGTCATGAAGCAAAAAAACCCTTCACCCCTACATGAATGCTCATGTAAGCATATGATGTTACAGTTTCTATCACAAAAATATCGAGTCATCTGCCTAATTATTTCCAAACCATTGAAATAACATTTCCATCATCTACTTCATCTGAACTGTCCTGTGATCAGATCCTGGAGAATCATTATTACCTTGTCACCAGCCCTACGAGCTGCTCCAAGCACAGCTCGACATTGCAGCATAAAGAACAAACCAGAATTTTGCTGGATTATTCCCAAATTCACCAAAACCTCCTTCCCATCAGCTGCAATGTGAGGCTAAACATAAAAAGGAGGCTAAGCCTGAGTGCTCTGGTGCTGCTTAGGGTCAGGCAGCCAACAGCTCCTTAGGGTTCCCAGCAGTTTCACCCTTCCTTCCCAGCAGAGTTCAGTGCACTCGTTTATCTCAGACTAGCATCTGCTGGCCCATCCCAAACACCAAGAGAAATCTAAAAGGCAAAGAGTTTCAGGTTTGTGTCTCCCCCTGGTCTCCAGTCCCTGCCACAGGAGAAATGAGGTGCAATGCCCTGAGCTCGAGGGGAGCACTGGGGCTGCAAGGTGAAGTGAGAGCAGCTTTATTAGCAGCTCTGCTGCTGGCAGGAGAAGCCCCAGTGCCTCTCTCACTTAAGTCTGCATGGGAAAAGAAACCAGAATGGAAATGAGTGTAACCTGCTCCTTTCACACTGCCTTTGAGAGAGCCACAGCCTCCTCCACCAGCAAAACCTGGGAACTTGCTCTGAAATGCAGAGTTAGGAGATTTGGAAACTTCTGAGGTGGACTGGCACAGTTTATTAGTTTCTGCCTTTTGTTCAAAATATGTACAGGCATCTGAAGTCTAAAGGGTCATAAAAGTCAGTGAACAAGTGCCACTTTAAGAGATCAACTGCAGATAAAGGAACATACATCCAGCTGATAAAACGATGCAGCTCATAAATGCCAAGAAGGAGTGAGTGTTTATAAGAGCTCTACATCTGCTGCTTCTCCCTCTCCTTTCTGGATGCCCTTCAGAGGCTTCCTTCTTGGAAAAAAAGGACAGGGGAAAGGGGGGAAAAGATGTGAATAAAGAGCTTTAAATCAGAAACACAGGCTGTGAACTCCTATTTGACAGAGAACTCAACCTGACAGTTCACTAGCCTGAAACCTGCCTTCTCTCTCCCAATCCCAGCACAAAATGAAGGAGATGGCAGGTTGCAGCATTAGCACATTAAAGTCCCTTCTTAATCTATTCTTGCCAAGCAGCTGATTTTGGGTGAACTTGCTGACAGCTCTGTAAATCTTTCTAGACTAATCTCTGCCAGTGACTGACATTCACAAGGGTTAGATGGTCAGATTACAACCTTGGGCTGGAACTGCTTTACAGATTCTCAAATTCAATAATCTACTGTGAACAATTTAATTAGAGAATCATCTCCAGTCAGTTTAACAAGAATGTTCTTCACACTATGTTCTAGAATTCACTTTTCTTCAATAAATCAGGGAATTTATTCTCCCTGTCACACATCATCTACTTGTTATTTGCTTGGCTTAAATATTTCAGCAAGTGCTTTAAGAATGCTTGGTGTTAAAAAATTTAGGTGGTGAATAAATATGCCAGTTTCTTATTTCTTAAGCCCCACTGATGCCAGGGACCAGATATTAAAGCAACACTTCTGCTGAGTTCTCACCACCAGAATTACACATTCATAGTGTTGTCAGAGGGCTTAGCACTGGATTGAATCAGTTCAGTGCTCTTAGCACACCATCCCTTTAAACATCTGTAAATGAATAAAGCATATTTAATGAAAATCTGTCATGCACTAGTCATCTGCATTAGCAAGTTTTAGAATTTTAATGAGAATTATGTTAGGCCTTAATAATAATAAAGAGCCCAACCTTGCCCACATGGCGCACAGGGGGAGGTTTTTGCACACAGATTAAGGAGTTTTAAACATGTGGACTAGACAGCAGAACATCTGGATGGTGAAGAAAAACATCCATGGTCTAGAAATTATTCACAGGATACAAAGAACATAAGGATCAAGCAAGGAGAATTAATAAAAATATGTACAGGGAAATGTATGTACACTGGATTTATTCATATTCATATTGAAAGAGAAGAAGTAGTCTTTAAAGAATCCTTATTTTGGGGAGACCAGCCCACACCTCATTAAAGTCCCATGTACCCAAAGCTGGGTGCATCTGCACATTTCTTTAGTGCTGAGTTCAGCCAAAGTAGGAATGTGAGAATTACTTTTTGGGAAAGGGCAACTCTGTTGTGGCCAAGGAATTATCCTCACCTTAGCATGGGACCTGTTGATTCTCTTCCCAGTCTCTTGGGATTTATTTCCTGATAACTGTGGGTCTCAGAAAATACCCCTCATTATTAATAACAGCTTAATGAGTCAGATTCTGGGAAAAAAAATTAAACCAGACCCCCACGAGATTTTATCAAGAACATAAGGTGAGCGTTAGTGACTTCTGCCCTCTTTACCCAATCACAAACTATCCATGGGCTGGAGCAGTGGGACAAAACAGAACCACAAACAGAAGCCAGCTAAACAGTGGGATGCTTTTAATGTTTTTCCTCCCTGTGGGATCAGTCAGCATGACAAACTGCAGCCCATGCTGGCAGAGAACAATGCTCTGCTGGAGCTGCACGGGCTGCCTTTGCAGAGGACGTGTCAGCCACTCTCTGAATTCCTGCTGCCACGTGTGGAAAACAGCACTGAAAGGTTTGCTTCACTACAGAGCAGACAATGAACAGCAATTTAAGAGCCTGTCTGCCTAAACAAGACTTGCAAGAAATGAAAAATGACATTCTTGATACAAGGTAATTACTGTAGTTCCAGCCATCCAGTTAGGGGCAAGGTACAAGGGAATGCTTCCTGCATTTCATTTCCTACAAAATCACAGGTATTAATTAGCTTGACTTTTCAAAAAGGTGCTGCCTTTGACATTTGAACACAAGCAGATTTTACAGAGGTTTGTAACCATCTGTTTTTTGAAAATTTACCCTGGTTTCTGTGACCTGACTGAATGGCCATGCAGAGCAGCATTTAACTGCTGAGAAATAGAATGATTTTTTCCCTTGCTTCATCCTGATATTTAGGAGCTGTATTGATGGAACAAACCGTGGTTCAGATAAGTCTGCTGACTTTTCAGCAGCAGTAACAATTTCTGTGGACATTAGCCAGGGGAAGTAAATAAACAGCAGATTTAGAGCTCACGACCATGCTGGTTTTCTGATTAGGAAGTAGAGGAGGTGAGTTAAATTATCAGATTTTGGTGAATCTTTGCTTGAATAATGAAGCACTAGGAAAACTGCGATGCCATACAAGATTGGCAAACTATGGATATTTTTTCCTCCTCAAATCCTAACACTTTTTCCAAAACAAAAGCCTCTCCCAGAATGACAGAGGCTGGTAAATCTGGCTGAGGGTTCTGCTCTTCCCAGAATCCGAAAGGCAACATCTTTCTAAGAGCCACAGCTCTGTAAAACGAAAAAATAAAGTCTGCTATTGCAGCTCATGTCACATCCCAAGCCAAGTTTTAATCTAATTATCATCACACAAAAGCAGCTTGGTCCTTCCCATGGGGTCAGGGCAGTGACTTTGCCACATCCCCACGGGCAGCAGGTGCCACCCAGCTCTGAGCAAACTCCACTCACAGACTGGCACATCCCCCCCCATCAGCTGCTGCATCTCTGCTTAAAATTTCCTGCTTTCTGTAAGTAGGAAAACGCCTTGGTCTGTCCCGAGCATCCCTGGATGAGATGACAAATTTAAAATCTGTGCTGTGGTAGCCTTACTCCATCACTGGCCCGAGGCCTCCAGAGATGCCCTGTGAGCTGATCCAGAGCCACAGCTGCTGGCAGATGTCAGAGGCAGCAGCCAGGTACCCACACACCCAAAGTCCTCTCTGCGCAGAACTGAATATTCCCCTGTCTCTCATTAGTGCTCCTCACAATTCTCATTTATGATCTTTCCAACATACTTACAAGTGCCTGGCTGTTAATAAGCACTGTCACTCCAGTTATTACGTCTCAGATAAATACATTGCAGTAATTAATAGAGAGTAACAATTTGATTTTAAAGATACTGACTGTGCCCCAGTATGAAAAATGACTTGTCTGTCACTGCAAGCTCAGCTGGTCCTCCATTAGATTAAACATGTGGGGAATCATACAGAAATCCCTCATCAGTAAAATTATATTCATTAGCCTGCAGTTTAGAAATGAAGCTGGTAAACCAACTTTATCTACTCTCTGTGGAGTGAAGAGACTTTTGATAGCAGCTTTTTAATTAGATGAGGCTCCTTAGCATCAGCATGCAGATAAGTGGAGCTGCATGAATTACCTATACTTTGTAGAAGTAGATCTTTTGATTTGGAATACAACAACAACAAAAAGATTTTAACATCAAAAGTACTGGGGACAAGACTGCTTGTGAGTAATAGCATCTGTATAAATTACAGCAGGAGCAGCTGCAGCAGAGATGAATGCCTGTAAAAATGAGCCTGCTAGAAGAAGCCTGTTCATATCAAAACTCAGAAAAATCCAGTGCCAAGTGAATATTAAAACTTCCAGCCAGTTCCCACTCAGAAGAGAGCTGCCTAACACTCACTTTTGCTTGTGGGACCTTGATTATAAAACATTTATCACATTTTCATCCCTTGTTAAATGATTTCTTCCTGAGGACTTCTTCATTGGCAAGCACATCTAGTGATTCCATATGCCAAGCAGGCAGGAAAAACTGCAGGAGAATGGAAAGGCTGAATATTTCATTCAGTCCCTGGTTGCACAGGTTTATGCTTCTGGAGTGCTCAGCACAAGACACAAGGTTTAAATAAAGCTATTTCCAGGGAAATGGCTGCTAAGTTTCCCCCTCTGAACCAGCTAGTGTCACAAACCCTCAGGTGGGAAGGGACCCAGAGCAAAGCTCAGTGGTTCCCACAGGAACACTGAAACTGGACTCCTGAGAAAAATCAGCTCTTCACATCAAGTTTTATTCACACTCAAGGCTTTCACAGATGTCCCACATTCTCCCTTTGCTGCTCTCTGTGTGGAGACAGGAGGAGAAAACAAGATATGGCCCAACAAGATGCCTGCAAAGGCACCTGTGGGAGGAGGAAAGGATCCTGCTCTGTGTCTCCTAGTTTTGATGGAAGATTGCTTTCCATGCTGGCTTTGAGCCTCCTGTTTGCTCACACATGGAGCTTGTCAGGCTCTGGGCACTCAGAATCTCCTGCATTTATCTGTGCCTTTGAAGATTTTGATGGGCACCTCTCTTTTTCTATCAGGTTCACTGAATAATGAACCTGATGTGTTATTTCCCTTCAGCAGGTACTGGGCACCCCCAGGTTCCCCTGAACTTTCTCTCACCATCTCCATGCTCTCCAGCAGAGACAATGTGCTGCTGGCACTCGGGGTCACAGCTGCCATTCCCACGGTGAGTGCCCCAGGGCAGCACTCCCAGGTCACTCATCAGCCACTCCTCTTTGCCCTGGCACTCTTCCTGCCTGGAGGTGCCCTCAAATCTGTGTTACCTGCCAGAGTTTGGCTTCTGGAGGCAAAATGTGACACTCCAGCTGCACAAACTGGCACAAAGCCTGTGCCCACAGAGGTTGGAATCTTCCTGGGTAAAGGGTTGGCCACCAGGTGACCCAAGGCCCAACACTGGGGTGTTTTACAGGGCCAGAGCTTGCACAGGGAAGCAGGACAGCAAAAGCTGAGCCATAGGCTCTACTCTCCTCCTTTCCACGTGGTTTCCTCCATCCAGCCTGGCCCAGAAACCAGCCAGGGTCCTACACGTGGCAATTGCACCTATTTCTTACCCTTCTGTGCAAGAGAAAGATTATTGTCACCTAAGGAAAGTGCAGAAAATGCATTTCCTAGAGGCTCCAGGGACTGCAGAATTTCTAAGGTCCAGGTCAGGATGAGACAGGTTCTCAGCTCCTTAAGGTGAGTCAGGAAGCACAAGCATCCTCCTGAGCAGGCACTCCTGTGACTGACTCCCTTCCAACAGCTGGATGCTGGGTAGGAAACACCTGGGCTGGCTTTCAGCTGTGTCCAGTCCCATGGGAGAGGGGATAAGTGGGACACCTCGGGTCTGATCCTCACCTGGCTGTTCCAGAGTCACGCCATGGAGATCTGCTGCAGGAAAAAATCAAGTGTGCCAGATTCCCAGGAGCTTTTTGTGTCCTCCCAGCAGGCAGCCAGGACCAGGACGCCTCTCCTGGCCCTGCAGCCCTTCCTCCTGCTGAGGTTCAGATCCATTAAAACGCTTCCTCTGAAGGATTCCTCCTCTCCCAGTGCACATCTTTGCTCCCCCCTGAGGCAGAGACCTCCTGCCACACAGCTCTTCACTGAGGCTGCTGCTGTTACCACCAAGTTCTTTTGAAAATTCTGTAACACTCCCTGTCTGCTCAACGCTGAATTTTGTGGGGAAAGGTCTTGCCTGGGTTTGAAATAATTGCAGGGAGAGAGGAGGTGAGCAGAGGAGCACACACACCTTGCTGAACAAAGACAGTTATTTTACATACCACACAGCACCACTGTAATTTAAATGATGTCAAATGTAGCTCTTAGGAGCTCTCTGCTCCAAGAAATAAACTTGCAGACAGTTTTAATACCATTCAGTTGTCAAACAAAGTAGTGATTTACATAACAGTGCACTACTGTGTCTGAAAGTCCCAACTCTTGCATAAGGCTCCTTGGCATAACACTTCTGCCTCCAGGAATATTTACATTATTTTATTCAGCACAATGCAGCTCTGTGGGTCCCAGTGGATTGAGCTGTACCAAATGTATTTTCCTTGAAAATATGGAAGTCTTTTGTGCTTTTTTTGACAGAAGAAACTCGATCACCTGCTCTCAGAAGATTTGCAGAAGCTCACTCTTGGCTCCAGCACACACCAAAGCTCCTGCCTGCCAGCTCAGTTATGGAAATGGCTCTCATGCATCCTCCAGCTTCTCAGCAAAGGAGAGGTAATGAGCAGAGATGGGAACAATTAAATCCCAAATTTGATTCCTATTTTGCACACTAATTCTACTTTGTAATCCACATCCCCTTGCGCCTCCAAGTGCACTGTGGCTAGAGAGGTTTTTGTTCAAGCAGTCAGAAGGGAGGTGACAGCACTGACCACACCAGTCCCAGCTGGCAGGGGACACAGCAGGGCAGCCACACCCCAAAGAGCTGGCTTTTATTTCAATATCATGTCATCTGATTAGTATCTGCATTCCAAACATCCATAAGCTCTTCTCAGGATTTTTTTTTTTTTCTCTCCAGCAGCATAACGTGAAGAAAAATAATTAAAAAAAAAAAAAAAAAAGTGCCTGGAAGAGAGCTGAAATCCCCCTTGTTTTGAGAAGCAGGGTTTGTGCCCACATTGTTATTGCTGGCTCAAAGGAGCAGCTTTGTGCACACACTGTGGGAGAACCTCTGCTGCCCTGGACAAGAACCTCTGGCAGAGGTTTCTAACAGGTGATGGAAGCCAGGGGCAAGAGCAGATTGTAGGATCTGTAGTGACTTTCTGAAGGTCACACATTCTGTTTGCACTAATCTTAAAGAGTCCTGTCACCCCAGCCCATTTAAGCATAATGATATTATTTCACTTTGAGTGAAATTTTCCACCATGATATTTTGTATCTGAACCTACATTTTCCACACAAAACCAACTAAGTTCCTAAGAGCAAAGCCAATTTAAGAGGTGCCTATCTTGGTTGTCTGGAGTTTTGCAAAAGAATCTTTTATTTTGGCAGGTATATGATCTCCAAACTGCTCTGGACACTGCAATTTCCAGGAAGCTCAGTAACCTGAGTTTGAAGGACAGGCTGCTGCATTTTTCACTTCTGCAATGTATTATGTCAGGAAAAATACAGTGATTCTAATCACAGTTTTGCTTCACACAGGGCAGAACAAGGGGGATATAAACCAAAATGCTTTACCATGCAGAATGGATTCTGAATATATATGTTGAATAGTATAACTATGTCAATAACATCAGTGACTGATCTTAAGGTCAAAAAAATCAAATATCCATGTGAAGGGACACCACCCTCACATGGCAGAGCAGCTTTACCAAGCACATTCAAGTTCATTGTATTTCTGCCACTTTTTTGTTCTCTTGGTTGCAAGTTCTGAATTGTGGGATCATCCAGCCAGTCCCAGAGCTTCCCTTTTCACTTGAGCATTACCTTAGGACAAGTTCCTCCAAAATCCCCCCAAAAGCTGCATTCCAGCTTGTGAAAAACCATCTAGAGCACTTCTCCAGTGGTGTGTGCACACGGTCAGCCAAGAGCAGCTCCACTGTAGAATTCCAGCTCAGCCATCTCAGTGCTCACTTTGATGAAAATCTAATCCTTGTCTTTGCCTCAGCAGGGCTGTCTTGGCTCTGATAACCTTGCTCAGCACACAAGGAGCTGCAGCTCACAACTTTCCAGTGTGTGTGTGTTGTTCTGTTAGGTGAGCTCAGAAATGCTGAGCATTTTAACAAGTGCTGCAGTCATTAATGAACAGAATTTCAATTTACAATCATTTAGCCATTTAAATGTGGGGGCTTTTTAATTCTCTGCTGTTAAAACCCCCACCCCTCATGTTTCATACTGGCTTTCAGGTATTATAATTACTGGTCTTGCAAGTAGAATATTATTTTACAGTATTACATCTTGCTCTAGTCAGTCTTCAGTTAAAGAAGCTGAAGCCTCAGTCTGAAGTGAAATGAAGCCATATTTTCATTTTTTTCACTACAGAGACATATAACCAACTTCAGGAAAAAGACATCTTAAAATGCCCCAAGGTTTTCAAAACCAGGATAAATAAAGCCAAGAAGACAAAGGAAAAGACAAGCCTCAAACAACCCTTAACACTAGGAATACCAAAATATTTCATCTCTGTCCCTTCAATTAATCCATTACCATCAGAGCAGTGCTCTAAGTAGTTCAAATATGCATTTCTCATTTTGATAATTCCAACAGAGTCCATTGCATTTAGCACTGAGGAGACACAGGCAGAGATCCCTTGACAGTGAAGTGAACTCATGCCTGCAGTAAATCTCTCCTGCATCCCAGCATGGGTTACCCACACAGGCAAGCAGCAAGGATCCACACCTAAGCAGATCATCTCACTTTGGGTGAAATTCTCTCTTTGCCAGAGGAGCAGGAGTGTTTATTTCAGTATGGCACAACTTCCTTCCTTTCCATCCTTTCTGCTCTGCTTTCCTCAGGAAGGTGGGAGGTCACAATGGCACCAGATTCCAGTTTCCTGGGTAAGCTTATGCGTGTGAAAAACAGGGATTCAGAGTTCAGTCTTAGCAAACCAGAATGTCAGCATCAGAATAGCCTGCAGGAAAAACCCCCTAACTTTACTTCAAGTTTTTTAGCACTTTCTTACATAGCCACACTATGTACTGTAATAATGTTCATTTTTTTCTTTCTTTTTTGTCGCTTACTGTTTGTGGAGATGGCAAAGGTGAAACTGATGCAATTATCAAATAAAAATTGTGGTTCAGATATTTTGCAAGGTCACCTAAGCCTTGGAATAGCTGATGCTTTGGTGGAGACAGAAACAGATGAATCAACACGCAGTCATTTTTCAGAGTGTTCAGCTATGAATTGGTGATTAACCTTTGGAACATATCATGAGGGAAAGAGGCTGATTCTCCCTCTCACTGCCTTCCAATCAAAGCTGCTCATCTTCCATAGCCCAGACCAAGCTACTGTGTTCAGCACAGGACTGTCTGTCTGAAATTCCTCACCCCATTCTTTGTAGCAGAAGGGACCACATAAGCATAAAATCTTTCCCAGCTGAAACTCTGCCAACCACAGAATATCATTTCCAGTGCCCACAAGCCACTATTTTAGTGTCCAGCTCACAATCTCATTTCATCTTTCTTTAATACTGAGTGGAGAAACTGCAGAGTGTTGCTATTGTCACATTCTAAGCTTCTAGAAACAGTGCACTTGCCCTGAATTCTGAAATTTCCTAATGCTTTTTGTCAAATTAGGTGGATAGCACCTTCTCCTGGCTGGGAATCATTGCAATGGGTAATGGGTAAAAGAGAACCAGAACTGGGCAGCATAGAGAAGAAAAGTGGGAGCAACATCTAACATGGGCAGAAAGCACTGTCCATGCCCTGTAAGTGGAGAGAAAATTATTTATGAGTGACAAATGAATCACATTCCTTACTGGCATTTTTTTGAATTTTGGTGTACTTGATTCTAATGGAAATACAGCAGAGACTTCAGATTTGTAATGAAGTATGAGGACTTGCCCTTAAAACAGTGAAATTTATAAGAGAAAAAAGCAAATTTGATGTCAAAATAATTCTCAATTAAGATTGTTCACTCCTTCTGAAACAAAGTTTAAAACTGCAGAACTCTTTATTAGATGGCTAACCACAGTATGTGGTCATGTGGGTCTGTCCAGAGATGCACTGGCATCTTGCTCTAGGCTGTGCTATTGTTTATTTTGGAAAAAAAAAAAAAAAAGAAGATACAGTAAATATTCCTGGCACACCTGCTTCAAACTCAGTCATCTGGAACAGAAGTCAGTGAAGGATTGGCTTTGTACTTGACCTCAAAGAAGGACATTTGACTTTTGAGTTACCATACTAGAAAACCAGGTTAAGAGAAGAACTTTAATGAGAACCAGATGCTGTATCTGAACTGAATTTCCATCAGTTCGTGAATTATAGAAACCCCAGGAGCAGAGGTGGTATCAAACTTATAATTCAATTTCAGTTGCTATTTCAAAGTCCTATTCCAGCATACAGAGATCCAGGGGGAATCTGAACAACTTTTGTGAGGAGTTCTTTTTGTTACATTTGAATACCAAATAATTCACTGATTTGCTTCACACCTCAGATAAGAAACCTCTAGGTCTGATTCTTCCTCAGCTATCACAGCAGGTGGTTTCATATCCAAACAACCTTAATCTGGGTAGATGTCACGTTTCACCAGTGTACACATGGTTAAAGAAACTGCAGGGCAGCTGAAAAACAGCTTGTCTTTGAAATCATGCTTAGCCTTGCTTGAAACTTCTCCCAGCTTTGCTGGATGCTTTAAAAAATGCAGTCATCCTACAAAATATTAACTAAAGGCAGGCACTAAACAGTCTTTTCATGCCTTTGGTAGAAGATATTAAAAAACCATTGCACTCCCATTATTTTAAAGATCCTGTTGGTAACTCCAGCAGGTGGAAAAGGCTTTTTCTGCCTGTAAAATCTGTGCTATGTAATTCTGCTTCACTTAAACGTGAGTGTGTGCACATGGAAACAAAACGTAAAGTTCTGAGCTTATTTATCTGTCCTCTTCTTGGTGAACTGATGCTGAAAGTGCCTGTTTGAAGTCAGCCCTTTTGTTCACAAGCCAGGAAGGTGTTGGATGAAGCAGAACCCTGTCTGACAGCAGCATTTTGCTGCTGCTCTGCCTCAGGTGCTGCTGGTGGAGGAGCAAAGGCAGCGGCGCGGAGCAGATGGCCCGAGGTGCTTCAATAGACTCCTGGAACACACAGAGCTGAGCATCTGCACAAAGCTCCACTCCCAACCTCAGCCCTCTCAAACCCAGGTCTGTCTCCTAAATTATTCATTTCTCAGATCAAGCTTAATAATAATGTAGGGAAGAGTTTGGTTTTGTGATGAAAAGTGGTGTAACAAAGCTCACAGTGTGCCTACAAGCTTTGCTGAGGCTCTTCAGCACAGAGGTGAATATTCTGCTGCTCTGTTAATGGTTATGAGTAGTTAGTCATCAGGCATTAACCAGCTGTCATGAATAAAATCTCTGCAATCTACCATTTTCTAGACATAATCTGGGCTATGGACAAAAGTCCTACCTTCTGGACCAGGTGGTAGGAGCACAAGATGTTGCAGTTTACTTCGGTTTTGTTTTGCTGAGAAGCTGGCATTCTTTTTGTTTGCATCAAGCCTAATGAAACATCTGCTAGGTTTTAATTAAAATAAAATGGAATGCAGTTTCCTGAACAGGTGGAAGCAGGAGATGATATAGCATGGATCTGAAATCCCTCCATGTGTTCAGAGACTTTGCAGAGTCCCAGCTATAGCATCCGTAAACCAGCGACGGAGTGTGTCAAGAACATTTTGATTGTGCACACGAGTCTGCTTAAAAAGGCATCCACTTAGTCAGGGAACAGCAGAAAGATAATATTCCAGCAGCCCTACATTACACCCAGGTAATGACTGGTGTAATGGTTTCTTGCTTCTGATGTACTATGTGGTGGTATTTTCCAGTTGCGAGAATTTGGACTTCTCAAATCACTCACAATAAAACCTTAGACATCAAAACATCAGCCAGACATCAAAATACATGAAGCACACAATGACTGCGATATTAAAAAAAATTGCAAACCCAACAAAACCTTGATTACTGCTCCCATCCTTTGCTGTAAAGAGCCACCCCAAGAGGTTGTGCACCTGGAGGCAGCTGCCAAACAGAGCAGGGCAGGATCAGCTGCTTCAATTCATATTTGGTTTAGGCATAGAATAGAGGTGGTGCTTATCAATGGACTGCTGCCCCCTGAATTTGGCATGAGGGTAGGAACTGCCATCTGCATGTGGAAGGAAAGGGAAGGTGATGAAGAGTCAGAGTCATGCTCCACACAGTCCTGGCCTGGCATAAGAGGGAGAGGAGGTGATTCTGAGATGTGCCTGGTAAGTGCCCAGTGGAAGAGACACTCCTGGTGCTATCATTTATGGACAATTTAAGTTTTCAATGACATAAGTGAGCTTAGTGAGCTAGAAAACCTGTCCCTTTGCCAAGGAATGCTTAAAACTGATTGCTTTAAATTAGGTCTGTCCTTTAATGCTTTTATGCATCTACTGTCAGTGAGCCTGTAAGTGTTCATCTATTATTACTTTGGTGGGTATTTCTTCTAAAACTGTAGTTCCAGAACTAACTAAATAACTAACTATCACACATGAAGTCTGCAAACCTCTCTCATTTCCCTCTGAAGAAACATGTCATGAACTTTTGCTGTTGCAAGTAAAACTGCTGCAGAGATCCTTAGTGTGCATCATGTTCATCAGTAGATAAAAGCTATTTAGTGCATGGGGTATTTAATAAGCTTTACAGTCTATCAGGTTGAAACAATTCAATGTTATAAAATACTCATGCAAGAGTTGCTTTCTATACACAGACATCCACTAGTTCTCGAGGTATAACACATAAAGCTTTCCTGATTTTTGCTTTCAAGATATGAAAAGACTTCTAAGGACTAATGGTTTGTAAAATTTTTGTTCAATACAAAGAATAGGGGAAGGCACATAGCATGCTGCATTTAAAGGAGCTCTTCATTTCAAGTAACTGCTAGGATTGTAATTGTGTACAATAAAAATATATGGAGCTGGAAGTTTGACCCGCAAGCCCCCTGCTAGTTCTGCTTGCTCTATGCTTTGTACAGTGGGTTGATCACTGGTTATCTCCCCTGAAACAAGGACTTGTCTGACATGCTCGACTCTGTAATTTGTAAAATGCCTCGAGTTTGTGCTTTGATTTAGAAAATGAAATAGCAACAGTATAAAAACATATAGAACTTGAGTAAAGTTCTGCTTTCCAAGAGAAGCCATCCAGGCCACTGCTCCCAGGAAATGGGTTGTGAAGCCTAACGAGGCACAAGCCTGACAGAAGCTGGTAATTGAAACTATTTCAGAACTGTAAAAATGGTCTGGAGACAGCAGAGCACTAAGAAGGAAGGATGGCCTTGGTGTGAGGCAGGTCCTTACCTAACCCAAACACATGCTGTCCTGTCCAAGGGCAAGGAAGTCACCAGACCTAATTAATTATAACAGATAATTGAGCATGTTTAAAAACATCTGTCTGTGATGTTTCAATCCTTGAGATAATCCAGAAACAAAGCACTTGGAAGGTGGGTTTGTTCTGACTTCCCATCTTGAGGGCTATTTCCATAACTTTTCTTGCAACAGCTTCACGTCCCAGATGGAGTTTAGGGTTGAGCTGGGATTTTTGGAAGGGCCTCCCACAAAGCAGGCTGCTCTAGCAAAGTGTTTGCATAGTTTAAAGTCATGTTTTCCTTCATTCTCCCTCTGCCATTTACCTTTGTAGATCACAACTTCCCTGGCAGCTAGTGATTGATTTTCTACTGGTTCAGATGCACAAAGTAACACTTGATATGGAAAATCCATTTAACATGCTTGTTTATTTTTTAAATCAGTTTGTGCTGTCCTAAAATGTGAGTGCTACACGTTTTAACACGTCACAGTTTGTTTTTGAGTGTGAATCTCTTTCCACATTAAACAAGAGAAGTCTCTCAAGGAACCTTACAGACAGTGGTGAAGTATAAGTATAAAGTTGCACACGGTGATAGGAACAAAGCTCCTAGATAAGAAAATTTAAAGATCTGGGCCTGTATGATCCAGGTCCCTCAATGCCCTGACTCACCTGCCTTTGCTACACTCCTGTGTGCTGTATACAGCCACTGTATTAAACCTTTGCTACAACACAGACAAAAAGGCAGGGAGATATTTTCGTCCCTTTGTGGTCATTTGCTGTGACAGTTTGTGAAGCCAAGTGCTCAAGAAGACAAAGAACCAGCTAAGATAATAGTCATGGGGCAAGAGAGGAAAGGCAAGGAGGTCCAGCAAATAATCAGACTTTTTGTCTAGATTTTTTGTAGAAGTATGTATGTAACACACCTTATATTGCACAGGAACAGACACAGGTCTGGTTCATATTAGACAAGAAGTTGGCCAAGGTATACAACAATGGGCAGAAATAGGAGCAAAGATGGAAAAAAAAGTGGAATATTGGGTCTGAATTCACTTTTATGGCAGTTGCATGATCCAAGTTCTTCAGGTAACACCTATAAAGTAGAATGAAGACCTGAGGCTTAGCAAAGCAGCCTGAATTTTGGATTTTATTATGTACCATAAAAGTGTATAAACCATTTAATCACAAAGGCACCCACTGTTCTGGTCTGGAAAAAGAAGTAATTGCTACCTCTCACAACACATTAGCATGCAAGCTAATCCTGTGTGGGGTTTCAATCAGCAACCACAAATGCTTCAAAGAAAGCCAGAGAAACTCCACAGCAGACAATTATACAACACTCCAGTGGAGATAAAAGTACTTTCTAACACAGTTAATGCCTTTTTTGCCCAGAAGCCTGATAATCTGTATTGCACCAAACCAATTTTCTATGCAACTGAAGAAGGATTTGGCATTTAAATGTGAAAACATAAGGCAAGTTGTGTCATCAATGCTGCAGATAAAAGGGTTGTGCATTTGCACAGGTTGCATCTCTCCAAGCTCTACAGGAGATTACAGGGATAGCAAATCCAACTGGCATCATTCTCTGTGTAAGAAGAGACCTATCTGGAAGACCACTGAGTGTAGTTTTCTTGTTTGAAGTTTACAGATAAAACCAGACTTGCATCATGAATTTAAATATTTATATTATTTGTAACACAGGCAAGCAGATGCCTCTGGCTTCTTTGCTACATGAACTCTGTCAAGGCAGTAACTTCTCAAGCACCTTCTAAAATGAATTCCTTTGCTTGGATACTCATGGCAAGCAGCAGGGAACATTGAATTTACCACAACTTTTAGCATCAACAGGATGTGCTTCTGAGTGCCCATTGCTTCCATTCTGTAATTTGGTCTCCCAAGTATTTTAGGTTAAAGGTCTTGCCAGATTAAAAAAGAAAAAGAACTTCTAGCTCTGTGGTGCTGTGGGGGAAAACCACCCCACCTTTGGACTCTATTTGAATACAAAGTGTTTCTCTATGGACAAGTTCTGGGATTTGTAGGAAGCACAAAAGGATGGGAATGTTCCACAAGTCAGGGATTGAGTTTACTCAGTTAAGACTGAAGTGGTTTAGGATACTCTGTCAGTGAAGATTTGATTTCCTTTTCTTACCAGCTTTAATAATGACAATAAAATGAATCCCCAGTGTGCCTTGTCACTGACCTATCAGTGACAGTTTAATAAGCTTTCCTCTTAAATATTATATTGCACAGGGCCTTGAGGTGTCTTTTCCCATTTAGAACCTGTCCCAGTCTGGGCTAACCCCTTTATAGTTTGCCCATGTTCCTCTTCCTGCCCCATTCTTTTCTTCCCAGAGATGCAAAAGAAGAATCTGGAACTCAGGAGCACAGGTAGCTCCTGCCTTCCCCAGTGACCTCAGTGTGAGCTTTGCTTACACCACTGCTTTCCAGTTGCATAAAGATAAAAAAAATAAGCCCCAAAATCTCCTCAATACTTGCAATACCCAAGCCTAGCACTTAATTTTACTAAACCAGAACAGATTGCCCTACTTTTTTACATCCTAGTAATTGTCCATTAATAAATCCTACTCCTGCTCAGCCTTATCCTGCAGTTACCCAGCACCAGCAAGATTAAATCTGAAATTGTTCCCAGGAGGGCAGTAAGAAGGAAGTGAGCTTTTGCCCTTGGCAGATGTCAGTGATAATGGTGAGTGGTGGCTGCTGACCTACATCCATCTCAGAAACACAGGAGCTAAAGAAAGCCTTGAATGGCAGCATTTTGATCTGTCCCTCTGGCCCAGTGTGGCCACAGGTATTGCAATGTCACAGGTTTGGAATTAGAGGGGTTTTAGTGCCAGTAGCTGGGGCAGCCAGGGACATTGTGCTGCAAAGTAAACAAGCTCCTGGGCTGTCCAGTCACTAACTGTTCATGGCTGTAGAGAGGAGCAAGGGTGAGGGAAGAGGACACACCAGCACTACACATGGAACAGCAAATCCCTTCACCCTGAGCTGTGGAATTGTTCTCCAGCCCTCTCGTGGTGCTCCCTGCCAGCTGCACTCCAGAGGCGTCACTGCAAAGATGCTCAACACAAGCTCTGCCTACAGAACAGCAGCTCAGGGAAGACAGCACCTGATTTGATCTCACCCAGACCCTCTGTGCCCTTCTCATCTGTGGTGTGGGGAGGGCAAAAGTCACAGAAGTAGCAGATCCTTGTCCCCATCCTGACCCTGAGCACCCTGCTCTCCAAGGGATGAGCAAGTCCTTTTTAAAATGATTGCCCAGCAGCTATTTAAAATTTGCTTTGTTTACAACTCTCTTCTCTTTCCTTGCCCTCCCCCGAGCAAACAATTTCTTTCTCTTCATTTGGTTTCACCAGCTACCAAAACAAAACCTTTAAAAGAGCACCTCGACCTCCACATTTCTGCTGGCTTTTTCAAATCTATTTAGACAAACTGATTCTAGGTTCTGTGAGGACAAATCAATTTTAGTCAACAGACAACTTAATTTTAGACTGAATTTATGAAGAAGACCCAGAATAACCCCAATTTAAAATAAACCATTTTCCCCTGAGATAGTAGAGAGCTAGTATGAAAATGGTTAAATACACACATTCACAAAGGCAAAGTCTCCATCCCATTCTCAGTATGCCACTAGAATTTCCATCTAAATTGCTGAGAGTCCAGAAGAAAAGTTACAAATCTAGGTCCAACTGGAAAAGTTTAGCACTTTTTATTCCCAAACTGAAAGATGGCAATAAAGAGCTAACGTTTGCTTCAGGGAAAAAGCTTTGGAGCAAGTGTCGCCCATTTGATCAACGTGCTGTCGACTTTGTCTGCCTCTCCTCCTTTAAAAGGCTAATAAAAAATTATTTCTTTAGAGACTGCACACCATGATAAGTGCCACAGAGCTGCAGACCTCTAGTGAATGTGCTTATCAGCCACTTACAAAGGGCATGGAAATGAACAACTCCTGACTTCATCAGCAAATTGGGGAAAATTTGAGCACTGAACGTGCCAGGTATTGCCAGCAGTGGAGCTGAGTGTCTGTCTGAGGGCTCCCAGGGCTAGCACTGCCCCAGCTATTCCAGCCAGGGACATGCAGCATGGCAACATTTAGATTAGCTTCTAAATTTAGTTCCCTCCACCTCCAAACAGATTTTGCAGCTCCTGTGAGTGTACCCAGCAAGAGCAGCTGGCTCCTGGCACGAGGTTTGCCCTTCTTGGGTTGTGCTCTCTGTCTCCAGCTCGCTGCTGCTTTCTGTTCACAACTGCATTTTACAGGCATTTTCTGTGATTTTACCCCAAAGCATCTACAATCATTGTCTCACATTTATATCCAGAGAGGAGGCAAAGAATCCCTGAAAAATTAAAGTGTCTGATGCTCCCAAAGATGATCTTAAATTTTGGAGCTTTCCCAGAGCAAGCACCGTATTTGCTGCGGCACTGGAGCTCGCAGGCTACTTCCCCTAGAAAATATCACACAGCATTCATTTAAACCAAAGTTCATGCTGAACTAAATAAGAAAAATGAGCAAAGATGGTCAGTGGGAAAGTGGTGCAAAGAGCAGTGTTCTGACCACCACACAAAGGACTCCTGTGCTGAAGGCTGCTGTTTTTATTGCTTCTTTTCTCACTAGTGGACAGAGCACCCTAGCAGCAAGCTCCAGGCACACATTTCCATTTAATGGTTGGAGGAAAAAAGGAGAAGGCAGAAAAAAAAAAAAAAACAAACTAGGAAGTGATTGTTTCTCAAAAATCAAGGTACAAGTGGGGAATCAAACCCCACAAACACAGTCGTGCTGCTGTCAGCCCCACAGCTGCTTCTTTTTCTACCTCATGCTCTCAATCATCCTCTGCATGAATTCTCTAAAAGGCATAACTCTGCTTCACATTTGTGTTTATTTTTCAAGCTCTATTTGCCTTAAATGAGTTCTAGCAAGCCGATCTTGGGATCAAACAATAGCTAGGCTAGGACTCATAAAACAGGTTTATGATTTATTAACCACTGGTCGTGCCCCCTCAGCTTCACTGCTGACACATCCCTAGTCCTAGAATTTGGCATTTCTTCTGTGGTGTCAATCAGAGCACTCCTCAAGGGCTCTGTGAAGAAGAATGATGTTTTGCATTTTGAGGTGTTGAAGGAGAACAAGTAGAAATGATGGACACAGTGTCTCCTTGTCATCCATCAGCAGCATGCTGTGCTAGGAGTCCTCTCTGTGCGTGTCACTCCATGCATCACAGTGCTTGCAGTACTGTGGTCTTCCCTGGACCCCAATAAAAACCAGCATTCAGAAGCCCCAGCCACACACCTCAGCTGCAAAATCAAACCTCCCTCCACTCAATTTCAGTCCTAGCCAGTAAACCTGGCTCCTTTTTAAGTGCTAAAACATGACTTTAAGGGCTTAACCTGACATTGCCTGCATTTTAAAGGGTCTCCCTGCCTCCCTTTGTATAAAATCCAACTGTCAGCCCTTCAGCTCACGGTTAATTGCACTGGGCTAGGCTGTGCAGGGTTCTGCTGAGGCAGAGCCAGCTGTGCTTTAACCACTGCAGGGAGCAGGGCAAGGCTGGCAGAGGATGTTTTATGGGGCAGTGCTAATGGATCCACGCCGACCTTGCTGAGCCCAGGACTCGCACAGCTGCTGGAGGGATTGCTGTAACCCTGGGGTGGCTGTTGCTGCTCCCAGCCCTGCTCACACACTGCCTCAGAACTCCTGTTACTAAAATAAAAAACTGTCCACCAAGCCATCACATTCTTATTTGGGGAAGATACAGAGCTTTGGATATTTAATTTTTTTAAGTATCAGAAGACCATAGTACATCAATAGACAAGGATTCCTGCCTGCAAAGGCTCTGTAAGGAAACAATGGCACTTTAAAGATGTGCCTGTATAAATGTTTCACAGATTAACTCTTTTTGTTGATCTTTTCTATCCAGTTCTCCACAAATGACCTGCAACTGCCCTGAAGCAGCATGTTTTGGAAGTGCTGTGTTATTACAGAAGCTTGATTAGGGCTTATTGAAACTAATGGAAAAGTTGCCACAGACAGCTTCTTTTTGCTGGGTCAGTTTCAAATGTTTTCACAATAAACCTGCCCATTTACATAGCCTAGTGTCTAATTTTGGAAGATTGCTTTTGGGGCAAGCAATAATCAGCCAACCTCAATATTTCACAAAATCTGTTGAGTAGACCTGGTAGTTAATGCCTTTACAAAAAGCTCCCAGTGCCATTTAGTTCTTACAATGGAGAAATTGGTTCTTTCTTGGCAATGAAAAGCAGAAGAGAAAAAGACCTTATAAGACTACAATCAAAAACACAAACACACCCTTGGCAGGAGTTGCAGAGCAGACAGTTTTTCAGGCAATGAATATAAGCCCCAGTTCAGAATGCAAGGAGCTGCAGAAAAATCAATGCAAGGGCTGAACACTTCTCCTGACACCTTCCCTTTTCTGAATGGCTCTCATAAATTAGTTTTTTTAGCTGCTTGGAGTGCTTTGCTTCATAAAAGATTTAGCACTGTCTGCATCCAGCATTCTAGTCACTCCCCAAAACATAATGTACTTGCTCATCCCAAAGAGAATTATATAGAAAGCAAATTAAAAAATGCAAGATATATCAAATCAAGGAGAATTGGTCTCAAATATTAATGCCTCATGTCAAAAAGGTACAAAATTATAAAACCACTCCTTATAGGCAATTGAAAAAGCAGCAGCTTGGCAAGCAATCAAGAAAACTGGGGCCCTGGTATATAGGTCTGCTTGAAGTGGTTCAGCAGAAGAATGAGGCTCCTATTCCATGGAGTACATAAATGGGAGCATAAATCCCATGGTTTCTAACTGGATGCTGCCCTTGCTCATATGTTTTGCACCACAAGGGTGTCAGGGAGGTGAACAAGAATTTTCAGGTAGGGGCTCCAACTTTACAGAGCACGAATCTGGATTAGAGCAAAAGTTTCACATTTAAAGCAAATTCATTAGTGGGGAGCCTCAGAAATGTCACATTTTCAGTTCTACTTATTTTGTCCAGTTACCAGTACAACACAGGCACAGATATTTATTCTGTTACCCCTTCAGTGAACAGATGAATTCTGTTCATTTAAATCAAAATCAAAACTGTCCAGACAGGCCACAGTGCCTCAAAGGCTTGAAGAGAGAGGCAGAAGTCTCTATTGCTAAGCAACATGTTCCAATTGGTAATTATGCTCAACTTTTAAAATAAAAGTATAAATACCCCATTCAAAATGCATTTGGATTTCTTCTTCAGCTCTTTGGCCTTTCAAGTTCACTTATGTGAATGAAATCCATCTAAAAACCAGAGGAAATGTCAAAGTTTTGGTACCCACTCTTGGGAGATCATAACAGTGGGACACTGCTGGGCAGTGAAAGTGGTCTTGGTTCCCTTTTTTGTAGTCACCAGCAATTTGTAAAACTCATCAGGGACTGCAAGCAACACATTTGCTGAGTAAGGCTCCCTAAAATACCTTTTACCTGCTGGAGCCCTTCCAGGAAAGTGTCAGTACAAGTCTGCTAGCCAGTGCCACACCACCACTGACCTCAAAGTAAATTCACTTCTTCCCCCCTCAGTCAACAGTGCTGGATGAACACAGAAAAGGATTCTGGCTTGCAAATATAATGCAAATATACAATATAATGCAAATGAACAACCACATTTTACCCAGGGCTGAGCTGCCCATGCTCCTCCTTTCTCCTATTTGTTTTTTATCATGGCTGAAGTTTTTTTTGTCTTGCCACAGGTAAGTCTCCTCTGCTTTTACAAGCACCTTTCATTTTAAAAGACTGTGGTTTTACTCCTCTCCTTCAGCCATCTTCATTACAGAGTACTTTAAAAAAACCCCAAAAAACAACAACAAAACCATAGTGCAGAGTGCCAGTCAATAGTGAAATTATGAGAAGTGTAATCTACTCTTCCCACCCTAATGAGCTGATGAGTAAATAACTGTCAGGCCACTGCTCTGAGCTATTGATCAGGGCTCCCCACAGAGCTGAGGCACTGCAGAGGTGCCTGCTGCTAACCAGCAGGGATCGATACAGGAAACCTCTGAAAACAATAATGAAAGGTTCCAGGCTCCTCACACACGTCCTCTGGTGTGCTGGGGCAGCAGATCTCCTTTCAGCATCAATTGGCACTGTGAGCTCACACCTCCCAGCTGCCTCCTGCCTTTCACCTTGCAGAGGAGCAGCTCCTGCTGAAAATGTGCAGTACCCGGGCACAAAAGGCTGAGCAGGGGAA
Organism: Irena cyanogastra; assembly: GCA_013397155.1. NCBI lineage: Eukaryota > Metazoa > Chordata > Aves > Passeriformes > Irenidae > Irena > Irena cyanogastra. Next base: position 407,933 of record VWZV01011712.1, read on the forward strand.
GTTTATGGCAGAGTGAAGCTGAGGAGCTTCACCTGCAGTGAGGGCTCCAGAGGAAATTTCCTCAGAGACTCCAGCCCTGCCTTCCCTCCCCTACCCAGCACAGGCACCACATCACACATTGGTTCCCTACTCTGCTGAGAGCCAAGGATCCAAACTGCTTTACTTCCAAAAGCTTTGGAGCTTGAATATCACCCTGTGCCACTCCTCCTCCATTTTCCATACTCCCTTCCTTTAGTATCACATTTCAGGGAAAGACTCTTAAATTCTGCTGCATGTTTCCTTTTTTTTTTTAACATTTCTTTTCAAGTATCAGTTGAAAAGTTTTCGCCCCTTCCAGATCTCAAAGTAGAAAATAAGCTGTCCTCTGATCCTGTTATTTCCTTGGATGGTCCAATTTTCTCAAGATTTATCAGAGCTTTTGCTTCTGTCTCACCTTTTCTCTTTGAAGCCAGGTACAGATGTCAGGCTTAAATGCTAATTTGGAAGTTTCCTTTTATCTTTTTTAAAAAAAATCACATTTAATTTGAACTCTTATGATATTTATTCAAGTCCACTTACAAACACTAAAATGAGAAGGTAACATTTACTTTCTTAATGAAAAAAAGTTCAATTTACATGGCTCATGTTTTAAAGCACTAGAAGGTCTGAACAATTGCAAAGACTTTATTTCATTTGGTCATTTGAAAACCAGTCCAATCCTGGAAAGTTTTATAAAGTTTTTTTTTTTTAATGAGCTGTAAAAATAATCACATGACATTCAAATCTCTCACGATTAATTCACAAACAGCTCTAACTCAAACTTCAAGTGGAGAGAACCAGATATCATGTCTAGATCAACAACATATGGAAGCGCTTTTCCCCTTCCCACAGAGCTGAGAGTCTGTAAACACAAACCATAAGCTTTGTCTTTTATTTATGTATTGTCTCTCAATGACAGAAATCCTGAAATAAACACACTGTCTCCCTTCTATGGACTACTATCATCAATCTATATAATAGCAAACTGACCACAAAAATAAGTTTTCCTATCAGAAGATGGGGCATGTACTATTTTTAAATACTTTTGGATACTATTCTTCAAATGGGAAAATTCAAGAAAACATTTGTGTCTCGCCAAACAAACAACATGGTATTTTGGTAGCATGGAAAAATCTTCCTTGCATAGGGAGCCCTGCTGCACAGCATGTTTTCAAAAGAATAGGTACTAAGTTTTCAAAATCAGCACAAGTTTCCATCCTGACATGTTTTTCTGTGACAGAAAAGAGTATCAGATCATCAGAGTTTTCTGCAGGACTGAAGTAGCATTGGTGATTTGTTGGAACAATTCTTTAAGGCATGCACTGCTTCACCATTAGTGCCATTTCCCCCCAGCATTCTTTGCATGCTCTGAACATTTGGCTTCCTCACACACCCCAGAAGAACACCATTGCAACAGTTATTTTAAGTAATGTCAACCTTTTCCTGCTCAAACCCCATAATTAAAGCTAAAAAGGGAAAGTGGACTGAACAAGACGTTGTATCCCTTCCTTTTACAGTGCCCCAAATCACTTTATCTCAGGAAGATATCTGAAGCAGATGGGTACCTGTGTCCATTAAAATGCAGCAGAGGAAAGTCTAAGAATGATCAAGGGGACACATTCGAGTCTTCATGTTAAATAAGCAAGAGAATTTGATGCACAACTAAGAAAACAGGGAGTGAGAAGAAAGCTTAGACAAGAGATCACAGAGGATAAGTTACCAAACAGAAGACCTTGAAGCAAAGCATATTTTGTTCATTTCAATAAAGAACAGAAGATTACACACAAGAAGATGGAAGAAGATTATTACTTTCTCCTCTGACAGATTCATGCTTGTATCTTTCTTTAAATTTATTTTTATATAGCTGTACTATAATAAATTCCCTCTTTAGTCTCCATTCCCAGGCTGTAGATCTCAAGCCCAAAAGCTGGAGTGCAGCTGAAGTTACTCAGTCAGGAGATACTGTCAGCTATGACATTGAGGGAAAGAAAAGAAAATAAGAAACCTGGAAACTACAAGGTCTTTAAAATGAACAATGGACAGCAGAGCAGAATGCACTGAAAGCTATTGCGTGCAGCAGTATCTAGACTGTTAAACTGCACATAAATAACTTGCAAAAAGTAAAAAAAAAAGTATTTATTCTTAAAGAAACAATTTATTGCAATCCAGACTCCCAACCTCACTTGAGCCATACATAAAGAGGCATAAAATAATGTGGGATAGATCCTAGGAACATTCAGCATTGGTTGTAAGAGCTCATTTCTAAGATTTTGGTTCATGGACTAAGTGGAAACATCTAATAATGCAGAGTGTGATCTGGGTTTACTAATTGAGGAGAAACACACCCATACTTCAGTGAAAACAAAGATGATATATGAACACAGAGGATGGGAGGGACCATGAGAAGTGCCAGCCTCTCTGATATATCAAGCAGTAAAAAAAAGAAAGTAAAACAGCTAGTGACCAACCTGGACCTTGCTCAACATTAGCATCTCACCAGGTTTCTCCTCACTTTCCTTGCGAGGGTCACCTTCCTCACAAAGCAAATCTCAGAGTCCCTGTGAAAGTGATAATCAATAATTCTAGGACAAAAAATGGAAGATGGTAAAGTTCTCTTCCCATCACCTTGGGAAATGGTGCTAATAGACAAAGAAGAGCTGTGCTAAGTCTGCAATCACACAAGGATAATCTCCCTGTCAAAGAGAACGCCAGCAGACATCAGAATACTAATCAAGGAAAAGCTTTTCTGGTGCTCCTGGATGTGACAGGCATTACACTGCTGATGTCTGGAGTACAATGGTTTTACTGCCATAAATCTGGAGGTGCCATGTGTTTGCATGCACAAGGATCCAGCACAGGTTGGATTTTGCCCGAGAGCTCATGCATAGCATCATAGCTGCATTTCCAAAAATTGGATATGCAGGATAGAACAAAAAAGACCCCTCTGTATTAGAGGCTTGGGCTGCCATATGCCAATCCCATAGCTAGTGGTGGTAGCCAGCACTAATCAGAGCTACAAGATGGCAGATGCGGAAAAAAAAAAAAAGAAAACCTACACTATGCAGGCACTTCATCTGACAGGATGTAATTAGGCTGAGAAATTCATTGGCCGCTGGATGCTCATCAAGGCTGAAACAATCCATCAAAGTTGAAAGGGGAGGGTGCATCAGGCAGTTATGCAATGTGGGCAGATGACCCCAAATCTTCAAGGTCCACTAAATCTCCACTTCCTGGTCTTAAGCCATATGTGATTTTTTTTTCTTTTCTTTTTTTTTTTTTTGGTGACTAGACATTAGGATAAAAGCTTTAAGGCGGAGGGAGGCAGCACAGGTTATTCCTCCTCCTAGCTTTATTCCAGACTCCCATGTCACAGGTCAGGAGATGAGTCCAGCAGGTATCCAGCAGGATGTAGTAACTAGATGGAGGCACAACCTGGCCATTGCCACATCCACAAAGAATTCCCAGAGATTCCTGTTGACATGCAGTGCCATTGTTCCTGCCATGCACAGCTGCTGTTCCAACAGGCACAGGAACAGCCCATATCCTGCACTCCCTGTGTGACAGGCAGGGATTTTAACACAGTTGCTGCCTTCTCATGCACAGCACAAGAGCTCCCAACGTCTTTTGCAGGCTCCATCACCCCATTCAGGCAGTGCAAGTTCAGCCTGTGCTGAACCAAAGCTGGGAATCGAGGCAATGAGGTCTCCTCCTTCCTTTCCCCAGGCACTCTCGTAGGCTCCTTTGCAACTGTGGCCACAGCCCACACCCAGGCATCTGTTAGAGAGCTCACTAATGCTCTTTTATAGCAGATTTGGCCAGTAAACCTGGTAACAGCTGCATGAGCTGTGCCTGTGATCCATACAATTAATTTGCAAGCCTGTCATTGCTCATCTCTAGATGACAGCAATGCACTTCTGAGCATGCCTTGAACTGTTACTGGGGGCACGACTCCAAGTGGCTCTGTCACTTGTGTCCCTGCAGTAACCACAGCCCCATCAGGAAACAGTGTGAAGAGGATGCACTTGGGGAGACAACTCTGCATGGATGAGGTGCCACAGTCCCAAAGGAAGAGGAGGCATCAGTTCAGGAAAATACAGATTAAAGTAAACAGTGGTGGAGCTCAGATTTATCCCAAAGAAGAGACTGAAATATTGGCTCTCCTCCTCTCATCATCACAGGGACAAAGGAATGAGTCATGCACGACCTTCCCACACCCACAGCACCAGTGCTGCTGCAATACAGGGCAGAGATGTGGAATGGAGCTTCTGACCATTCCATGTAACTCTCCCTGCCAGGGATACACATGCTGCCTGCAGAAAACAGGTACCACAGGAGAAGTGAAACCACGGAGATGGGGATGGAGGAAGTAGGAAAAAAGTAAAACCCATCAAACAAATCAGAGTGGATGCATGGCCAATTCACAACCAAACACTGCTTCAGCTGGAGCAAGTATCATTTAATCCCCCAATCTCCATAGGAAGACAGCCTATAAATTTAGTTGCATACATATATATGTACACCCACATTCACATAAATCCTTGTGTGAGAAGGAAGAGCATGAATATCTGCAGCTTCAGTAATTCCTTGCCCTTCTGGCAAGAGAAGAATAATTTTTTGCTTTTTATGTCTACAACAAGCCATTTATTTACACACATTTTTTCATACTGCCCATTTTCCTTCTCACCTGAAATTCTGCCTTTGCTGTATAGTTTTTCACTTATGATAATTATTTTAATTCTGAAGTAAGCTTTAGGGTAGCAGTCTTACAGAATATAAATGAAGCCCTTGGCCACTTGAGGTCATTAGATACTCCATGACAAGAAAATTATTTATGAGCAGGAAAAGTTAGTTTTCTCTACCTGCAAGGAATACATTGATCTCTGGTAAGGGGGAAAAAAAGCCCATGGAAACCAACCAAACATAAAAACTTCACCAGAAAACTCCCTCAACAACCCTCCAAACAAATACAAAGAAACACCATCCCCCTCCCAAGCCAAAACCAACACAGCAAAAAAAACCAACCCCAAAAAATAACCCCCAGCCCAGCTATAAAAGCACAAGCTTTATGAGAAAAAGAAAATACTTGTGTTTGCATTGCTTCTGAAATAACAATTCAATTTCTCTGGATTATCCACTCACAGCTGTCATAGAACCAAGCCACATTTCTCTCTCACTTCAGTATAATAATCTATGGTTATTTCCTTCTGGAGTGGGATCATCAACTAACAAGCTGGTCATTTTGTCCTAGTGGAAACCATCAGCCAGAATTGCTCATCCTGCATAAAATATCTTTATTGAGTTCTCATTACTACAAGAAGAAAATCTTCTTAAAGGAGCTTATTAAAAGAAACTGCCAGTTCAGACATTCACCTTCATGACTCTCATAAAAGTCCCTTTTTTACAGAAGTGAGGGAAGTGGAGAAGGTAACAAACACACAAGCAGTATTAATGTAATGAGTATTGATGACCGACTGGGAAGAAAAAAATTTAGCAATTTTCAGCCCCACAGTTCCTTGTAAGGTCTAAGAGGACCCAATTTGACTTGCCACTAGCTAAGGTCTGTATGTCCAGAGATCAGAAGGCAGAACAGAAAACAGCAGTGGCTGCTCCAGGAGATAAATGCCCTATGTTATTTTGGCTTTAATTTGTCTAGCCAGATGAAAGAGAAGTGGGCTGGTTTTTTTCCAGAGAAGTAGAATGGGTTACCAGAAGATGAATCCTTGAATCTTTTGGCAAAGCAGTGAAAATTATTTTCTGTAGAATGAGAAGGTCTTAAAATGAATGTCATTCCAAAATAACCCTGCCCTTCTCAAAACCAACCTGATTAGTTCTTCAGTAAATGAACCCAGGTGGCTTTAAAGTCATGATATCTTTTCAAATTGAGCACTTTCCTCTGCTTTTATGCTTGTGCACAACTTGTGTTGCTTTATCCATCAGTGCAACACGTGACACAGCCAGCCTGTACTTAACTGCAGAGCTGCCTCATGCTTTTGGTGCACCTGCATTCTCCCTCCTCTTGCAAACCTCCCTGCCCTGTGTTCACTCCCCTCTCCTCCAGAGCTGCATTTGCCCCTTAGCCCAGCTGCTGGCCTGCAGGAAATCTCTCTTCCAGCAAGCGTGACCCTTATTCCCACAGCCCATTCAGTACCTTGGATCTTGGAAAACGAAGTTCCTTAAGAAAACAGGAGACAATGTCACTGTGCTTAAAGGATGCTAATGACTGCTAGGGGACTGACTGCTCCCTGTAATGAAAGGGAATGTGGAACCAGCCTCAACTTTTGCAGCTCTTCAGGGAAGGGTTGTTGTTTTCCCTCTTTAAATAAATTTCGAGCAGACGACAGGTGAACTCTAACTGCAACTCCCTCTGCAGGCAATAAAGCATCTGATGGAATTTCTGCACATCTGTGAGTGAAGTGATATGGATTAATCAACATATATCATCATCTACACGGAATGTATTAAAGCCTCCCCTGGACTGCTCTGCAAGTACATCCTCTTGACATTATTTTGATATTCATATCTCAGCCTTTATTTGTTCCTCATCTTTTGGGGTGATGGATGAAGATTAGAAAAAACAAATCTCAGGGAAGAGTCTGAAAAATATTTGCTCCAACCTTACACGCTGTACGTCAGGGCTGATAAAACCAGATTAATTTTCTCTATTGGTTTTCATTCACAGGATGGTGGGAAAAACTGGCTGGTCATGTCTTGATATTTTCCATCTCCACACCTCGAAATGGAAAACATGTAAAAATGACATTTCTTTTCCGAGGAAAGGTTTGGTTTGCCATAAAAATCTCCAGTAAGAGCTTTAATTAGTAGAAAGCTCATTTTGACTTACAATGGGAATTTGGAAAAATGTGATTGCAAGTTAATTTTGCCAATATGCAAAACTGAGATCCTCTGAAATGGATGAAGTTTACAAAACAGTGCCTTCCAACTTCATTGGGGTGGGAAGTTAGTTCAGCAAACATCAGGTTGTGGGTTGTAAGTTTGAAAATATATAGCTTTTATCCAGCAGAATACATTTAAATAAAAATGTATCAAAGGTCACAGAACTATAGAGGAAGTGTTTGTCTCAACACAGACATAATTTGATTAAATCATAGGGATAGTGGAAATATCAGTGTTGATTTATACATTACTCTTTAAAATTTTGGCTTTAACAGCATCTCCCACTGAGTCTTGAGACAGTCTTGCAAGTTTTGGAGGATTTGCTTCAAAGAATAGCAGCCTATTCCTTGATGTCACATGAGCTTTCCTGTCTCAGCCTGATTTCAGCCAGCTTCCTCTAAGATTCAGTCTTGTCAAAAAAAACCAGCCAAACTGAAACATTCAATTTAAACTATGATATAACAGTAAGTCTTCAAATTCCAGTCTAAATTTATCCAGAGCCAGTTTTTACATGATCTAGTGTTTTCTCATCAACACCATTCTCCAGCTCAAATAGCTATTCCTTATATTTGTAGTTCCTCCTAGATGAATCTTCTGCACCTGAAAACTACTTTTCAGCCAGCCTGGCTAAACAAATGGGCCTATTCATCAACTTATCCTCCAAAATGTTCCCAATTATGAACGTGGTTCAAATGCCAGATCAAATCTTTCTAAATAAGCCTCCTCATCAATCTTTGTGGGTAAACATCTGTCACACACCTAAGTAAACTGAAGGGAAAAGGAGATTTGTGGCCAGACAGGTACTTGCTGTACTCAGTTTCTCTTCACTGGTTCATCCCTCTGGTTTCCTGCAGCTTGGCAGGGGCAGGAAGCATGTTTGTAGCAGCCAGCTCTGCATTTGGGAAGGTTTGCTAAAGCCCTTTTTATGGCTCTGTGAGGACACAAAGTCACAAGGGAGGTGTTTTCAGACAGACACAAGTCCCTGATCGAATGCCACCAGCAGCAGGACACGCTGGACAACGAGGACATCCCAGGGAGAAGAATGCCCAAGTCCAAACCTAGCCAGGAGTAGAGCAGCTAAAAGAGCTGGTGAAGGTGTTTAGCCCTGTCACAGAGCAGCAGCCAAGCCTTAACAAAGAGAGCTGAGAGTTTAATTTCTGCAGGTACTGCACTGCAGCAAGGGCTGCAGGTACCAGAGCAGCTGGTGCTACCAGGAGTGGAGAGAAGCCACTGGACACAGCAAACTGATTTTTTACTTTACAACCTTTTACACAACTCCCTCAGCCAATTCTCACCTGTACTTTTCTGCTTAAATCAATGGCATGATGAGGAAGGACTTGCCTTGGGCAGGATTGTGGTTTATTGGTGTCACCTGACAGAGAAGAAGGAAGGAAGGGGCAATAAGGAATCTTACAGGCCACCAGAAACCTGCTGCTCCACCTCAGCAGCTTGCTTTCATTACACTGACAATTCACATCTCTACTGCTTGTCAGCTACAGAATAAAACAGAGCATCTTTAGCAGCAACGATGTATCCTAATTAGAATTTAAAAAGAAATTACTTGCTTAGGAGCTCACTCAACACTATTAGGAATACACATAACTTTTTGTTACAGAATGAGAGTGTTTTGGTAGTGACAGCCCCTTTTGACTGAATTTCTCTCTGCACCCTGACAGTGTAATGTTGATTTAGCACTATGCCTGTCAGTTATCTCTGAATGATAATCCTGTCTTCCAGCTGGGGAATTAAGCTTTAATAAAAATATTTATGGAACATATGATTTTTCTTAATGATGCCTAAGTTGGGCAGGCTCAACTTACAGTAGCTAAACAAAATGCCACCCAGAACAATTACAATCAATTCTTTTCAATCTATCAGCAGTTAGACTTGAAGCATTAACAAATGTCAAACTGGGAGCACTTACAGCAAAGTCACTGAAATTAAACCAGCATCAGGGAAAAGATGTACTAATCAGCAATCTGAAAGGACTACTCTGCAACTGCTCGGACATCTGCACCCTTAATGCCTTATGCTGCTTTGGTTGGGTTTTTTTGAATCAAATGCTCAAAAAGTCACTGCTTGGCAGTTCCCAGAAAGTGACATTTAAAAGTGTGGTCAGGGGAAATAAAGTGAAATACAACAGACAATGCTCAGCAAAAGAGCCCATTCATCTTTCACAAATGAGCAGATGGAGAAACCAGGGCAGACTCACAAACACAGACAAAGGAGAAACCAACTGAGCAAACCAAGAACATATGGTCCAGAGTTGCCATTGCACCATCTGCCTCCATTTGCAAAGGAAATGCCAGAGATGGGAGTAAATCCATCTTTTGAGCAGTGGCTGGACAGCTCCTCATTCCATGGGGAATGCAGCTCCCTGAAACAAAACATTCCAGGAAGAACTATTCTTGCTTACCTATGAAAAGTTTACGTTTTAACTTTTGGCTGCTCTCATCTAAGGCCTTTCTATCTTGCTTCCATCCAAATCACACATCTCACAAAACATAACTGGCAGCCCTAAAAATCAGGAAGAGTTGCTGGAACAACTAAAGTAATCTTTGTAGCTGGCTGAAAGTCAGCTGAGACTGTTTACAATATTCACAGAAATGTCGACTGAAGAAAACCCAAAACAAACTAAAAATCAATTTCATCAGCAGTAACATGTTTACAACTTGAATGTTTTTATTAATCCAGGAACCAGCAAAGAAAATCAGTGGAAGGATGGAATGAATGCTGTTCCCCCCAGGCTGAGGATATTTTAGAGGTTTATATTATCTCCAGCTTTCTCCATAGGAGAAACTAAAGATGATAGCCAAGCCTGATACCACAATCCTATTTGGCAAACTGGAAATACTCATTAAAAAACTTTTGAAAAAGAACAGCATTTTCCTGGCAGCTAATCAAGCAAGAACTACTGGTTTTCTCTAGGAATGACCAATCCATTGTTTCAATGTCAGCTTTCATTTGGGGAATACACCACAGTACATCAATGAAGATGTGCAGGCACTCGAACTATGCTTTCTGACAACTTTCATCTTCTCTTTCCCTGCCTACCTCAGTCTTCTTGTCTTAACCTGTTGTAGTGAATTCTAAAATCCCCCTTGGGACCCTGCCATCATGCAACAGTTCCCTGCAAAAAGGGATTCCAGCCTGTCTCAATTAGATCTGTGACTTGGTGCAGTCATTACACAATTGCACAGGAGCAGCTGGAAAGAGTGACAGTAGTATAAAACACACACGCTCAAGTGCAGCCCAGAGACACATTTCTGTGCATTTGTAAGCTGTATTGCTGTAAATTAAAAATTATATTTAAAATTACTCCAGAGTTTTTAGCCAGCAAGCAAGTTCAGCACAATCTCATCCAGAGTTATTGAAAGAGGCAGCAGTGGTTCCACTGGTGCCCCCTCCTTCTAAAACCAAACGAGGACTAAGTTCTGATAAAATAGGAGCACACATGCGCTAGAAACAGAGACCAGGCAGCTACTATTAGCACTGAACTAATCTCATATTCCTGTGAAAAACCCACTGGGAGTTGAAACAACATTAATCCATTTCCAAGCGCTTGGAAATCAATCAATAGATTTGTACTATTGGCAAGGCTCAGCCCACATCTTCTGAAAGAGCTGCTGATTTGCTTTGGAGAATAGCAGCTTTGTTTTCTCAGGAGAAAATTTTGTTTAGCTACAAGTCCAAGGAATTCCCTCTGAGAAAACAGATCAGCCTGATCTTCAGCCAGATGTCTGCCATCAAAAGACAAACAGGCACTTCCTCTGTGTGGGGGTCATTGGTACACCTAGAGGCTTAGAAGGGTCTCTACAGCAAGACAGCTCAGTTTTAGTCCTGCAGGTGATGCAATTCATGTGCTTCTTGCGGTGTAACCTGGACCACATGGGCCTTGAAGAGTCAGAGCACTTGTGTTGGAAGAATTTTAAGTACCCTTACAGTTATTCCAAGTATGAGCCAGAAAGCTGCTGTATAAACATCCCCCAACGCCAGTGGGACAACGTATGATATACTGAACTGTATTGAATCCCAGAACACAGGAAAACACAAGAACTTTTAAGCAGCATTTAATTCTCTTTCCTTCACACCCAAATTGCCTATTCTGTTTAAGAACAGATTGCTACTTTCCCAGTTTCTACACCATAAATCTTCATTACAATCTGATCGATGCATGACCCTTGTCCCCTTGCAATCAACTTTGCCAATAGTTCCAGATGCATGATCAATGCCTGTATTTAAGCCTTTCCCACTTTGCTGTTAGTTACATTTGTAGCACACCCACTCACTCGTGTTTACAGGTTACTGATGTAAACTTCACACACCCCTGCCCCTACACAATCTCAGTTTTTCCTGGGAAAGGTGATGGCTTTCTATTCAAGAAATTCTTGAGAATATTATCATCCTAACAACCATCAAAACAAGTAGATCCATGAAAGAACCACTCCATGTGATTTTATTTCAGAATTAACTCAGAAAAACAGGAAGATTGTGAGACTGTACAGTAATTAAAGTAATAAAAAGCTTTCATATTCTTATTTGCTACATTTTCCTAGCTTGCCTTGGCCACCAGGAAGTTGTAGTCACTCTGCTTTAAGTGGCAGCTTTCAGTGCTCATTTATATACACACACTGTGCACAGACACATTCACAGGTGTGATATTCTCTGCCTCCATCAGCTGCCTTTTTTTGACTCAATAAACCCCACCATAAATTGACCTATTCTGTCTTAGTTAAGGCAAATCTCCTGCCTTACGGTTATCACAGGCAGCAACATTTAATTACCCACCTGAATTTATTCATTTTCATTTAGGCTGCTGCACCTCCAGCACGCTGTGACTGATGTGGTCCAGCAAGTAATTTGCTCTAAAGAAGAGTAAGAGTCCTTGGCATTTGTAAGGCAGTTATCACCATCAGGCACTTTCACTGAAATCACAGGGCAAACTGCTCCTTACAGCTGCAATTCATACCAAGCCTAATTTCCAACATGATGTAAATTCAATGTACTATGTTGGATGTAGAAGAATACATTTGCCTGCCTGGTTTGAAGGTTCATCTTCGTTAGGACTTAAACTCCACAGTTAGCTGCAATAAATCAGCTCTACCAAAAAAAGGCTCTGGTAGCAGCAGGTTTCCAGTCTTTGTTTCAAATCATCTCTACCTGTAATTAATGCTTCATCATTGTCCTTGAGGGAGAGCATCTGTTTTCACAGATCATGCTAATGCTTGGTTAAATACAACCATCTTTACTGTTCCCCAAAACATATTTGGCAGGTCTTAAAAACAGATTGTATCAGATTTTTCAGGAGGTTTTTTTTACAACTGCTTTCCTAGACACTTAATCATTCCCTTTGCAGGTCTCAAGCAATGTTTTTTTCTTTTCATTAACTGACAAGAAATTCCATCCTACTTCCACTGTCTGGAGACAAATCTGCAGTGTAGACCATTATCATTATTGTGTTATCATTATTCTCAATTACAGTAAGCCACAGTCACAAACAGTGCATGATATGACCACTAGCAGCCCACCTATTAGTACTGGGGTAAGTAAAGGGTGAAGATAATGAGCAAAGGGATACCAAAACTTGCAACAAGCATGCATTCCTCAGGGTACGAATTTCAAGCCCATTCTGTCCTTGAAGAGAGACTTTTGCCTACAGACACAATGCAGAAAGGGCAGTAACTCCAGCCACACTTTGCTTAACCCCTTCCTTTCCTTATCAGCCCAGCTGCAGAGACAAAACTCATGGTCAGTAATCATGTGTGATAAGAGGCCCGAGTGCCTTTTTTTTGGTAGTTGTATTTCTTTTCTTTCTACAAAATACTGATACTTTCCCTGATCTCTGCCATTTCACCACAAAGCACTAAAGACACCAAAAGACACGCCATAGTGTAACAGGGCAATCCCACGCAACACCAGCAAAAAAACCAGACTATTTACTATTTTCCCACTGCTGTGCAGGAAAACAGTAGCTGGGACAGTCCAATCTTATGGCACCTGGCTAAGCTCTCTTGAGCCTGAGATAGGAGCACAAGTGGCAGGCCAGGCTCTGACTCACCCTCTGCAGTAACAGCTCCCTGTGGCTCACACCACATTTCTGCTTTCCCTACACTGCAGGCAGAATGGGGAGAAACAACAGGGATGCAACCCAGCCTAAGCCTATGCCATTGCTGTGAACACATCATAAAAATCTCATTCATTAACAAAAATTACAAGTATTTGCTTGCCCCACTGTAGGTAGGATAAGGCTGGCTCTGAATTTCATTCCTCTAATGGTTAAGAACACTTTTTTGCTGTACGTTACTAAGAGAAGCACTGGGAATTAAAAAGAACCACACTGATTTCCACTGTTACAGATCTGCTGGAATAAAAGATGTTTAACAGCCAATATCTCATGTTTCTGGGAGATGCTTAACACTCACTTCCCATCATTTCATTCTACAAGTTGTGGTACTTTGAAGAAAGGTCACAGCACCAGCACCTTCAGCAAATTCCCAGTTTAGACAGATCATAAGAATGTAATATACTTGAGATGCTTTGGTCTCATATAGGATTAAAAAGAGCATAGACTCCAGGAACTGTTGGTTAGGGCATTTGGGGTTGAGCCATCACAAATCCATTGTCAAGACAGAAATTATATTTTAACTACAAAGTGGAAGAGGATAATTCTAATGATCAGAGATTACAAAGGTAACAGTCTTAGAATCAAATAATCATATTGCCAGCAGAACCATTTTATGGAAAGTATAGCTCATGATAGAATTTGATCAATAGCTCCTCATTAGCAGAGACTCAAGGAGCCAGAGGTTAGTGGGAGTTAGAGTCCAGCCAGATTTGTAACATCGTTTTTAAATTAAACCATTCATTTACAACAGCCAGGCAAACTAAAAGCTGAGTTTTACAGTTCCTGTACATTTGTTACCCTAATCAGGTACCAGTCACAATTTTCTCCCCAGTATAACGCAAAAAGAATGATTTTCTCTCTCCCTCTTTTACATTCGTACAATTGCCTGGTGTTTTCAGGTAAAAGCTTTAATTGTCAGTACACTGCAAGTGTAACAATGGGGGAATTTGCACATCTGATATTCCTTAAACGGGAAGCAGGCCTCACAATCCAATTAGCTGCCTTTCATGGTAACTCTAATTTCTAACCTTGGGTAAAACTCTCATGTAAACCACTTTGTGCTCTGAGCTCCCAGTGTGCCTGGCATTTATTTGTCACTGTCGAAAAAATAATATCATAAACTAACATATTTTAACTCTGAAAGTTAAAAATTAAGGGTATTACAAATGCAGCTGTTAACAGCATTCACAATCCCATTCCAAGCTTCTATTGGATTAGTCATTGTACAGGAAAGGATAACTGAGCAATCACATGACAGGGATTTCTGTTAGGGAAGAGTCTGTTCTGAATTCAGACACCCAAAAAAGAGCAAGCTAAGAAGATTCCAAGACTTCCCAGTAAGAGAGAGTAAAAAAAGCAGCAAGTGATCGCCCACCAGTGGTCCAGCTCCAGCAGACAGAGTGACAAGTTCCTGCTCTGGAGCATCAAACTGTTTTGTCCAACCCATCGAGCACAAAGTGACAGCATTTAACTGTAAGAGTATAGAGGAAGGAGAACGTTAAGCTGTTGTCTTCTCCTAACAATGACATTCAACCGATTATTACTTCAGAAACTGTGAAGACAATTTCTGTTTAATTCTTTCTGAAATTCCCATGTGACTCCGAGTTACATCCGCAGGCGAACTCGCCTGAAACCTCTGAGGCAGTGAAAAGAGACTGCACAGACAACAGATCCTGGGAGCTACAGAGCTCCTCGCTGCTTTTTCCTGAAAGGCTCCACAAGACAAGGATCACATGCAGCACTCACACACCAAAGAGTCCCCCAGCACCAGGGACAAATTTTAAAGCTTACTGCAGCACACAAACATCACCTTCCTCCCATCCTGGTATTTTAACTTTGACTTGAGGCTTTGAATCCACATCAGATGTTACCTATCACCTTGATTCAAACAAAGCAGTATGGGCATATGTAGTTTGCTATCATTACATAAAATAATCCTTAGCCTTTTATCAAATTAGACTTGTTTTGTTGCAAGTCTGAGTGATCCTTAGAGAATGAATAAGCTTTTTTCCTCCCCTCATGTGTCTATAGACAGATGACACACCAGGTTAATATTTGGTGCAGAATTAGGTCCTAAAACAATGGATTGCAAAAGCTAACAAATAAAAAGTAAAATAAACAAAATTTAGGCAAAAAAAAATTATAAGGGAAAACAAAATGCTCATAGCCCTCATGAACTTACCAGCACAAGTTCCCCTGTAGTAGAAGGATAATTCAGTCCTCTGCACAGCTGACAAGAGTTGCATCAAAACCAGTCAGCAACTCTCAATTTTTTTTACTCCTGGAAGTACTTCATATTAAAATATTTTACTTCTGTGAAACAAAGTCAAGAGCACTCTTACATACAACAAGAACAGAACAAAAATATTTTCCCTTTCTCTATAATTTCAGACGGCTTCTCTAAGCTCTTAACAACTTGAAAAACACAGAGCAGCCAACCACTATTCAGCCACCATCCTTTTGTATTGCTAAAGGCACCTGTTTACCAAATGCTAATTGAGGTTAATCAGACATCAGTTACAAAAGCCATTTTCACCCTTTCAGATCAAAATCCCCAGTAGGTGTAGCTTGTCCAATTACCCTGTTTTAAGTAGAGAAGAAGCTGCCTGTCTGTTTGAAGTTACCTTCTGCCTTGCTGACCGTTTCCATTGTTTCCATTCGTGGCATCAATACTGCAACTTGCAGTTGTCGACTTGTCTGTTGCAGTTCCAGAATTATCTGTGTACATTTTCTCTAGTAAATTCCTCCTGGTTAGTATTTTATGAGCAAAATAAACGTATTTTTGAAAGTACCACACAATTTTACTAAAATGTTATGTTAAAGCAGAAGTAATTTTTCTAATTAAAATGCTTTTTTAAGTGAGAATAATTCCTCTTTGTAGGCAAATATATCTATTCTTTTTAGCCATTAAAAAGGAGTTCTTAACAGTGTGTATGCTCTCATAAATATTCTTATAATCCTTCTCAGATATTTAGCAGTGTTCTTGTTGTCTACACTTCATTTGTTTGCACTTTATCAAAACTGCAGTGGAAGCTGGCCTGCTGCTATGATCCATATCCCTCCTAGATTCTCTTTCTAGTCCAACAAAACATGAAATAATATTAAAAAAGAAGAGAAAACAAACTGAGAGTTTTGTTTTATGAAGCCATCCAAATTTTAAATTTTCACAAATAAAAAGACATCCAGTTCTGGAATAAAGAAAATTAGCTCATTATTATAAAGATAAATGAACTGTAAGTGAATAATGTTGATATCATGGGTGCCTGATTTGCAATAATTGACTCATTGAAGAACTTCAAGCCAGATAATTTGCATTAGAATGGTTAAGTACTTAATTCAATTATGGAATTACTATTGGGTGATTAAAAATAACAAATAAGTCTGAGTTCATTTTTTTTATCTACTTGCTGCTAACTACATGACTTAGCAAGCAGTTTAATTAAACTTGTCCCTATGGGAATTTATCTGGTATTGCTAAAAGTAAATACGTACAGGAATTCACCAAGGAATGACCTTGCCTTCCTAGGAATGGTTTGGGGTTGGGAAGCAAGACTTCGTATAAGGTCTTTTTTCAAAACTATTGGGACAAAGATTTTTCATGAACTTCAGGTTATAAAACTGAGAAGAAATATCCCCACACTCTCACTTGGGACTTTTATAAATAAATTCATAGAAAACTGAATGGAACACAGAACAAAATAAAAATTGGACCATAAATCTGTGGCTGGCTTCTCACTCAACATGGGATTACAAAGAAAGAACGAATGCCTTGCTCGTGTGCAAGGTTTTAGATCAAAGTGAAAAGTCTTTGCTGTCTGTTGGGAACCTGGCGTAGTCAAGCAGGTATTTAGTGAGGTTCCAGGTTCCCCTTCTGCCAGAAGAGCATTTCCTTGCAGTTAGACACCCAGCTTCATGAACAGGCAACCCATGCTCCTTTGGGCTCCTCCTGGGCCCTAAACATTCCTTGGCTGTGTTCACTCTTGGAGAAATAAAAGCTGGAAGCTGCTATATTCTACGGAGAGGCCAAATTGTAAAAATCTCTTTATTTAATGTACTCATCCTTTCATGTGTCCCTTTGGCAGTCCAAGGTGATTGTTAATGAAAATCACAATTCTGCAAAGTGTTATTAAATCTGCTTCATGGGCGGGAATTTGCATTGAATGTGCATGTGTGGTGTGAACACTCAAACAAATCCTCCAACACCACCAAGTTATTGTTCAAGTCTTGGATTAGAGTTGTGCTTTTTGGCATGCTGAAGACCACTTGGCAATGGCTGGGAAGCTGGAGTGTTTTGATCACTAATTATAACTCTGCCATAATTGCATTACTGGGCTATTGACTTCTCTCTCACCCCATCTCTTTAACTGAGTCTGTCATTACAGCCCTGATAGATTTTAACAGTTTTTTGGGGCATCTGCCTTTCTATAAATGCTCTGTACAGCAGAAGCTACAATGGACCTGACTCCTCTAGTTACACAACAGAACAAAAAATAAAAACCCCAGAATTTTTAATAACAGTAATCATTAGCACACAGTTGTGTCCCAAGGATAAAACATGGGCCAATGTATATGTGCATTTAAACCTGGCATTCACAGTATTTTCCATTAAAAGACGTTGGCAATTTAAATATTTCTGGTCATTTGCTCTTATTGTACCAATCACATTTCTAATTTCTCCCAGGCTCTTCCAAGAAAATGATTTAACACACAGCGCAGATCTTCCATGTAAAAAAGACCAGAATTTTTTAATTACAGTAGTTTCAAAGGATCTAATAGCAATAAGGTTCCCATAAATGTTCAGAATCTAACAAGCTTCATAGCACTTTGCAAGGAGTAGCAATCATTCAGCAGAAATGTTAGAATGCCCTTTATTCCCTTTTTCTATTTCCCAGCAAGCATCCCAGGAGAATCATGAGTTTTAAATTTGCTCAGGCATGAAGGGATTGTGCTCCCCTTGAGCCTTTGTATTATGATAATGCATACATAAAGGTAAGTTTTATTAATTGGAGATCTATCCACAGGGGTTACTGCAACAAAGGAGGCAGGGGAAAGAGAACAGAATGGAAGAAGGAATGACCCTACTGTGCAATGATTCCAAGATCCAAAATTCAATCCTGATACACTCCCCTTGGAGCCTGCACCTCTTTACTTGTGCACTGATTTAAGGTGAACTGTTCCAGGCAGCACTAACTTTTTACAACTCACTCCAATTTATCGTCTTTAAAAAAAAAATCAATACTCCAAACTCACCTTTGTACTTATCTTAAGAATTGCTCCCAGGCAAGATTGGAATTCATTACTGTAGCCTTTGCATGAAAGTACTGTGAGTTCATGCTCTGTTCCTTCCTAACAGCTCTCTCTGCCTTCTTAACACCAGGAGCACAGACATGATAGATTTCTCAGTATTTTCCTCATTGCTGTCAAATTACATTATATTTCACTCTTTCTTATTTGTGTCTTATATCTGTGACTCCTCTCATTATTGCTTTCTTCTTATTTCTTTCCACATTTTAAAAGCTGAGGGGTATACCAGGAAGTTTTGATGGTGCCAGACTCCTTCTCCCATGTGCAAGCATGAGTAACCTGTTGCAGGTGTTTTCCCCCATCCCCAGAGACTGAGCTGTAGGTGAACTTCTGCACTTTGGGAAACAAAAGCCTACACGACAAATGCCTTCTTGCTTTCATATCAGCTAACCAGGCTTTAGAGGGAAGGAAGGAAATAAAACGTGGTGTCAAAGCTGCTCTCCCACTCAATCACTCACCTGCTCCAAGAGCCAGCAAACTTGTGCTGTGAAGACAATCTGTGAGCTCTGATTTGTTAGGGGGAATGCCATTGTGAAAATGCTCCATATTCACCAGAGTAAATTAAAAAGGCACCTGCATCCAGCAGATTGCCCTAATTATGCTGTCACAGATTTGTAGTGGTTTCAAGTGAGACACCCAGAGAGCCCCTCAGGGCAGAGGCTGGTCCAAAGACAATAAATACTGCAAAGAGCCCTGTCATGTATCAGTGCACTTGAAGAGGAGAGCAGGAAACAATTGGCATAGGTTAGGGACATACAAATAAGCCTTCAGATGTATTTGGACAGGTTAGAGATGTTCTTTAGGTAGCAGAAAAAAAAAGTGCTTTAAGGGAAAATAAGCAGGTTTTGTAATTTTTAATAGCTAAATTCAGTGTTATGTTAAGAAATCACATCAATAACAAAATTCCTTCTAAACCAAGACTACTTGTCTCAAATTTTAGTTTGGTATGAAAAGCTAAAGTGGGGCATTCAGGCAAAGTTGAAAGAAAATTTGTTTCCAGATTTAGCCACCCAACATAAAAAAACCCATTATTTACTTGGATCTTCTGTTGTCCTACAGAAGTCAAGATATCAAATATTCTACAAAGATCTCTTTATCCCTTATTTCATATATTTCAATGGAGCAGCAAATAGTATGATCAATAAAACCAAACACTTTAGAGTGTCTGCAGCTTTTTGGGTTGTTGCTTCTGTCTCTGATGCTTAAGCAGAGCCTTTTCACAGTTAAAAATTAAAACACTTAAGAGGCTCTTTCCTCTGTTTTCTGCTGGAGACTCATTCTCTTTCGAGCTAAAGGGCACAAGCACATTGTAGCTAAAATAAACTTTGTAGGAACTTATAGCTGACAGCTGTAGTTTTTAAGATGAAGTTTGACAGGCATTTGGAAAGGCATACAGTGACTTCAGGAAATTCAAGCAGAATCAAAGGAGGCATGAAATGGGCCTCACTCTCTCATCCTGCTCTGTGGCTGGCCCATATGTTCTGGGTATTCTCAAAGCTGACTCTGAGCAGAGAATGCCCTGAACAGCCAGCAATATTTGTGCATCAAGCTGCAGCAGAGGGAACTGGGCACTTTACAGATCCCTGTTTTGCAGGAATTGAGCAGGCTTGGTCCCCTCCCTCCATTATGTTCTTAGGGCATTCTGTGCCTTGGAAATAAACTCCATGTTGTACAGCATATGAGGGCTGGTAAATAAATCTGACAGCACCAAGCAGAGTTTGAATCAGGGATGTCTGTCTCATTCCACTATCAGCCTGGCAAAGATGTTGTTTTCATATCATGCTCACACACATTTGTCTCAATGGCATCTGAGCACCCTGGTCACAAAGCAAAGTCTTAGTATTTAACCTCATGTCTCCATTTAGCAACACCCTACCAATCCAGCTGGAATAGAATTATTCACAAATTTTCATCAAGCCCCCAACACCTGCCACATATCAGAAAAAGAATAATTTATTAACAAAGGCCTTGCATAGTTGATATCTTCTCAGGTAGCTTCAACTCCACTGGTCCTCTGAGTTACCTCAGTGCTCCAGCAGAAAACAATAAGCAACATTCCATTTCCTAACCTGGCAAGTAAGGGCTAATTGACTTAGAAAGTTTAATTACTTAAAAAAGAAGAAATTCGTGGCATTGGTTGTCATGGCAGCACATTCTCATTAGGTGTCTCAGAAATGGCAGTACTGAAGAAACAGCCTGTCTTTGTAACTGCTAGTCCCACAATAAAATATTATTATTAACTGCAAATGCTTTTTTCCTGTTTAGAACTACAAATACAACAGCCAGGGATTGCTTTTGCATGTAGCGCTACAGAAATTTGTGTGCTGCTGGGGCACTGGGAAAGAACAAACTCTGTTTGTGTAGCATATGACAAAAATGATGGGTGGATTTGGAGAATTGGGAACAGTTCACCATAGTACAAAATTTGATTACTCAGAAAAATATTCATATGAATGTCCTGGCCTTAGTCTTTTCTTAAAGCTTGCTTAAAACTGTCTAGGGACTGCCAATGCTTTAGGGAGGGAAGTGGTAAAGCAAACCAACCAACGAATAGGGACCCTGGAGCACAAGTTGTTGCCAAAGGGGAAGGCAAGGTCCAATCTTCTGCTCTCCTGAATGTGGAATCCTCACTTCTGTCTCCAAGTTTTCTTCTTTTTCTGGCTTTTCACATTCCTTCTCTCATTTTCTCTCAGGATTAAAGCTTAGGTTAAGAAATGTATCCTGGAATAATCATCTTGGGAACCACTGACAAAGTGATGCACTGTCTGAACATAAGCACTTCCTTTTTGTTTAAATATTTTATCACTTAATTATTAATACAATTTTTTAGAGCAGAAAAACCCTACAGTTCTTCTTCCATCATCTCAGCTCTGCCCTTCAACAAACTTGATAGGTACACATGAAACATAACTCAATTCTCAATTTTCCCTTTTCTACTCTTCTTTCCTTTTCATCCCCCCTCCCTGTCCTGGTATTATTTTTGCTGGCTTAAATTTGGTCTTAATTCATGCTATCTAATCCTTGTTTACTCCAGAACATTCAATTTTGAGGAAACTTTCCAGGTGATAATAACCAAGGTGAGCAATGAGTTCTTTAATAGCATCTGTGCTACTTTTCTTAGAACAATTGCAAAAGAAAACCAAGAATAGATCTGAGCTGCAAAAACCAAAACAGAGGTACTCTCAGTAAGTCTATATTGTGCAAAACAGTTTCAGAAGAAAAGAAATATTTATGTTAAGTGAAATAAAAAATATTTTTAATCTTCTAAATTATGTATTTTTTACGTGGCATAATAGGGAAACAGAATTTTCATCTTTATTTTTGACAAGATGAAAAGATACAAACTAACCCTAGTTTAATATTACCGTCCTCTCTTTCAACTGTTTCCCAAAATGATATTTTGCTCTTAAAAATTCATCTGGTAATGCTGAAGCCTTGCCCTTACCAAACAACACATTGGGATTTGGCACAGCTGAAAGATTTTCCCTTGCTGATATCCTTGGATATTTGTATTGTGATAACCAAATGAAAGAACATATGCATAATGAGTATATTGCACAAGCTTCCCCCCAGCCTCCAAAAGTGCAAACCAGCATTTTATGAGGATTTTTTTTAGCTTCTACATTCCAAAGTCTTGAAATTCTCAAATTATATGCATTTTCCCCACCTCACTGTTGACATATACCAGGAAAAAGTAGTAGGAAAAGGTTAAAGAGTAGTTTTCCACAGGACCTGGTAACTTGAGCCTGTCTAATGGCATGAGCAAAGTGACGAGTGGATGGAAATTTCTAGAATCCAGCATGCAGTTTCTGCAGCACAGAGCAGCTATTCCAGTGCAACTTATGCTTGGTTTCTACCAGCTGCTGCTCCTCGTGAAGGGGCTGCAGTCACTGCTGCACTAAATCAGCACCTTCAAAGCAGCCAATTTGCACCAGTGGGGAAAGACGCTCAGTATTTCTGTATTGTTAACATTCAGCTACAATGCATAAAAAAAGATTGATGAATTAGCTACACTTTGGGCTGATTTGCAAGGAATAAATCATCTCTTATCAGCTGGACCAGTGCCAGCAGACCACAGCAAAGCACAGTACCACCCACCCACGACTCCTCAGCAGCTTTCCATCAACCAACACCTATTTAAACTCTCTGTAAGTTATTCCTGGAGGGTTTGATAATTGTTGTCTGTGCTGGGGAAGGAGCAGGTGCCAGATACGTTGTGGTGCTGTCACACTGCTTCTCACCTCTGTTGCTCACTTGGGCTGACCAGAGCTAGATCCCATTGACGTATGGACCATGCCTGACATTTATCTCCTGGAAATCAATAGGGATGGTATTAAAAACCAAGAGCAGCATAATAACATGCAGAGCAACTCAGGAGATGGAAAGAATAAAAGGAAAATAAGTGGGGGTCACAGCTGGGTATCAGAGTTGGGCCACCCAGAGGTCAAGCAGGTCCCTTGACCAAAGGAGCCCACGAGTGAAAATTTACAAGCAGAGTTCAAACACAACAAAGTAAGCAGTTGAACTGTGAGATGGGGATTTCAACAGAAACCTGTCAGGGCCCTATTTATTTTCAGCTGTTAATGCTTCAAGGTGTGGAAATAATTGAGAAATTTTCTGTCATATTGTTTAAATATAAAATCCGGATTGTTCATAACAATTTGTAGAATTACAGAGCAGAAGAAAGCAATATTTGGTTCAAGACTGAACAGCTGGAAGAAAAAAAAAAAACCAAACAACAACCTAAATTTTATTGTATTGATTTTGCTCATTGAGATCATCAAGATCCTTTATCTTTTTTCCTAAAGGAAATATAACCACTATTTGCAGCTGAGTACTGGAGTTTGGAAAGGACAAGTTTTGCTTTTGTTCTGTCAATGTATTTCTGAAAAGCTCTAAGAGAGCCTGCCTGCAGGTGAGGATTTTGCAAGCAAATAAAATAAACATTTTCAAGTGTCTTTCAAAAGCTGACCTGGGAATCCTAATGGTAAGTACACGTTCAAGGTATAGAGTTATCCCCCATATAAATGGCTCTGAAATATTCTCCACTATCAATTCTGGAAAAAAAAAATCCCAACAGTGTATATAATAGCAACATGAGATTTGCTGTGGAAGGCATTACTCTCCTATTCATCATCCAACATTCAGAAGAAACCTCTTTGGGTTTTGCTTTATATGGAGACTAGGAAAGAGCTTGTCATACTAGCACAGTGTGGAAAACACAAATAGATATTGGATTGTGCCTTTAATGCAAAGGATGAGCAGATAGTCATGCAATATTTATCACTGAAGGGCAGAGGAAGCAATCAATAATGGTTTCCCATGTGGGCCATTTTTCTCATCACTTTATAGAACAAATCCAGGTCTCAGAATATGTGAAGCATGGAAAAACCTCACCCCTGCAGTCAAGGCCATTGTTAAGACTCATCTGTTTCTACTGCCCTGATTTGCGGTCTGAACTCTTGCACTGGTTTCTGTTTTGCCCAGCAGATATCAACTACCCTGAAGCAGAGCCATGTACAGGCTTCTGAATTTCACCTGTAAAAAGGCTTAAGTAGAAAAAGATATCAATGCTCAATGGCTTGGGTTAAAAAAGAGAAAACCAAACTTGAACAAATGAAAAAAAAACAAACCACCTAAACCTTGACTTGCAAGTTGGGAATAGTCAGTCTTCCTTACCTACAGTCTTCCTTACTTCCTACTTCTCATTCTTTCCCTGCTTCCCTTCCTCCCCAAATCCAGGTAGAGTTATTCCTGGTGTTAACAAAATTCACCTGCTTCAGCTAATTATTCAAAATATAAAACAGGGGGAAGGAAGATCTAGGAAAGGAGATTAAAACACCTAAACAAGAACAATAAGAAGTAATTATCCTTCACATTTATTTAGCAACTGGGATCCTTAAAGAACTGGAATTGATTTGTATGGGTTTCATAGCATGCACTTAAAAAAAAAACCAAACTAATAAATAAGTTGTCACATAATTTGAACTTAAGTTTTAATGATAAGTCGTTAAGAAAAATGCTGTCCAGGAGCAGTTCATTATTTGACAGCTACAGGAAAGGAGAGATAAATCCAGGCTGCCTGCAGTTCAACAAACAGTTGCTCTCACCCTCAAAATGTGTATCAAACTAGACCCCTGGGTTTCAGAGTTTAGAAAAATCTCCAGCTTTTCTTAACTTATGAAAAATAACATTTGGCAAAATGTCATAAGTTTGCTTTAGACTGCTGTTTTGAGGATTGCATCAATAAAGGTATTTTCTTGAAGCGTCAATTTAATTAATTTCACAGCTCTTCTCATACCTTCCCATATTGCCAGCAGCCTTTGTACTTGAGCAAACACTGAACTCCTAGAATGGAAAAAATGATAATTTTTCTAGTTTTTAAAGAAGCAAGCAAGCAAACTTTCATTTCAAATGCTTAAAAGAAAGACTGGCATTATATGTCACTCACATGCATGAGCCTAATCTAGCTTGATCACACCTTTAGAAATTTTCAGGTTTGAACAATACATCTTACAACCTGACTCAAAGAGGATTTTCTTGTCAGCATTTTCTTTTGTTTGCAAGGTCAAGGTGAGGACACAGCCTGTTTCCCTGAACCTTCCTTTCCTTTTCTCTGATTAAAAGCAACACTACAGAGCAAGAAAGTGGAATGGAAAAGAGCAGATACCTGGCCACACATCATCACACAGCCCTTTCAGGTGGCAGGCAATGACCAGCAGTCACCCCCTCCAAAGTGACCACCCTGAACTTTGATTCTGCTGCTCCAGAGCCCACAGGACACCAAACTCACCCAGTCACTCCTGAGGAAACCTTTTTGATCCTTACCGCACCTCCAACACACCACGGAAAAAAACCCAGCCTGCAATCATTACAACCACAGTAAGCTGAAGTCATTATTTATTTATTCCCTGGCAGTGTAGGTGGATAATTAGCACATAATTTGAGGTTTCCTAGGCTTGACAGCCTGCTCTGATAGCTGCCCCTAGTCCTGATTAAATCTCTGCCTCCGATCTCCCAGCAGCACCTCATATGAGAAAATTCCAGGCTCTGTCAGTATCAGGTCACTGTCTCGAAGTTTGAAACCACCATGCATGTTTGGGGAGAGGGAAGAATTTTAGGAACAATTTCATTTTTAAAATTTTATTTTATGAAGATTTCTGTGACTTAAGATTGCTTGGCATCCAAAGAGCCTGTAAGAACACTGATCTGACTGCAGGGGAGCCAAAGGGAGATCATACCTGAGACCTTGAAATAGCTTTGGGAACAGAGGCATGCACAGGCTTCGGAAAGGAAAACAAATTTATCTGAGTGCTAGAAAAGTGAATTCAGTGCATGCAGTGTATTAAGACTGCTCTAGCCCACACCCCACAGAGAATACACAGGAACTGTTAGGATGAACCCAGTCTGTGCCCACATTTTGTGCTTCCTGCACTGCAGTGCTCAGCTTCCCAAGTGTCCTGCACTGAGCACAGGCTCAGTCTGGCTCTGTGGTGCCAGCTCTGCCTCCAGGGATAGACAGGACGGGCAAGACGCTCCGGTTTTCTCAGCAAGAAGCTCAGAGCATCCCTGAGCCTCCTCATGGACACCATGAGATGTTGGCCACAGCCAACACTCATTAGTGCTGACCCCTTTGTGGGTGTACGTGGGACTGTTCCTCCAGCCCCTCAGGAAAAGAACCATGTCTCATCCCTCTGGGGTCTGAGGTGCCTGGGAGCACCTGCTCTCCTGGCCCTCCTCCAAAAGTGCCCTGGTGGGATCTGTTCCAGGCCTCCATCCCTCAGGCAGCAGCCTCAGGCAGGACAGCTGCACCAGACCAAGCTCCCCCTCACAGGGACACGGGGACACGCACAGGGACACGAGGACACACACAGAGACACCAGGACACACAGGGACGGTGGCTATGTCCCAGCTAAGGGCTGCTCCCAGGCCAGACACAGCCCTTCCATAGCAGGGGAAGGCCTCGGCAGCCACTCGCTTGAGGCCTGGTCCCTGAGGGCTCGTGCTGTGGGGTTCTAGCCATGCCCCAAACCCTGGGGTACAGCTCTGTGTGCCCGCCTGTCCCCCCACCCCAGGACAGCGGGATGGCAGCTGTGCCTGGGGTTAATGAGGTGACACTTCTACAGATGGTGGCAGTGCTGGTTTCTGCCTGCGGGGCCCGGATTTGTTCACTTTGTGAGATCGGCAGCTTTTCTCCGTGCTGCTGGAAAGGTCACGGCTCTCTGGAGTCTGCAGGCTGCACTGCTGTCCCCTTCATCCCTGAGCCGCTAAATGCCACTTAGCTGAGCGGCCTTGGGCAGCAAATTAAACCAGTGGGATAAAATGGACCAGCATCTCAGATGCACGAGTGGGGGTTCTGTGCAGATATTTATTTATTTAAGACTGTTCTGCTCCCATAAAATACCTGAGTCCTTACTGATTTTTTTCTCCACACTGCTGCTCCTCTCTTGCTTCCATTTCCTTACTGATGGTTCTCTGCCTGAGAGCATAGGAAAAAATGATGGCAGAGCCCAGCCCAGGGGCTGCCTGGTTCCCCAAATTTCTGTGGCTTACCGAGTCAAAATTCCAGCCCTGTGAGCCCTTCTGAGAGCCAGGTGATGAGCATTCAAGGGGAGAGAGAATCTGACCCCCATTTAATGCTCAAAACAAGAAAGAAAGGCATTGCCCAGCCATTGCTCATGCCATTAGGCTCCAGGGCAGACTATGACTATGTTTTTAAAATTCACAATCTCTTTAGAGTGTATTTGGACATGTCCAGAAGTGGTAGTGGAAGGTAGTTGTGTTATTTACCTGAGATCTCCCAGGTCTCACACACAGGCCTTTCCTGAGCATCTTCACACACAGGAGATGCAGGACAGCTGTTCTCACCTCCTCTGTGTCCCAATCCTGCTCATACAGGGACCAAAGAGCTTCCCTCGGGTACCACTGAGGAACAGAGGGATTCTGGAAAGTACATTGCCTAAATCCCTCTGTGGATATAGATGGGATAAAGGCACCCTTGACAAAGACTGCCTTCTGGAGGCCAGCCCAACACCTCAATCCATAGCTTTCACCCCAAACTCCCACCCCAAAGTATTACCTCTCAACATCTTAATAAACACACTCTTTATCTTTCCTTGGACTGACCCCTTATTACATTTCAGGGGCTAGCTTGCAGAGGACAGGTTCATTTGCTAATACATGAATCATTATTGCTTTGAGCCTCTGAGCTAGCATTTTTATGAGCATATTTCAAAATGTATTTGATTGCTGTTAGAAATCATTTCAGTTCACGCTCAACAACCAGGCCAACCTAAGCCAATATGCTCTGCCTGGCACTGTGGAAGGATGTTGTGAGAATTTAATTACTAACTGCAAGTTACTGTGCATATGGCAAATTTTAAATGTAGTGGGGTTTTGTTTTTTTTTTTGCCTCCAAGATAAAACCACCCAGTTGTTTAACTCCAGCTTATTAAGAGTTCTATCTAGCATTTCTGATAAAATTGTTTCAGATTGTACACCCTACAGAGAACAGCATGCTGTCTTTTCCTATCTATGAACTGCTTGCAGGCCATAAATGCCATCCAAGCCAAAGCGAGTCCTCTTTGCCCTTCTGTAAGCCTGATTTGAATGTTAGAGATTAGATTTCCTTCATTGCCTTCTTGTAAGAAAGCTTTTGGAAAAACATTTGTTTTATGTGATAAGGTACAACAAAACATCACTGGCACAGAACTTCTTAGTTCTGGCAGCAAGAGATTCACCTTGGGGAATGAAGGGAGGGAGGGAGAGAGGGATGGTGGAGGTATGGATTGTAAAAACACATTTAAAATAGTTTTTACTTGTCATGTCCTTTTCCACTATTATGATGCTGTTGATGCTCTTCTACTGTTTGGCCTCTGCGTGCCATAAGAGCTCTGTGATATATATCACACTGATATTTACACACTGCGTAAGTCAGAACCTTATCTTGAATCAGAGTTCATCAGCACATTAACAAGAGAAGGAGAAGTAGTTTTTAGAGTGTTATTTATTTTAGAGTGTTTAGAGTATTAATATATAGATTATATGTATATATGGCATATTAATTCCACACGTTTTCATGAAGTCATCAGGCCTGGCACAAATTAACTGATTAGGAACCTCATTTTTCTAAGCAGCCAGCATTTTTCTACTTAAGCTAAGTCTTCAGAGGGTGTATAAAAGAACAATTCTGTGAGACATGATGCTGTGTGCATTTGCCTCAGACTAAATTTATCACCCATGAACTTTTCAATGCATTTCAAAGGAAAAGAAAGAAAGACAACCTAAAGGTCCACTGTTTTGGCTTGTGCTCAGGCAAAAAACTTAAAATTTACTTCAAAAACCATTAGAATGCTAAGATCTTGAATAGGTTTAATAATTACACAGAGTCATAAAGAGGGAGAAAAGCCTTGTGTCACCCTGGCCAGACGGCTGGCAAAAAGGTCTCTGATTCAGACTCAAGAAAGATGGCTTGGGTCCAGGATCAAAACATGGAGCAGGCCCCTAAGAGATGAAAAGTGTCGTGACTTTTTTTCCAATAAGGCTGAACACAACACAAATCCCTCACTGCCCCTCAGGAGCCAACTGAAGCTTTGAACTTCCTTTCTTTTCAGAAAAAGAAGGCACAATGCAGTATCCTGGGCCTCAGTATTATGATAGCTTGAGATTGTGAGGAAAAAACACGGCTTGGACATGCTAGGATGTATTCTGAGTGTTAAAAAAAACCCAAACTCCAACAGGGTTATCATTCCAAATGTACCTTTCCAAAGAAAAAGGAAAAACATTTTCAAAATACCTTTGCCACTTCAATGAACCTGCAGTCTGCTCTCAAGAGTGACCCAAAATTACTTATACCATCTAAAAAGAGAAAAAGTGGAGCAAAAGTTATTTAGGTTCAGATTCACAAAAATATTTAACTACTTAATTGTGGTGAGCTGGACCTCAGCTGATCTGCTGGACTCACATTTGCACCCTAGATGCAGATTATAATCTCATAACTCTCCCTTTGGTCAGCAATACCAGAACATCCAGGATCTGCCTAGCCTTGACCTCGTCTGCAGGGTGAGAGTGGCCAGGTCAGCACCTCGCCTAGAATCATCCCTAGTAGTCCCAACATCTTGCTAATTGGCTTTTTAATACAAAACAATCAGCTTTGCAATGAAAGTAGCACTTTCTCCAGTTTAAACACATCACTTTTGTGTTTAATTTCCTCCTTTTTGATGATAGGTGGCACCAGCTTCTCCTCAGAAATGCCAATGCTTGAAGTACACAGAGAATTTCAATAGGTGTTGGCAAATGTTTCACTGCTAACACACCACAGCACTGACCTGTATATTTTGGAGCTCTGTCAACAGATTAGGCAGATTTCACTGTAATAAACTGCAAAAGCAGAAAAATCTTTCCTGAATCCCAATTAAAATCCCTTTATTAAAGCTCAGTTATTCACGTAAGGAACCCAGGTGAATTGCTGTGTGTCAGTTCACGTTTTCCAAGCTGGACAGTGCAGCTCAGTTTTCTTTAACTCCCACTTTTCCAGTTCAAGGAGATCCTGATGTGTCTTGTCCTTCCCATTCCATTACTGGAACTCTGAGTTCCTCAAGAATTTTTTCTGCCAGCTGGGCCCACCCAAAGAGTCATCTGAAAGCTTACACTGTCAGCAAGACAGAGGCTGTTAGGAAGCTCTGCTTGGCTTTTTAAAAATAAATAATGTTTCACACATTATCCAATGAATGTCACATCACTTTGCTGGTCACGGCCTTACTCTTAAGTTCTGTAAATGTCAGAATTTTGTTAGTTAGAAGGCTCTTTTTTTCCAGTGCAGATTGTCTACATCAGTAACAAACCTGAAAGAAGGTTGATAGAAAAGGACGAATCCTAAAAGGAAAATTGTAGGATTTGGTTAAGTATTAAAAGTGGGCTAATGGTAAGAAGAACAAGGTCCAGAAAAATCTTGCACTAAATTCACATAGGTTTTGTTTGCTGGTTCTTAGGATTAAACACTGAAATAAACTCTTGTATTTATTCACAAGTTAGGAATGTTTCATATATTCTAGAATAAAGAAAGGAGGTTTTGTTTGTTTGTTTGCTTTTACCTCGACATTACAGACAGAAAAATACCCCTGTCCTTGTTTCCTTGCTTTAAATTCCAGATAAAGAGTCAGGATGCAAAGGCAAGGCTAACTAATAAAGGTGCTCAACTACATTACAGTAACAATAGACAACATGACCAAGCCATTATAGGCCGAAAAATCATTATCACTGCCACTCAGTGCTCAGTTACAGGCACATATTAATGATTCACAGTCAATTCATGAAGATGTATTGAACAAAAGGGTGGCTACATCCACGGAATACATTCTTCACAGTGAAAAATCTGATGCTTAGGATAACTTCTGCAGTAAAAATGTTATCAGATGCAGAACTGCTGACTGCTTTATACAAACCTAATTTTGCCAGATATTATTCACAAAACATTCATTCTAGCAAGCATATGGTACCTTCAAAGGTGATGTTTCTCCTTCCAAGAAATGCTGGCTTGATTACAATAGGAAGTTGGGTCTACAGAATGCCTTGGCTCGAAACAGAGCAGTGTTTCTACAGAGTGTCCTCAGTGTGGAGTTACAAAGAAATGGGAAAGAATGCAAAGACTGATCCTGGGAATGGAGCTAAATTTGCCGAGGCTGTATCAGGCCATTCCTTCTGAGGCTGGTGGTATTGTCACCCACCTGAAGACTACAGCCAACCCTACCTCCTCTGGGAAATCCAAGGAATCAATGGCTGCTCTTCCAATTAATTACTGTTCTTCCAGAAATTGTGAAGGAAAAAGCTTGGATATTCAAGTGTCACCCAGCTGATTCAGCTGAACCAGAGGGGTGGAAGAGAGTCAGGAACATGGGCACACGTCCCATCCTGGTCACTCAGCTGTAATACTGGGTGCTCCACAGTCTCCTGCCAGCAGGAGCAGCAGGGCAGACAAGAGTGGAAGAAGGACTTGGATCTTTTCTCAGATGCTCTGTTCTCCTTGATCACAAATTGCAAACTTTGTCATACATACTGGAAAAACAGCCTGGCTGAGATCCAAAATCAATGTTAAAACCAGCAATGTATGTTTTACCCCACTGAGCAGCTCAGGAACCTGATGGGTTCTCACCCTGCTATCACCCAGCACAAGAGATGACACAGACCATCTGCTTGTGCAGTTACCAAGTTGTTTGCTGGTGACACAAAAAAAAGGCATGACAGTCAGTTCAGAAATACATTTTAAAACAGGATGACAGAGGTCAAACTAAGAAGGGTGTTAAAAAAGAGTTGGCAGCAGCTATTCACAGCTTTTCACCATAAGAGAACTACAGGGCATCCTATGGAATGAGAGGCTGTGGTACTGACTCACAGCAACCGTGCTATTTATTACAGCAGGATGTTGTGATACCTAGAGCTCTAAGTGGATTGGATACATACAGGCCCAGTGTCATTAAATCTAATGGTTGGGTTGCTGTGTAGAGCCTCTGGCTTGGGAAGGCCTTACCTTGAGAAATTAGGGGGAGATACACGGTGAAAGGATCATTCTACACTTTCCCTGCATCCTATTTCATTCTTCTAAACACCATTTATTGACTGATTGCGGTGGTGACATGCTGGGGTATGTAGATGACAGTAGTCTGTGCTGTTATCAATCCAGTTTTGGATGTGCACCCTCAGGGCTAAGTGTCTTATGCGTGTGTGGTGACTACCTTTCAGAACATAATATGTGCAATTTAAATTTTAAAATGCCCATATGCTTTGCTATTCTAATTTTCCTTTGTGTGAATCTTGGAATTTTAATACGTGTGTCCAAATGTGCAATGATAAACCATGCAGCTCATGTCAGCAGTAAAATGCATAGTAATTTATTAACTTTTTCAATGTGAATACAAATTGATTTGATGATGTGCCACATAATGAAAAAATATTTGCAGTCACAACTTGCATTCTAGTTGCTGCATTTTTTTAAAATTAACCATTACAAAGAGTTTGAAAACTGCACAACACTTGTTGATGGTCAATAGGAAACACTAATACTATGAAAAGTAATCAATGCTTCTACATGTCTTTGAAGACACTCTTGATTCAGAAACTGTCTTTCAAAATCAGGTTGCCATATATTGTTTCACGGGGTATTTGAAGCATTCTTGGCCAAAACCCATTGTTTTTATTTAGGACAACCCCTGAACTCAACACCTTTTAGTTACATGTCATTAATACTTTTGTAATGTAAGTCACTATATTTTATGAAGCCATTCTAAAATCCATTATAATGTACTAAAGAGGTCACTGTAGTTTGGGATTCTTTCCAAAGAGAATTTCTGGGTATTAAGTTTCCTGTGGTGGCATAAAGATCTAGAGACATGTGAAAATCTGATCATTCCTTGGTTTCTGTCCAGCCTGTTAGCTAGATCTTCTAATTTGCAATACCATCTTTTATCTGTGGTATGACCTCTACCACTGACTTTGATCAGCACTAAGAAGCAGGCAGTTAAAATAGCAGCAGGCAAAAATAGAGCATCATTGTTAAAAATGCCTTCAATTAAACAAATTCCAGCAGTTGTTCTTCCTCCCAAAGCCCCTTTTGAAAAAACAAAGGCATTTATGCCCTAACTGAACAATAATATGCTAAACTCCCTCTGAACTACAACCTCTATTGTAGTTCTTATAGCCCAGCTCCCTAGATCCTGAAACAGGCCATAATGCCCTTTTGTATGGCTGGTAATGAACCATTTCAAATGAATACTGGATACTGAAGGAATTACATGCTGTGTAATTGATCTAAAGAACAGATTAGGACTGGTGCTATTTCATTAAATCTGACTAGCTATGACCTAAGTACTTAAAATTGCAGCTATCCTGTGTCAGATAGATTACACCCCTTGTCACATGGCAAGTGAGGTTTTCATCTACTAGATCACAGTTTTTTAAAAGGAACAGGCCAATGAAAAGGGCTATAAATGAAGGACCACGAAGGCTTCATCTTCAGACACATTGAACCCTGAATTATTCATTCAGCTGAGAGAAATACTTTAGCACTTTCAAAATATGCATAAAGACCTGCTCTTTGTTTCCATATTTTGGTCTTACATCGCTTCCGTGGAACCTGAGTTTGGTTTTTTGCATGTGGAACAGCCCTGAAGAGTTCTGGTGGGTGAGCACAATAGAGATCTCACATGATTGCAGGGGAATCCAGTGGGTCCTTCCAAAGCATCAACTTTTCTTTTGGTTCCTTCCCACTGGAGCTTAGCATGCCTCAGGAAGCAGCAAGCCAGTAAGGCTAGAGGACAGTTCTGGCTGAGGAACAAATAGATTCGACCAAGCCAAAATTAAATTCAGCTTGGAAAATAGTTCGTAGCTCTCAAAAAATAAAGCGCTTTTTATTACCTTAGGACTCCAGCTAAGTTTTAGGGACCCTAACATGCTTAGACAATTATATTTTTCCTGGGTTAGCTTTCACAACAGCATGCTAGACTTTCTTACTAGTGTGCTGGTCTTTCTTACCTTCTATTCTTTTGTCCTATGACCTAGTATTTAGCTCTATAATCCCCTAAATCAAACAAAATAGCATAGAAAGCCTTTGATCTGAATTTTCTCCACAAGGCATATTACACTACATTGAATACTTTTCATGAGATCTAGAATGCTGCACTGTGGGAAACAAGACTGAAAATTTGAACACCATTAAGCAGGATTTCAGATTGTACTAAGGGGTGAAATACTGACAAAAGAACTGTAGACTTTGGTTAAAACAGATAATACTCAAGGCTTTTTATTATTATTCCTTTGACGAGAGAATATTTAAGACCCTCTCACATGCAGAGTCACCATGTTAGTACCACAGCCAAAGCAGTGGTTCATACAGATAAAGAATAAAGTAAAATTAATCCAACAGATGTGTTTTGCAAATATAAGAAATTGTTCCAGCAAGTCTAAAAAAAATGACAATCACATAAAATACCAACTCCACCTTTTAAGAGTTATTTGATTTCTTTTATATTATTATGTAAATCTCAAAGCCATTTATCTACCACAAAAACCTGTTTTCCTTCTCATACCCTAAGTCTGGCTCTTGCAAGCCTCCTGCAGCTGGTGGCCTTGACACTGCCAGGACTGGCCACTCTCAGACAGTGTGGCCACAGTCAAATGCTCTGCACTGAGCACTGAGGGGCCAAATTCCAAGACAACCAATTCTCTTTGACCATGATGGTGTCAGTGAAGGTCTGAAATCTCCCTTGAAATCTCTGTCAGTAAACACAGATCTATCTGGTCCTGTCAGTTTCAAAGCTCCTAAACTGCCCATCCCAGACTCTTTTTAGGAGAGTAGATTTAAACTCTCGTATTCCTCTAAATATTCAGCTTTCCTTTTTCATTTACCCAGGGTTTGAAAGGCTTGCTGACCCACTGCTAACCAAGGATCAAGTGTAGATTGCTAATTCAAGACAAGGAAAAATGAAAGGGTAAAAGAAAGCACATGGCATATTTGCTTCTGTTCAGTACTGTAACTTTATACTCTAACACATATTTAGTAGTCACACTGATACATAATTAATTTCCACTTCCTGCCATGTTCATATAAAATAGCACTTACTCACTGGAAAGACTAAAAAGGGGTGTGAATGACCTGTTACTCCCCCAAAATCTCACCTGGCAAAACCATCTTTTCCTACTTTTGCCTTCTCACCTCCCTCAAGGGGTAAAATGCCATCAGAGCAAACAAAGGGAGAATACAGCTTTCATACAGTTTAAAAGGTGGAAATTGTATTTGGAGAGAAGATGAAGACACTTACAAACGCACTCCTTTACAAAGCCTTCAACATCTGCTGCATAGATGGTAAATATAATTTTAAATTGTCTGATAGCTTAACATAAGGAGGTTAAATGCAGGGCAGCTGTTCCCAATCTATATTTAGCCTGAAGCCTCCTACCTGTTTTGGACCTGCAGGAAAGCTTGATTACTGATATCGTCCGTGATTTTCTGCAGTATTGCTTGGTTTATCAAAGATACTATTCTCCCTGCAGGTCCTATTACACTGTTCAAAAGGTTGTGTACAACTTACTATAAACACAGAATTTTAAATATTTATCTCACCCAGAATTATTCTTTCGTACATGTTCATGTGTAACCTGGTCCATGAGACATGACTAAAGATCAGCAATTAGCCACAAGGAAACTCCAGGAGAATTGCCTTTGTATTGCATCTTGCACACTCTATTTCAAGAATAAAATTGGGGCAAAATATAGTGATATGCTTTCTAGATAGTAACCAAGAGTTGACAAGAACTGATGGATTTTGCATGTTAAAAGTAAATATTTTATTACATATCATGCCCTTGAAAAATTAACTTTGTTTCCATTAAATTTTGTTCAGCATGCCTTGAAATAGGAATGGCAAAAGTTATTCAAGGAACAGATCACCAAGATTCACAGTACCATAGTGACCGCAATTACCTATTTTCCTAGCTCAGTAAAACAAAACAACCTTTTTTTAAAATAACTATAAAATATTAAACTGTGAAATTGACAGATACAATCTCTGTCTCTCCTTCAGTATGACTGAAATCATCTGTACAGAAAAGCTGTGTGCCACGGACCCACATCCAAAACCTGCTGATGACAGTGGTCATCAATTTTGACAGCCTTTTGGAAAAGACCTTGTCACTGCTCTGTCCATATGCACTGACCCTGCATGAACCACTGGATACATCATTAAATTCAGGTTTACAAAGATACTGCCAATTGGTCAGCTACAGTAAAATATTTATATTTCAGAGTAACAGTATTTATATATGCTCTCTACCTCTTGCTTTCTTATCACTAGGCTTGTGTTTGTTTTCCAAATGCTGAAAAGACTTTGTTGGTTTGTTCAGGAAATTTGTCTAGACAGTGCTCACACAGCATATTTGCTCACATTTAACATTTTCACAGGATGGGAAACAAAATGGAAGATCTGAGTTTTTAAGCTCCACAGATGGCACCTAAGCCAGTCAACTATTTCCAGAATAAGGAAATTATTCTGCCTTGTTCCAGGCAGTCTCTGGAACAACACAACAGTGACCTGCAGGACAGGACACACACTCAGGGCTTTGGGGCCAGCTGAGGCCTCCTCAAATCCATCCATCCACCAGGACATTTCCTGCCTCAGAAGAGCCAAATATCCAAGTGCTAAATTGTGATGCCTCTACAGCCAACAAATGTAAAATGTGGCAATATAAAGGAGCGTGTGGCTATTTTACCTATTCAACATTTATCTGTGTCTAACTAGAAGAGGTCTCTAAAATGCTGCTCTCCAGCAGCTCGAAGGTTGAGAACCACCTGTAAACATTTGCAGAACAGTCTCTCTCTAGAAATAGAGACTCCTAAACAATCAACCTTGAAATGTAGCATATATTATAATATATTTCCAATGGTATTTACAGATCATCTTGTTTAGTACCACGAACCAGACATGCTGAAAAGGTAGGATTTTTCCAGTCCTCTTTTATACGAAGTACAATAAAAAAGGCACATAATTATTCACGTAGGAGTTGTGCACCAGTCCAAAACTTAAAGCTAAAAAGCTACCCATTAGAGAACTCTCTTTATGAGGCAGTATTGGGATGTCTCCTTTGAACTCAGCATAGAAAGATCTGTCAATTCCTCTTGGAGAGCTTAAGGAATCCACTTTCTTGTTGTGTTCTGGTCTTCACAAGATTTCCAAATCAAGAGAAAACTCCCATTAAGTTTCCCACTCCAATTAAGTTGAGGGGACAAAAAGCTGGAGCAAGGAAGAGTCAAACAGGGCATGTATGTGTCTGCTTTCCTTTTTCTTCTTTCTTTCCTAGGAATGCCCAACGATGGAGGACTCTTGAGAGCCAAGACCTGTTCAAACTAATTTGCTTTAAGACAAATGCCTCACGAGATATGGCACACTGAGCAATGGACACCAGCAGGAGAGGCAGCTCAGCCCCACAGTCAGTGCCGGCCGTGTTTGATCCAGTTTCTAATCATCCATTTCTGCCCCGAGCACCTTTGTACAACTAATCTGAGCCCAAAATTGGCATCCTTTGACATTTCCACTTCTAGACAGCGGCCAGTGTCTCTACTGACGATTGGGCCATTCTGGAAAAAAAAAAGAGGGGACAAAAAAGGGATTAGAGGAAGGAACACACAAGGTGAACAGACTAGAAAAAACAGTGCTAGATCTGTAAATCCTTAAAAAACATTATAAAATGCTTTTCTGTATATATATCAAGTGATAAATGCACCAGAAAGTGCTAGAAATTCCTAGGAAAAGCTAGCTAACACATAAAAAGTACCAAAACAATTCCTTGATAATTGTACGTTTAGGAATTGCTGGGAAAATCCCCCCAAATCACTAGAAAATCTCTAAAAAGCACTAGTGAATCCCCATAGGGCACAAGAAATAGGAAATCCCAGAGATTGTAATAATGCTTTCGAAAGCCTTAAAAATGATTTGAAGATCCTAGATCATAAAAAATGCCTATAAAGGTACTAGAAAAATTCTAGAAAAGTTCTAAGTGCAAAAACTCCTGGACAGTAAATGACTACAAGCATGTTCTTTCCTTACAGAAACTGAGAATATTCCAAGAAAGGATAAGTAAAAATTCCCAGAAAGCATACCCCAAAATTTATAGTAATAATGAAAGAATATTCCTGGGTAGCACACAATCTTTGGAAAACATATCTGACTATTTCTAAAAAGAACTGGGGGGAATTCTTTGTATAGCCCTCCTTGTTTTTCATTAAATACTCTCTAGAGCACCATTCCTCTCCACTTTATCTCTTTCAAGGCTTCCTCAGCTCTTCCACACCTGTGTGAAATCCCAGAATCTCTGTGCTGGCCTCAGGACATCTTCACACTTCTTGAGGGTGGGTGTCCTGCCCTTGCCGTCGTCCACCAGGCATTTGGAGTCGGGCAGGAAGGCGGTGGAGCCCAGCGGCCCCAGCTGCAGGACACCTTCCGAGCTGTAGCGGACGAGCTGGGGGAGAGAGGAGAGTTCTGAGCTGCTGAGGAGCCCTGTGTCCTGCTGCACGCTTCTCACAGCATACTGCACAACACAGGTCACATCTGGGACAGCCACGACACACAATAATCTAGAGTAACACCATACCCTGTCAGGAGGCTTCAGCCTGTCTGCCCAGACATCATGAGCCTCCAACGGCTGCAGGCATCTGCAAGCATCTCCTCCTCCTGCTTCTCAACCCAACCCTTTTCTACTCCTCATGGTTTATGCATCACACCTGTGTCCTTCATTACATTCTATGCTGTTCACCTGTTTTCCACAGCTGAGGCCCATTGGGGATGAGGCTGGACCACAGCCCCATTCCCAAGTATCACAAACCGGGTACCTACAGGTGCTGGCTCTGCTCAAGGGCAAATCTTGGCAATGCTGGTAAAACCCAGAACACAACATTCCCTTCTCCCACACTTCTGCTCCCCACCACTCCCCACCCACTATGTCACTGCAAAAAGGGCAATCAAGGAAGTGAGGTAATCAATATGTAAATCATGCCCACTCAGCAGGAGTTGATTTAACAAGGACACGATGTCAATTTTGTCGTGCAGTTTGTTCTTAAGAACTCTGTTAGAGGCTATTGATAGCAACAAGTCTAATTAGTTTTTGTAAATAAACATTACTGAAAAAATCCAACCATGCAACCAGTATCCAAAAATATGAGGGGAAAAAAGAAACCATGAGGGAAATGGCAGCAAATTTGCTAACATATGCTTCAGGCCTACGTAATAAAGAACGACACTCTGGTATTTCAGTTTTGTGTAAGGCACATTAAAGCGAAAATGCACGATGCTAATTTGGCAGCAGGCCAATACATCAAATCAGACTTATCTACTCACTTCTGTGCTTAAACCCAGAGTCATTAAAGCAGCATAATATTTTGCCCTTCTTACTCTGAAAGTGCAACACCCAGGTGCCAAAGACTGCAGAGTGGAGTCAGATATGTGGCTTGTGTGCTGGCAGTCTGGATGCTGCAGGGTGAGGATCTGATCCACCAAAGAAATGCAATAACCACCCAGGAGATTCACTGCCTGTCTGGTCCTATTGCTGTTATATGGCTGAAATTACTTAACAAGAAAGGCAAGGAAGGTCAGAAGTGCCTGCCATTTATTGGATGCCACTGACCAGTGTGTGAGATATCATTAAGAGTCAATCAAAACCACTCAAATTAGAGTCTGGCTTTCTACTGCCATCCTTATTAACCTCAGAAGAATCATGCTGTGAATAATCATTTCTTGCTGGTGGTAAAAAGAGCATGGTCTACTTGCTCCCAGACCAGATGCTCTTTGACATAGTATGTGTTCATTTTCCCACCTGCCACTTCTGCTCAGAGCAGCCATGTGAAGCACAGAGGTAGAAGAGAGCCTGCATCAGAGAGATAACCACAGGAGGATGCTCTGGGTATGAACAGTGCCTTTGTCATGGCACAGTCTGTACACACTTAATCAAGACACTTTTGGGGTTTTTTTCCACTCTGAGGTTAGGAGGGACATATGTAAAATAAGCTCAAGCAAGCAAAATAATTCAAAATACGACAGCACTGCCAGGTCAGACAAATTAACTTTGTTTTTCCACATAAAAAGGAGCTGGGAAAAAAAATACAAATCAAACACAACATTTTGTATTTTTTTTTAATAAAACCAGACTGTATATTTCACACTTCTATTTAATGGGTTTTCAGCAGAATTCAAATGAACTGCAGGTATGGCTGAAACACTGACCAGAAAATGTATTCATCTTGCAGTCTTTACTATCTCTCTGTAGTCCCAAAATACCTCTCCACAAGCTTGTTGGCTTTGCCATATGTAGATAATCAGAAGCACTGTTTATAATGGGCTATCTGCTCTGTAGGATAGGATCAATTTTCCTTTTTGAGATGAACAGCATTTTCTGTACTGGTATTAAAATGGCCTAAAACATTCTTTGTCATCAGAATCTCAGTAGCCAGAGTTACATGTGCTCTGTATCACAGTGGTCATGCACTTTGTTATAGAGCAGCCTGTCAAAGCAGAAAGTACCAGTCCTGCTTAGGCTTTAGAAGTGGAAGATACATTAACTCTATTCTAAACTATCTGCAGTATTGAAAGTGGCAATTTGTGTTACAGCTCAACAGGGTCAGGGATGGCTCAGTGCAGGAAACTGTTATCTGTACAATCTTGAGACAAATGGAACAGCATGGGCTTAATTTCCTGAATCTGCACTTTCTGTCAAGTTTTTATGGCTGTTCCAACAGTCATGAAAACTTAGGCTTATTCTGCAATAAAAGAGAATTCTAAAAAAACCCACCCACAATGGATTATCTCAGTTCAGACCATATTACATAGAAAATCTGTAGAGCCTGCTTCTGCAAAATCAGACCAGAAATTAAGGTTCAAGAAACTACTATATGATTAATAACATCTCCCTCCAAAGAATTCCTGTCTGAACTTCCTAGAGACAACATAAACTGCAAAAATAAAACAAGCATTAAAATAAGTTGCTTATTACTATAGGCTAGAAAGCAGGAACTGGGATACAGCCAATTAAAATTATACCTCCTGTGTTCAAACTTGATCTTATGGGTCACTAACGTATCCACAAAGAAATAATCCCTATTTGTGTTAGGACTATGGTCATCATTCACCATGTCAAATCCATTCCCAGTGCCAACCAGCCAAAATCAAATGACAAAGTTCCCTTTATTAAGAAATATTAAATCTTACTAATTAAAAAAAAATCTGTGCAGGTTTTGATGGGCTGAGATCCTTAGATATCCACACACTCCAAATTGCAAGCTGCAGACCAGCAGCACACTTTTATACATCACATGGGGATGGACCTTCACCCAGTTTTTATCTTTTATCTAGGAAGAGCTAAAGGATTCAGATGACACTGAAGCCAAGTGCTCTATTAAATACTCAAGATATAATCCTGATACTATCTGCTATACTGATGTAAGATAGGATAGTTTTCCCTTCAACATTCAGAAATCTGAGCAGAATGCAAAAAATGTCAAAGGTTGTTTATCAAAGCCGCCACATCTGGATAAAAAATACTCAGTGCTGCTGCCTATGGAATATGATCCTCCAGGAATATTAATGTGATAAGAAAATGGCAGCTTTAAACTGGAGGATTTGTCTTCAAAAACATCCATTCATGCTAATTTCCAATCAAGTGAAAAAAGCACCAAACGATTGCAGGTAATTGTTTGTAGGAAACAGATACTAGGATGGGCCTGGTAGCTTTCCCCACTAAATTTAACCTCTCTCTCTCACTCTTGTTCTCCAGGCAAAAGGAAATCTTTAATGGTTCCTCAGTCCTGCAGTTAAGGCAAGCTGCCAGCTGACACAGGAACTGACACAGTGAGTGATGCAGGAATCCCAAACACCCTACATCTCCAGAATACCTGTCCCCTCAAGGCAAGCAGATCACAGGTTATCAAACTTCCATGTTTGTTCCAGAATTCCACCCACTGCTTCCTGCAAGTGGAGAAACCACCTGTTCACCCACCCTGCTGCCCTCCAAATCCGGGCAGTCACAGCTCTACCCAGCAAAATGTGAAATATCTGCCCTCTAGCAACAGTTTAAGCAGAGCCTTTCATCTCCTCTCACTCTGTTTGTGTAGCTGCTACCCCAGGAACCCGAGCACAGAGCTCTCCCTTCCTTCTGCTTGTTCCCACTGCAGAGGGAGGTCTCTCTTTCACAGCTGCAGTGCCTTCCCTCTCTGCTGTGAAAGGGAAGGGAGGAGGGTTGAGAGGGAGGCTGTTCACCCTGGCCCTTCTGTCCCACGATGTCATTTCATTAAGTTCTCCTCTCTTTCACACACCATGTAATCAGCTCCACATCACGGCATTCAAGACAGACTCTGAGACAGTGCAAATTTCCACTGGGCCTGTGTAGTGCTCCCAGATGGTTCAAAACCTGCATGTCCTTTAACTATTCTACTTCCAGAACAACACCTTCCACTTTTGGGGGCCTTGTACCTGTCACAACCCCACTTTTTACATTTTTTTGTAATTCATTTTACAACAGAAGTGTATAGAACCACTGGGCTTTACAGCTGATTGTACAACAGAGGCCACACACAGAGGCAGAGCAGTTCAAGACTCCAAATATATTCCTTTATTTACCAATCTTCTGTAGCCCTGACTGTTTCTCCCAGAAGTATTTGCAAATGTTTTTTTCCTGAAAGCCATTAGACTCAAACTTCAGATCCAATGAGCACATATAAAAAGGACACTACTTTGCTGTAAAATAGGTTTTGAAATCAACTCAGACTGACGCAAAACCTTGTCTGGATATTCTTAGCTGTTAGCTTACAATGACTTAGCTCAAGTCAAACTCATTAAACTAAATTGATGTAAACTCAGGCTAAATGCATTCCAGAGCATCCACAAAAGAGCTTGTCCCTGTTTGAATAAAGAAATTTAAAAGCTGATATCATTACAAAGATGTGATTTATCATGGTGAAAGCTGATCTTGAAAATACACATAGGGAAAGGCAATTTGTTCATGGAGCAGTCACAGGGGAGTGGTTTTATTTTGCCACTGTAATGCAGGACAACAATATCCAATGGAAACAGAAGAATAAGACATAGAGAAAAAGAACATTTTATCACAGATGAACAGTAATCTTATTCCGAAGTCAGCTTTCTTTAAACACCTGCCTGATTTGGGTGGGTTTCAGTAGAACCATGTGTACACTAGAATTACTGGTAATCTGCTTGTCAGAATTGAAGAGTATGAAAAACAAACAGGGCTGTAGCTAAACAGGGAGAGGCTTTCACATTGGTAGGACATAGGAACACCAGTGATAACCCAAGTGGGGAAAGGGAGTTCCATATTTATATGAATTTACATTCAGTAGGCATGTACAAATAACCCAAATCTCAGCTCAGCAGGGGTATTTTATGTCCTGTGCTTGAGATGAAAAATGTCAGAAATGGAAAGCTAAATGCAGCAGACAACTATGCTCACCCAGGCTGATTAGAAGAGGGGCTTTAAAAATGTTTATTTAATATATTAAAATGCTTGCTGTCAACACCTTTCATGCTATGTGCTTGAATATCCTTGATTAGGGTTTGTGCAGCTGTGGTTCTCACACTGAATTAATTTTGTAAATTGTGGTGAGATTATAGAAGTTTTCCAGCTGTGTAATCATTAATTAACTTGGCTGCATTTGAGTGGCTCCAACCCATGCTTCTCTGTGAAATACTCAGCTTAGATAAAATATCACCTCTTCCTTCACTTGGTGTTTCTTGCACAATGAAAACTCTTTTCCTGTTTTTTGTCAGTTTGTTTGTTTGTTTTAAAGGAAAAATTCACTGTATCTTATGCTCTCATCTATTTTCTCCCTGAAGTCAAAGCCTACTCTGTGAGACAGGAATCATGGAGGCAAACAAGTAGGTTAAGGACTTAAATTGCAAAATAAATTACAGTCAGAACCATTTATTTCATTACTCTTCTAAGTGCTAGCACACTATGCTAGAGATTAGATGTTGCTAAGGGACTTTCAGGAAAGACTTAAATCTGCAACTTTCTGTTCTGATTAGAATGGAGCAGGAGACTGAACTCTCTCTGAGCACCCTGACATCTCTAATGAGAGTCTTCTTGAGAAGCTAATTTACATCTATTTAAGCAATGCTGTTTTGTTACCTTACTCAAAGGCTGCTCCTTCCACCTCTACTAGGAGAGTGTCAGTCAAATACTCCATAATGATCCTGCCAAAGGTGGACATTGTGCCAGCAGGAATTACTGCCTGTCTCACTTGGCCTCCGTGGTGATGCACGAGCCAGGACTCCCAATTAATATATGCATGACTGAACCTTGGATAATTGTTAAACCTGGTAAGGTCAGAGTTTATTTACACATGAGAATGTTGATTAATATAGTTTTGATTCAGATGCTACTTCGAAAGATACTAGAATTGCATTTCAGAAGAAGCTCAAGTTCTGGATTTAAATAATATCCAACTTGTATAAGTAAAATCACTATGAGCATGGAAAAAAGAAAATGTCATTTCTAAATCTTTAGACATCTGAAAGAAAAGAATAATATGCACAGGAACTGACAAAAAAAAAAAGAGAAATCATCTATTTTAGAAAAGTCTTAGAGGATATTCTTAATTCCCTTTGAAGCTGATGTTAAATATGTGCTTAACTTTTTGCCTACTCAGGGAATCAAATCAGCAGCTTGATAAATAATTTCTGCCCAGAAGCCTGATGGACCAAGGAACAGTTAAATTAAAGAGCTACCATGAATAAGTCATGTCATAGCAAGAGGAACTGCGCACTCACACAGACTACCTAAATTAATTGATCTTCAGTGGATCTCTGTTATTTAAACAAAGTAATGTGATTCTTCTGTTTTTCTTAACTGGCAGCTTCAAAGTATGGATTCACATCTGGACAGCCTTGGAAAAGGCACCTGACAAGACTGGAGTAAAGCCAGGCATTTGCCTTTGCAGCTCAGAATTATACTGCCAAACTCAACCCAAAC
Source organism: Irena cyanogastra (assembly GCA_013397155.1). Classification (NCBI taxonomy): domain Eukaryota; kingdom Metazoa; phylum Chordata; class Aves; order Passeriformes; family Irenidae; genus Irena; species Irena cyanogastra. The sequence continues at coordinate 452,790 of VWZV01011712.1, forward strand.
ACATCCATTTACTCTTTGTTTCTTCTGCATAGTCTCTAAGTTCAAGGTTTCTCTCTAATGATGGGATTTTCAACATTTACCTGGGAGGACATTCCATGGCATGGATAAAGGATGGCTTTGTCATCCTCTTCAGCCCCCTGGTCCAGGCAGTAGCCACTGGCTTTGCTGTTCCGCACCTATAACCAGAGCAGAGTGAAAAGAGTTCAGCTGGAAATTAATCCCTGTTTTAGTCCAGTCCAGCTAAATCTCAGCTGTGCTACAGCTGCTGAAACAAGTACTATGTAAAACTGTTCTCTGAGGGACACATGCTTCTCCTTCAGCAATGACAGGCTGCCAGCAGCACTGAATCTGCTCCAGGAAAAGACATTATTTGTACAACCTGCTGTCTTTACACATCTTGGGTCAGAGGTACATTTTTGGCAATTACTCAAGGATCAGAACTTTCTAAAATTCACCCTAAGAAACCCAGGCCAAGTTTTGCTCCAAAATGCCATTGTGCAAACATAAATTTTGACCCTCTATGCTGCGAATGTGGCTTTACAAACAGGATAGGAGCTTCCCAGGACTGGTGTTGGATGTGACATGCTTTTGTTTCTCCCTGTTGCTGATACCAAACCAAAAAAGCATGTGAAAATTTTTTATTTGAACTGAAAACATAGTACATTGTTATGTACAGAAGTGACACAAAGCACATTTTATGAAAGGGCACAGGTTCAGAGATCCAAGGAAATAAAAAATTCCTGTGCCTCCCTACACAAGAAGAATTTACAAGTCTATAAAAACTGGGATGGAGCTCTTGTGAAAACCCTTCCAGCCTTTCTCTTGAGGCTGCAAGCATTACACACATATTTTGAACATAGAAACACTTTAGAGATATCATAAACAAGAAGTTACTTAGACAGACACCTCCAAAGACTCAACAGGTCAATTTTGGTTTAGACTGTGAAGTACCTGACTGACCACCCCCATAATTTGGAAACAGCTGCTGCTTAAGGCATCAGAAAAAAATCAGTATATAATCCTCCATATTATAATGTACAAGCATAACAGGGAACCTGATTGGATAAGAGGGCCCACCAACAACTAAATTTCAGGAGGTTTATTTTATGGCTTAGGTGCTATAAAGCGTAAAGTAGATGAAGACAGCTTTATGAGATGGCTTTAAAAAAATGGGAATTGAGTCACTAGGAAATATATTTTTACTACTGTTTCAATCTGTTTCATATCTACTCAATACATTTATTTTCCTTGAAACTCACAAAAATACAGACATCTTTTCCTCCAGGAAAAAAACCAGAAGAGAAAGTACTTAACAACAAGCTTGATGCCATTAGGATGAAGCCTAAAGTAAGACTGAAAGGGACCTAGGTTGGGTTATACCAGATAAATACCTTGTGTGGGTCTATTCTATTAAAAATATTAAAGAAATTGATATTTGCATCATTGAACTTCCTGTTTGACTCAAGAACCTTCCATGTGACAGCTCAAGAGGAACAAAATTTATTTTGGAGTCCAGATTGCTCAGGGTCTGGTATAATTGACACAACATTGGCACTTCTGCCGATGTTCTTCACTGTTAACGACCTTCTCAGAGCTGACAGATACCAACAGCTCCTCTTGAATTTACTCAACGTCTTTTCTCAGTTCCTGATGGGGGGAGTTATATTAGGATGCAAAGTGATAGTATGGAATAAAATTTGCACTTTGTCTCAAGTGCCTGACTTATTTTTATATGAAGTCAATCAAATGGAAGAGAAAGGAACAGTCTCCATTTAGTTGTCTTGAGGAAAATACATTGCCTTTGGATTTAACTGCAGCTCATGTAGACAATTATTTGAGCTCTGTTGACCACTGACATTTTCTTTATGATGTCTGGGGCATCTTATTTGGGAAAATGATTGCCTCAAACTTATGTCTCAGTATTTTAAAATGAGAGCCAGGGAGGTTGGATATAATTGTCAGTAAGGATTACTTCACCTGCGTTACAGCATACATCGCAGTTGAGACAGCCTCAATACACAGAGTATCACCACATAATTTCAGAAGGCTCCAACCCATACAGAGCAACATCACATCACTTCAGAAGGCTGCAGGTACCTACCCTTCTTGTTCTTCAGCCCAACCTTTTATACTCCTGATGGTTCATGCATTGCACCTGTGTGCCCTCTGCTCCCTTTGGTGGTTGCTCAGCACACCTGGGCACTCCATGTCTCATTACCTTCAATGCTGCTCACCTGCTTCTCACAGCTGTACCCATTGGGGATGAGGCTGGGCCAGCCCCACTCCCAATCACCACAAACTGTGTGCCTGCAGCCTGCTGCCCTCCCACAAAAGCAATGGGGGTCCTCAAAGCCACACTCCTTAGTGTTGATTAAAAGGAGAGGAGGGCTTTCTGTTGCCACCACTGTGCTGATGTGAAATTGCTCCCTACATCCTGCCAGCCAGCCCTGAAAGCAGAGGACTGCTCGAGTGCAGCTGTGATGTGTTTCCAAAGACATGCTGTACCTCTCCATAAGTGACTGTGTTATTGTAAACTCTCATCTCAGGGTACACGTTCTCCAAGTACCACTTAAAGCTCCGGCACTGCAGCCGCTGTCGCAGAGCGATTCTCTCAGAGACATCTCCAAAGTCAACTCCGGGGTTCTGCAAAGCAGAAAATGAATAAAGAAATCTCACTGCACTGGCTTTATGGTTGCTATCTTTACTGAAATCAAACTGGAGTTCTTTTTGTATACCAAGCTGTATTTCCCTCCTTTCCTTCTTTTGTTCTAAGCAACAGCTCATCAAACAGCTGCTGTTGAGTGCAGACAATAAATATCAATGAAAGGCAGTGGAAAAAGGAGCATAAAGAACAAGTAAAACCCCAAAATAAATCAGAATAATAAGAATACAATAAGAATGTTGTTACTTACAGCAGTTCTAAGTGTTTGCAATCAATTCTGAAGCCTTTGCTTTCAGATTCATTTAAAATTTAGGCAGTAATTGTGATCTAAAATATGGCAGCTTGGTCATGCTTTACTCCAGTAAGAGATTTGAGTATTCAGTAATGTAAATAATGTCAGAACAGATCTGTTAAAACTTCAAAGCAAAGCTGCTCAAAAAGTCATTAAGCTCCACTAAGCATTCCTATAGACTAGCATTCAGTTTTTACTAGAACTGGAGCTCATTTGCAGACTTGAGCCATAGAATGCAGTTAAACTCAAAACCTTTATAATTCTACTTCAGAATTTAATTCACATTTAAATACAAATCCCATGAAGGACACAAGCTGAAAGATTCAAGTTAATATGAACAAAGTCAGCCAGTTGAAACTGGTGGGTCCTGAGTTAGAGTCTGTTAATTTAAAGTGTTATAAATCATCACAGTTCAACATCAAGACAGTAAGAGTTACCTCATCCAAAACCCTTTTCTGACACTATATTAATCAAATGAACTGAAACTGGGGAGTTTTGCATGAGCTCTCTCTGAAGCGCCTTGTGCTTTTCCTCCAGAAGAATATCGGTGCATTTTACAGATTGTTTCTAATGCAGGGTCACAAGACAGCAGCAAATCTTAGCTCAGGGTTTATTAAGATCTCCAACAGATGCCTGGTTTTCAGGAGAGAATACAAGTGTAATACTGAACAGGTTTTCCTATTTGCCACATAAAGAGTTTGCTGTGCTTGCTGCTGCTTGCTGATGCACATTCTGTCAGGAGCCCTCAGCGCAGCATCCATTCAAATGAATGTTAATTCACGTAGTACTTGAGGCTGCGTGGAAGGAGAGCAATCCTCTGAGGCACTCAGTGCAATAAATCATCCACTGCAAGATTCCTTTATCACTAAAATTGTCGAGGAATAAATCACAAGTGGGGATGTACCAAGTATTTGGTTAACTGGAATAAAGCTGCGCTGACCTGCTGCTGAAGGTTATAGGGATGTGGTCTTGCAGCTGTGCCCAAGACCATCTAGAAAAACATTATGCACACATTCTCAATAACCTGGGAGTTGTGAAAAAGATGGTGGGAAGAAGAGTTAATGTGGAGAATTAAGAATCTAAAGACGAGTTAAGAAGAGTTATAGAAGAGTTAATTTGGGTCGGCTTTGTGGTATGGGAAAAGGCATGTGTTTTACCTGCTTCTTCTTTCCTGCCCTATTCAAAATGAGGCAATGCAGTGCCCTTTTTGCAGTAGTGTTTCTACAGAGCACAAGAGCAGCAAATGGAGCAGCTATGAAAACAAATTGAGCTGTGCTCACCCTCTGTGCCAGCTGCAGTCACTGTGGGCAGGTTACAGTGTGATGGCACAAGAATGATGTGCCCATAGGATTTACTTTGTGGACATGTTCTTTTTTACCAGCTAGCAAGGTTTCTAATTCCCCTGCAGAAGGTTTTTGTGATGGTTTATGCCAGTACAGTACTTCTACCATCTGTATTGAATACTACAGTGAATAATGTCATGAACACTAACATCAGCTTCCTTTTCCTGAGAGCTAATAGGCTTATTTTTATTATGCACATTTTATCAATCAATCAATTTATTTTATGAAAAGAAAATTTTAATGTTCAGTACTTCTGCTGATTTTATGTCTTTTATTGTAGATGTGCCTGGGTTTTTTTAAAAGCTCTGCTGTATAGCTCAGTGCAGAAAACTGCATCAATAAGTAATCTCAGAGAGATTAAAGGAAATCATGTTTTGCTGTAAATGCTTATTTAAATATCATCTTTTCTCAGAATTCATTTGCACATGTCATCAAGCAAGTAAATTTACAGAGGTTAGTTTTTCATCTCCTAATTGAAAACTGACCATTTTAGCAAGTGTATTTTATGTGTGCAGACAGGGCCAAAAGGCCCATAAATTTTTAATGGACACTGTTTTGTCTTCCTCCTATTGTCACAGAAATCTTGTGTGGGAAAAGTGATGCAGTATTTCCTTTTGTTAAGGGAAAATAATTCTCTGCAATCACCTCTTGTGCCGAAAGAAGTCACCAAAAACATATTTTGGAGACCTTGTTCCAATATTGAACAGCAGTGAGTGAATTTAGAGCTGTGAGAATATCTGATATATTCAGAGATCACATGGACAAGGAGGAAACATTGCTTCTCCAGGTATGTGTATTCTAAAAACTGTAAGAGGAAAGAACAAAAATGGTGTTTCATGTATTAACTAGGTACCAAAGTATACGTTTAGGACAGGCTAAATCTAATGAAGTCTTTGACAAGACTCCTATAACTTTGAAATCCAGGTCATAATTGAATATTCCCGAAGACATTGCTGGGTTTGCATATTTTCCTGTTCTGATGGGAACATTCCTGTTCCTATTTGTTTCCATCAGCTCTGGGTAAACCCCTGCTGTAAGGGTTAAGTAAACCATCCTTACCTACAGATCAGTGCATGTTACCCCTCAGCTGCTCTCCCTGTGCCCCTTCACATGAATAATTTGGATGCCAACATAGCCAAGGAACACAGCAACAGCCAGCTTCCACCTGGCTGGGATATAGCATAAAACTCTTTTCTTCAAGAATTATGCTCAGTGCAGATGTAGCATGTGATATACTTACAGAACAAAGTGATAAATTGAACCTACAGTTTATCTAATATTTATATTACATGGATTCCTAGAGGCTCCCACACGCCATCTACAATTTGTATGCACAGTGAGAAGCAGAACGTGCCCACATTGCACCTCTCAGCCTGTGGACAATAAAGCTATTTAATGTGTGATTCTTTTATTGCATACTTCGTTTTTTATGCTGGTGAGGTCTACTGAGTCTCATGATGAATGATGATATTTATTTATGGACATTTCTGTTGCCCCACTGTTGTAGCATATGAGCACCTCAGAGTTTAACAGAGCCCCAAATTAACGACTTCTGGGGAGCACATAAACCTGAGACATTTTGCTCTGGTTAAATTATAAATCTGTGTCACTGCATACAACAGTCTGGACTGAGTGCACAACTAAACTTAGACTGAGGAACCAAGTCCACATGGCAGAACTCTCCGTACTGAGCTTGCACCAAAGCACTTTCCCTGAGCCTAACCCAACCCACTTTGCGCAGCTGTAGTAACACCCTTCACCTCCAAGAGCTAATCAGGAACAGCTTTGTGTTTCTGCCTGTGCTCAGGACAGAGTGTGAGCTGTACTTACTGCCATGGGGATGTTCCAGGCCATGTAGACGTGTGACTTGAAGTCATCCATCCAGACCTCGGCGGCGCGCAGGGCGTTGCGCTTTGCATAGTAGTCGATGTCGTTGTTGTAGGGCTTCTTGGTGCGCTCGATGTGCGCCACGCGCGAGCAGGGCAGCACCTCCATGCTGCCCCCGCACTGCCACACCTGGGGGAGGCACAGAAAACACCCACGTGGCTCCTTTTTCCCCTTCAGAGGCAGTGCAAGTGCTTCTTTGCAGATGCTGCGTGTAGGGTGTTTGCTAGTCGGAGGTGAGGGCTGGTGAACAGTTCGAAAGGATCGCCCCGTTCTCCTCTCGCTGCACAGGGCAGGTGAGTGTGAGGGGGATGCAGGTGGCTGCATCAGGTACATCAGTTTAGAAGCCATAAAGACACAAGGCCTTCACCATAATATCACTGCTCTTGGGGCCATCAGGCAGAGAACTAATAGTGAGGTGGTAACCTCTGCCACGGGTGCTATTTTAATCTAGTGTTTGTTACTGAAATTTCAACAAAATTCAGCTGTGTCATCTGGCTGTGTTTGACATGTGAATGGGGTACTGGAGAGGGCTCTAAGGTCACCCCAGAGCTTCTCTTCTCCAGACTAAACATCTCCAGCTCCCTCAGACTGTCTCCACAGGAGAGGTGCTCCAGACCTCTCATCATCTTATCTCTGTACCCCTGAGCTGATGAAGAGGGCTAAAAGGGGCTGAGTGGGGATGGTGTCACCCAGCCTGCCCAGGCACCATGGAAGCCACACTATGCAATCTTCTCCCTGCAGGGGACAATGAGGACTTGTTTCTTTGCATCAGCAAGATCTGGAGTGATGCAGAATGTGGGAGGCTTACAGATTCAGCTCCCTCAGGTCTGCATCTAGTAGAAAAGGCTGAAAATGAAAGATATTAAAATATAAGCAATAATTCAGTACTTTCCAAGGTTGCCTTTTACTGAGAATAAAACCACATTTCCATACAAGATGCATTCCAGAACTATGCTGGGGCAGTTCTCCACCTGAGCTACCTTCTCAAGGACAAAGATAAAGTGCTTGGGAAGTGGCAAATAAAATCTCTGCTCTGGCTTTTCTTTTTTTAATACTTTGTTAGGTAATATTTATTTGCTGCTTTCCAAACAGTTCTGTCGTAAATCACTAGCCACTGAAATTTACATTTGATAAATGGAATGCACTGAAAAACACACTGCTCATAAATTTGGACTGACGTGTGCTGAGGGTTTCCAGTGCAAAGAGGAAGTGCTAAAAAAAAAAGAAAAGGAATTAATTAATTTTCACAATCAGAAGGAGAAGTGAGCAGTACACTTTAGTATACTGCTATTTGCCCAACCCAGCCTGGAAGTCAGCTATTTAATGCACAGCACATTTTTCTTTCTACTGATATGCCTAATGACCTTGTAACTCTTATTTATGTATTTTGGTACCAAGGGCAAGTACATTATCTGAGTGACAGATTTATTTCCTTTGAATGCCAGTGCTCACACAAACCTGAAAACGAAAAGGTACTAAACTGCAACGTTAAAGAAAACAGTTTAGCTCATCTGTAAATCCAACACAAACAGTTATTTATCAGTGATAAATTCTCCAGAGATGAAATCCACAGGGAACACAGACACCTGGCTTTGAAGGAAACACAATAAAAAAAGGGAGCAGCAGCCTCAGGCCAGGTAAGTCTCACTCTGTCTGATCCTGGTGCTCAGCTCAGAGGAGTCTGGCTGTGGTGTGAGTGCCCCATCCTCAATCCCTTGGACTGCTTTCCACCGAGCCCCAGTCACTTCTTCCCTTTCCCCTCAGCCTGATTTTGCTCTTTAAAGAGCCAACATCTGCTGAAGAGGAGGAAAGAAGGAAGGAAACAGCCAGGAAATAAGGAAATACTTCTTCCTTAGGAGATGCTGAAATGTACCTCGGATGACTTGTTTTTTTTCTATGAATATATAGCTCTTAACACCAGCAGGGGATGTTTCCCTGGATAAGAATGGCATTTCCATGGAAATACCATGCAAATGGGTGTAGAACACAGGGAGCAAGGGGTCAGACAGTTCACCAGGTGAACATCATCGTGCCACCATTTCTCCACATCCCAGACAAATGTCACAGCTCCTCAGCTGTGGTCATTTCTTTCCAGGCCAGACAAGGTCTCCAGTTTTACTTCATGAGGATCAGGTGCTGTTCAGTGGAGCACAGACATGACTCAGTGTCCCCACACCCTCCCAGCACATGTCTGGACACAGGGTGAAGATCTTATCTCCTTTCCTTCCAGCCCAAAAATTACTTAAACTTACACTAAATAGAAGAGTTTTTGTAGTGTAATCAAACATGTGCACCCAAAACTGGGCAAGATCCCAGCAGCTGAGAGCCATCATGTGAGATCTGGATGAATACTCGAGACTTGTGCTCGCAGGAGGAGGATGGGATGTTCAGCAGCACCTTCTCTCTGGACACAGAGCTGAAAGGCAGAAAACCATTCCCTGTCTGCTTCTAACAAAGGGTGAAAGAATGAGAACACTTTTACTGTGTGAGTCAGGTAAGAGAGAGGTGAGTCAGCAGCTGCTCCTGAAACTGGTTGATTCTCCTCTTCTTTCATTCTCAAAACTGCACTTAATGACCCATTTTAACAGTAGCAGACAACACATTTCTTTCCACATCAAATTATGAAATTACACCAGGAAAATAATTACATGCCTCTGTAAAGCATTTATCAAGCAGGATCCTTAAAGTACCTTACTGGGGGAAGCAAACTATTTCTAACTGTGAACATAAAATGATGCCCAAGCCCTCCAAGGGCAATCATTTCAGGCAATCAGAGAGAACTGCCTTCCCTATCTGTGCCTTCTCTTCTGGGATAACAGCACATTTCCAGCCCAAGTTATTCCTCTCATATGGAGCTGCCAACAGTAAATGTGTGTCTCAAGGTCCATTTACTGAGCTGGTGGAAGTGTTACACTCTCTGAGCTGCTCACCACAAGGCTGCTGAAAATCCCACTCCACCTTCTCTTCCCCCATGCAGAGACAAATCCCTTAGAGCAATTTTTTTTTTTTTTTTTGCTTCACAGCATGCACTCATCAAACCTGTTCTGTGGGGCAAGAGCCCAGGCTCCATGGAAGGCCAGGAGCAGCAGCAGAGCAAGGTGTGCTCTCCTTGACTTGGTGCAGCTGAGCAGCCCAGGAACTCAGCTTTGCCTCTGTGAGCATCACACTGTGCAACATTTTAAGACATGATCAAGTAATTCCAAGAGACACTCAATTTATTTGCTAATTGTAGCTAATTTCTAATTTCAGCACTGCTCTTTAGGCTGCTATAAACAAAATTGATGGCAATTTAAATGTTACCATAGCCGTGTTACCTTAGCATTTTTACTGCTAATTATCTCAATCAACTTTTCTATAAACAGACATATTAAGTATTGAGAAGAACAAGTACCCCCATCAGGACTAAATTACAAACTGAGTGATAATGTTTGTGGCTTGCACTACAATGATTTACTGACACCAATTATCAGCTATTCCTGTACACCTGAGGTGTGGCTGTCCTACAGGAAAATGTTTATTTATGCAGCAGCCAGCTGGACATCACATTTTATGCATCAGAGAAAATCTGAGATGAGGCTGTGTCTTGTCTACCATGGCCTCACCTGTGCATCAGCAAAGTTCTTTGAAGGCAGGCTGGGTACATGATTTAGAAAGGCTTATGAGGTGCCAAGCTTTAATTCTTGCCAAACAAGAATAAATTTTCCAAGAAAAGGCATTTTCCAACAAGTACTTTCTGCTGAAGATTGAAATTATCTTCATCAGGATTTTAAAAAAGTAAAGTTAAAAAGAGTTAAACAAGCCTGGCCACCACTAAGTAGGAAGTAGAGCTGGCCAGAGTGCTGGGCTAATCAATTCCTAAATCTTGGCAATATACAGAGAGAGAACATTGCTGCTTCCAACAGCATCATGTCCTGCAGGGCAAATGTCAGAGCTCAGAAATATCCTGGGATTTAATATTTGCCATTTTTAGCATTTTAAATATTATTCCTGAGATTTAATATTTGCCACTGGCAAGAGAGCTGCTGCAGCTCCCAAGAGGTTCTTGCTGATTATAGAGAGGGCTCTTCTCTCTCTATGGGCTTGGTGCTCTGTAAATTGAATATCACATTATTGTGTACACTGAAGTGACTGCACAGGGTTATTTAATTTGGTACAGATGATCTCACTATAAGCAAAATCAATAGGTAAAAATAAAAATGGCATCAGCATGAAGGAAAAGCTGGGGAGACAGTTTTAACTTTGAAAACCTAGACTGGAAGTAAAGATTGTGGTCCTTAAGAACTTTGTACCTTGCTGTGAATTTTGCAGTTTAAACACCCTGGTGCTCAGTGAGAGAGCAAAAGAGAAGTCTCAGATTCTCTGTTACAACTCTTCTTTTCCATCAAATAGACCTTTGATTTAAGCAGCTGGAGAGATGAGTTATCCAGAACGTGTAATAGTGGAAAGGACACTTCAGTGTGTGGGGGATTTGTTTCCAAATAATCACCCTTTGCCAACACTTTTGTACCCTCTTCATAGACACACCAGTTCCACACATTCCTCTCAACACCACAGATTTAGAGATGCCAAAGCAACTCTGATGGTGTGTGACCCAGGCATTTGCAACGTGTTGGTCTCCACCTCTTTTAAAACCTCACTTTTCCAGGAGAGCTGGGGTTAGTCCAGCTTTTCTAATAATATAGAACATTGAGCAATTAATGACATTTTCATTACCCTGAGGCTTTGAGCCCATTTTTCAGAGGCAGCAATCTCTCTGGTGGTGTCACTGCACAACAGGCATGGGTGCTTTGTGTAGCAGCTTTGTGCTTTATCTGCTTCCAACAACTCTGGACATTTCAGTGACCCTTTCCTGAAAGGAATAATCACAGGCTGCATCTTCCAGCAGTAGCAAAAAGGAAGGAACCAGCTTCAAAACACACATGTGGCAGCAGGGTGCCTCATTTCTGACATACCCAGCAGAGGATGGCACCTGGCACTCCTGCCATGGCCCTGCCACAGGCAGCATTTCAGACTTGGATGTTCTGCACAAAACCTGAAACAATCCTGAAACAAAACCCTTGTGCTGGAGCAGGGCTCTGATGCTGCATGGAGCAGTTCTGAACTCTGCCTGAGCAGCACTTCACAGAAGCAGCCTTTCAGATTTCAAACTTTCTTTTCTGAGTGAAGGCAGCAGAAGAGATGGAGGAGTTTTTAAAGCAGCTCAGATATCCCTGTTTTATGATATTCCAGCGTGGGAATTCTTAAAAGTCAGGGATCTCAGGCTTTCTTTGACTTTCAAGGCAAAACCTACCAGAAACAGATGTCTCCTAGACTGCCTACACACTCCTACAGCAGGATTGGAAAAGATTTTTCTATCATGAAAGAATTTCCACATGTTTCAGAAATTTTGTTGACCTAAATTTTCAAGAATAACACCAATTTAAAATCTTTTCACTAACTGAGACACAGGCTCTTTGTTACCCCCACCTGTGTTCCCCACAAAGGTTTTTCTGAAACTGAGAAACTGATGATTTTCAGAATATCTGCTTGGTGTTAAAAGCTTTTTTAATGTAAGATTACATATATATATATAACCTGAAAGGCCAGTTTAAACTGAAAATACAAAGCTTTGTTGTAAAAACAGAATAACACAATTTTTTGATAACATTAAAACCAGTATTTGTTGTCGTTTAGAAATTTAGTGTTCAAAAGAAACATTTTTGGTTCAATTTATCAGCTGGATCTGACAGAGGGATTAAATTGTGGTTCCTTGAGGCGACAAAAGTCTGATTTCTGGCAGAATTTGCAATGCCTGAAGGGCAGGAGGCCACGTAGTAAATTCACAGCAGCAAGCACCACTGAGCCCTCTTCAGCCCCTGTGACACCACAGTGTAAAATAAAATCCATGTGAACTGCAGGTACAGGCAAATTCCTACTCTGGTGAAGTCAAACCAAAAGGTAACTCTTAATTCTTAAAAACCTGCTGTCGCTTCAGTCTCTCTCTCCAGTCACCCATGAACCAACAAGGTCTAAATCAGAAACAATTCTTCAAAATATATTTCAAAGATGACAAAATCCTTTCCCATCTGAAGCATGGGACCCCTGTACTTATTCTCCAGTTCTTAAGGGATGTGCCAACTCTTCCAGTGCCCACACTAGAAACAAAAAGTTAATAGCAATATAGCACACTTAGTGTTCTTGCATCTCTGATATTGACAATTTATGTAGTTCTCTAAAAACTGATCTTTCAAAGTAATTTATAGCCTGACATTTTCTTGTTTTCTAATGGAATCTTATGGATATTCTCTCCTGCACATATTCTCAGAGCTGCCTAGAGAATCATATTTAATCAGCTGTGCTAGATAAAGTGCTCTCTCTCTGTTTTGCACTTCACATAGGAAGCTGTTAGAGACTGGGGAGCTGTCATAATCAAACACATCATATGGAAAAATTAATCACATGGTCTCGTTTTGTTCATCAACTGCATTTTTATCATCATCTTTAAAGGCAGTCATAATTATGGTTTAAAAAAGTCCCAACTGTCATTTCTCAAAATAGCCTGTGCTAGTTAATGGTGCACTTCTAGAGCAAAAAGCTTTCCAGGCTGGGACAAACCAGCTTACACCAGAGGGACTTTTAGCTGCCAGAAAGAGACTTGAACAAAGGCAGAAATCACATCTCAAGATCCACAGATCTTTGCTTTGTCAGAGGTTTCAGGATAAACTTCTGACCTATGCTTCCAAATTGCAGGACCCAAAAGGGTCCTTGCTCGACTGCTCCTGCCATTGACTCGGTGCCAATCCTTCCTTTTTGCTCCCAACTCCTGCTCCAAGCAGTCTGCAGATAATCTGCTCACAGCAGATGTAGAGGGAGTGTGACAAATCCTCAAACATGAAAGCTAATTCTGTTATTAGGAGTCTTCTCACCCTCCGTGTGTCAATACCCATCCCTCACTCCTGCTGCCCTGGAAGGCTGGAAGCACAGAGCAGTGGTTTTGGAATAATGATTTTTGGAGGGTTGAATTTCACCTGGGGCTCTCCTCATGTTTTTTTTTTCCTGGCTCAAGCAGTAAGAAGTTAATTTGAAGGGAGAAGAAGAGATATGAAGGATAGAGTAGATGCTGCCATACAAGTCTTTAGGATACGTTTGGCTCCAGTATTACTGCTTCATGATTGTTATTTTTATCAATATTTCAGTTGTCTCAATGAAGAATACTTGGAAGCTTGTTGCTTTTCCCACAATCATTACAATAGAGTTCAAGGGTGTGCTGCAAGATCCTCATGCAGAGTCATTTAATGTCAATTTCAATGATACCTTTTCTTTACAGAAAAGTAAAATAATTTTTTCATTGATTAGCCTTTAAGATTTGTTAGAATTTTCTGGACTTTGACCTCTCAGCTTTGATCCCTTGAGGTTTTCTGGTATTTACAGATTATTTGCTTCCAGAAAAAACCAAAAAGACAGCGGAACAATAACATTCTTGCAATGAGACACTCAACACATGCATGCTTTATATTTGTCTGGTGGCTCTTCAGTACCAAATTTAGAGGCTGTCCTTCAGATGTTTCTTAGAGGTTACACAGAACCTCAAGCCAGTTAAGATCTCAGATGTGACAACAGCAAGAAGATAAAACTCTTCTGTTAACCCTCTTAGAGAGGGAAACAGATAAGCATGAAGAAATTGAAACATGTTCCAGAGAAACTCGCACTCAGCAACTCCTATCTTGCTGTAAAGATAAACTTTGTGTGTAAAGAACTAGGGCTGATAAATTAATAGACTGGCTGCTATGCAAGGGAGGAGATAGGATTTAAAATGATATTAAAAATGCCCCATATGCTCTAACCACTAATCCCATCTCCATAAACCCGTATTTTGCACAACTTTTACAAAGAGTAATGCACTTTTGAAAAGAGCATGCCTGGGGAAGAAGCAGATCTCTCTTCTGCAAGGAAAATTCCAGACTCTCTGAAAGGCCTTGCTGGTGGGGAATGGAAATTGAAAACCCCTTCAAGGCAAGAAGAGCAGCCTGAGCCTGCACAGGCAGGATCTCTGTGCCTCACTGCTGGGCTTCACACACGGACTTCAGATGGCAAAGAATAAAATACCCCAAGCTCCAAAAGGTGGTGGAGGTCCAGGAATTCTTGTTCCCTGCTAGGGGAGCTCAGTCAGTGCAGTGATGCTGGACAAGTTCCCCCTGCTCCAGTCTGACAGGCAGGCAAGCACTGAGGAATGGGAGAAGGGAGAAAGGACAGGCAAAAAGCAAGGTTTTCATTTTCAAGGGCTTGTTTTTCTTAGCAAATTAATGGATGTTGGCACCTCAAAATGCTCCAGGAGATGTTAACAGCTCCTATCATGTAAATGACAGTGTAGGAAAGAGACTGCTTTGAGGCAAACCCTCAGACTTCATAGACTAGAGATAATAACTCTATTTTCTCTGAATTCTCCCCAAGTCTAAAAGAGGCTGCAGATTTCTTCTGGTCTAGTACCATATATGTTGTGTTTTGCAAGCACAAATAATTTTTGCTCTGTAAAGTAAATGAAATTTGGTTTCTCTCATGTAGTTTGCTAATTGTCCCAGGCAGATAATTCTCATAACATATTCTTTCAGAATACATTTGATGAGAATAATTTTCTGCTTTCTTACAAATTTACTCAACTTTTTCCCAAATCAATAGAACCACTGTCAGTCATTTCTGTAAATATGCCAGCACAGATCCTGTTTGTACTATAACTGTTAAAATTCAACAAATTGGCCTTGGAAAAATACAATCTATATGGGATATATGGAACAGCATTCAAGACCAGCCTGTTATTCTTGCTCCTCACATCTCCTTCATGTGATTGCTTTAGGTTGTTTCTCCTCACTTATCCCAATAGACCATAGAGAAAATCTCCCTCTAAATCCAAACCCCAGCAAGGGATAAAGTCTCAGGTACACTAAGCTTACATGAGAAAATCTGCAGCTGAGCTCCTGTAACATTCAAGTTCTTAGGAAAATACCCATTTTTGCCAGACAGTGCTTTATTAACCTGCACCAAAGCACCAGGCAGAGCTGACTGAACACAAGAACAGGACACTCACTGCCACAGGCCAGCCCACAGAAAATGCTCAGGATTAGGTCAGCTGAGCATGGCAGCAATCTCCAAACCATGTTTAATCTCTGGCAGATGCCAGGGGAAGATCAGCAAGAATACCTTAGGTCAGAGTAGGGATGGCTTGCTTGACATACAGGTGTTCCCACGACCACAGAAATCTCTTGAAGAGCACAAAACTCACCCTCCAACAGCATCTCCCTTCAATTGTTACCTAAGCCAAGCCAGGGGGAAAATAAAAAATAAAAGTTGTTAAACTTTTTATTTTTTCACCAAAGTGAGCTCCCAACTTTCCAATACCAGTAGCTCACACTTTCAGCCTTTTGCTACTGAAATAACACTTACTGTGCTCACCCTTCAGTAAGAAGGCTGAAAAATGATAAAATGCTTCCTGACATTTTAGCCAGGACCACAGGGAGGAAGGATAAAGAGTGGGATTTATTGATGCTACAATTAGAATAAAGTCATTCTTGAATGAGAAAATATTGAAACAGACTGACTAATGAAGTGATCACAAAGGGTCTTTTCAAAGGACCCTAAGTGGAGTCATCCTCATTTGTTTTCTCTTTCCACAGCAGACCCTTAAATGATCTTTGCATATTGTCTACACTAAATCCTGCAGGGTTGCTATTTCATTTTAAAGAAAAAAGCTTTTAGGCTGCAAGGGATTCATTCAGTGAGAGCTATTATGCTTATTGTGGCTTTGCTGCAGAGCCAAGGGATTTGCTATATGCTCATTAGATCCTGCTTTGTTCCAAAACAATCTTTTACGATGCAAATTTCAGCTTGCTGATCTACTTAAAATAACATTTTCCAAAAAAAAAGGAAAAGAAAAGAGGAGAAAAAAAGGCTATTAAAGTAAAAGCTCCTTCCAAGGCAGGAACACTACAAATTCAGATTAATTACTAATATTTTAGACCATGAAAACATCTGATGTCTCAGCTTAAATTCAGCTTTGAACATGGTTACAGGAAGTCCCAAGAGCTCGGTGTTAGGGGCACAGAGCAGCACCAGGAGGGTCAAACACAGCTCAGAGGCCACGTTATGAAGCCATCACAGACGAGGCACATTTGTCACTTGGCTGCTTGGTGGCTGGAGCACAAAAGGTTTGATTTGCCCAAGCCTTGGCACCTGAGAGAGCAGAGTTGTTCACCCACCAGGACCCCTGAGGAAGACACACAAGGTGAGAGCTGGGAGTTCTCCACAGCCCTGCTCCATAATGATCTCCAGGGCAGTGCTGGCACACAAAAAAAAAGGAAAGAAATTGAGGAAAAATGGGGAAAATGGCAGAAGTGAGGAAACCCACTGTCCTCACGCTGGGTGTGTGGCACTCAGGGAGCTGTGGCAGTTTCCCTCTCTTGCCCTCTCTGAACTCACCTGCAGATGTACTGAGGATGAGGGGGCACTCCTGTCTCCCAAAGCATTAATTCCACCTTGCTCCTCCTCTGTGACCTTCCTGAAGGAGCAGTTGTACAAACACAACGACGAGTATTATCACCCAGGAGATCTCCCTGAGAGCTCATCCTTAATGGTTCTATAAATCTTGCTAAGTCTTAGCTTTAGGTGTAGAGCAGAGATAATCCTGCTGTAAGGAATTGTGTGAACTCATCCCTCAGCTGCACAGAGCCCAGCCAGGCTAGGGACACCACATTAAAGCATTCTCTCCTGTGCCCTGAGCAGCAGAACTCAAACTGGAGCTGGGACTTACACTGAAAACTGATCTCTAGGAGGGAAATTAACAAAATATCTCAGGTGAGCAAGAAGGAAAAGATCAGTTTGCCAGTACAAGTACTAACAAATCATTCTAGTAGTTCCAGGCAGCCCTTCCCACCTCCCATTCTAAGTTAGATCAGCAAACTAAACATGCAACTTCTGCTTCAAAAACTCACAAATCATCACCTGCTCATAATGGACAAGTTCAGCTAGAGCACCTGCTCACTAAAACAACCCATGATTACTGAATTCAGCTGATGTCCTGTTTTACACAGTGAGTGCCAAATCCTCAATAAACATTAGATGCAGATGTGTGTGAGCATGGCTCTCACAGGGAATGCTTATTTACCTGGGATGACAAAGCCATGATTAATATTCTCCTCCCGGGGCTATGGGAAGGTGCCAGAGGAGGGGCAATGCCCATAAACGACTGGAACAGGGTATTTGAAACATGTCTGAGACTTGAAAAATGCCTCTGCCTACACTGCACTCTAACCCAGGCACCACCAGCCTTGGCAGCTACCTGAGCTGCAAAAGGAACATGAGGAAATGCAAAAAGCCCCCTCTGGTGAGTCTGTTACAGCACACTTTGACTTTACTTTTCTCACTATCAGGCAGCAGATGTCTGCAATGGTTTTGGATACCTCAGAGGAAAAGCAAAATGGCAGAGAAAAGGAACTTTCAGAGAAGAAAGTGCCATTATGTCCTAGTGACTCACTCTGCCTAAATGCTTTATTGCTGCTGTTAATGGACAGATATTAACATTAATCACGGGCTGGGAAACGAGTGACAAACGAAGCTATTTTGTACATCACCTAAAGAGCTGGTAAGGGGATGCAATTTGGGTGAAACACAAAGGAAAAAGGCTGTTTGTGACTTTGATGGACAGCTCCCTAAAGAATCTCCAAATTCCAGGACTGCAAAGTAGGCTGCCACGTTTGTGGATTTGTTGCCTCTCCAGGGAAATTTGAAGTGAGGTGTATCCCTAGACACAGCATTTTACTGACTCTTTTAACTTCCTTTCTTCAAATCAGTTACTCCCATTTACAAAGATTTAGATTAGGGTTTGCTTTAGCTGACAAATTGTTTTGTTTGGTGGATTTTCTTTTTGGTTGTTTGTTGTATTGTATAATGAAACCAAGAGAAGCTTATCAATGGTGACATATCAAAGACTTTGCTAGGCATGTTTTTATTCTTTAAGCTTCCTAGGCCACATTCCATCTAGCAAAAGGATGTGAAAACACACACACACACATTTGGCAGTATTTTTCCCAAGAGTTAGAAGTGTCCTCACAATTGAACTCTGCAAATATTAACTTCAGCTTATTGGGAAGATAGTGTCCCATATTATAAAAGTGCTGAGCAAATAAGGGATGTTCTTTGTTTGCAAGAGATTTCTAGAAGTTAAATATATAGAGATACAGATATGGTTTCAAACTGAACCAAAATTGTGCTTGACATTTCAAGGTGTTTGACAACTCAAAGTACTGAGTGAAAGTTCATTTCAGATCCAGCAAAATATTTTGTTTCAACAACACCTGAAAATAACCCGAGGATGTAATATATTGGCTTCTCCTTTCTCAACACATGCATTTAGATATACTTCCTTGCCAAATCTATATTCTATCCTAGATAAATTATTTGGCAAATTAATGTCCCATTATAGACAAAAAGATCATTAGTTGATTACAAAGAAGGCATTAACATTTACCTTTTGCCTTTTCACAGCTCCCCTAATTAAGTCATTCATCACCATTCTTCACTTGTATCAGCACAAAACTTACCCTAAAAGCATGTAAGATGTGACCAGAAAAATCCTGCATTAGAATAAACAGAGCTTACATAGTGACCCACAGCATTTTATGTTCCCAGAAAGTGCCTGTACTTTTACTTCAGAATATACACTTCAGCTTGGCTAAAATAAATTTTAAAAAACCCAACTCCTCTGTTACTCCAGTAATTTTTTGTTTCTGTAGAATGGCAGTAATCATTAAATGCTACTTTGCTTCATTAAAGTCTGAATTTCCAAGAACTGAAAGAGAGAGTGCCACAGGGTTAAGTAATTCTTTCATCACATGGCTGATGTGTTTTATCCCTGCTGGGTCACAAGTCCTCTTCATTTACCAAGCTTCAGGTTTCATCCAACTATTTATTTGTGGAGTCTTTGTTGTAAACGTTCTAAGCTGCCAAAGAAGTAATCAAGAGACTTTCTTATTCAACCTAAATACAATTCTGTCAAAGGAAAAAAAAAAATAAAGGTTTTCTGGTAAAATGGCATTAATGATAAAAAAATAACCAAACCAACAAAACAATTATAGGGGCTGCATTGCTTTGCCTATCATCTGTAAGAAAATCTGAGAAAAATAAAGCTTTACATCATTTTTATGAAGGTGCTTTTCTGGACTTGCAGTTCATTTAATTTTGCCCTGGAGCACGTTTGCTGTGAGTAACATGGAATACAAGCCACTTGTCTGTCCTCTTGTCTCTAAATAATCTCTTTCCATCTTCTCACAGTCAGGCTGTCACAAGCAGCTAATGCCTCCACAGAGATAAAATAAGACAAAAGCAATAACCACAGCCAGGGCCCCTGGGGATTTCTTCCCTAGCTCTAACTACAGTGTCCACTCTATCAAAATCCTGCCTCGTTGCCCTGTGTCAATGTTTACATGCTCTGCTGCTTCTACCACTTGTGTTTTCAGAGGGATTCCAGCCTTATAATCTGCTCTGTCAGGTGATGGCAACAACTATTTCCTTTGCCCATCTCCCCATCTCTGTCACCTGCTGCCAGCCAGCTCAGGTGACAGCTTCTGCTCCAGGACTGAGCTGAGCAATTCCATTTTTACATGAAGGATGCTGCGTGTAAAGGAATAATTCAAGCACCCTGTAGCACAGCAGCAGAAGGGGATTTGTGGTTTCTGAGTCCCCCTGCTCAGACTAAACTGGAAGTTGGTTGGTTTATTCTGGCTGGGACAAGTAAAGGCTGATCCCAGAGGGGTTTGTGCCAGTTCTGGCTCATTCCCCCTGCCTTCCATATTCCCCCATCCCTGCTGCTTGAGCTGCTTGTGCAAATGCCCCATAAATTGGGTAAATCATAATTCAAAGTGATATAGTCTAGTTTAAACAAATAATAAGATATTGCATCATTTTGACAGATTTAGGAAGGCTAAGCAAGCAGCTGAGTTTGAAGCAAATGGTAATCTCTGTTTCAGAATGAAGAGGAGACAATATTTCTGGTAGCTTTGCTGGAAACAAAAGCCCAACTATAATTTATGTCGGCATGGACCTGTTAAAGCATAAATTTCATTTTTTAAAAGAGGAGTACTGTGGCTGTTAATGTGGCAGCAGTTATGGAAGCCTCAATTACATCCAGATGCATATTGAAATACCAGGAGCATATCATCTTCTGAAAAATGGACATGGATAGAAAGAAATATTTCCTCCCATCTGCCATAGAAAAAAAAAAAAAGAATATACCAAAATATAATGTCTTATTCAAAGTCAAACCTGAACCTACAGCAGAGCCAGAAAAAACGAACTCAGGTTTCCCAGTTTTTGGAAATCTTTAGCCAAAAAATTATCCTAACACAGCCAGCTGTGGTGAGTCTTGGAGCAGGCAGAAAGCTGTTACTCAGCAGATCTCTGCAGGATTTCTGGCTAGAAAACATCAGTTCTGCTCAGTATTTCAAAATTAGGGTTCAACTCAGTCTTTCTCACCTTTCCTGTTTTGAAGAGAAATCCCCCTTGGTGCTCTGACAGGAGTGAGAAGCAGTGACAGCCCCAGGTGAGCCAGGCCAGGGCCCCAGGGAATTCTCAGCCTTTCCTTGAGTTTCCAGGGTCTCCATGGAGCATCCAAAGAGGCAGCCAGGCAGCACCAGAAAGCTCTGCAGGCAAACCTGCCCCATGTCTGCACTTGTCAAAGTGCTCAAACTTGTGCAAACAGATCAAGAAAAAGTCCTTGTCTTCCTCTGACAAATTAAGTGTAATTCACTAGTTCCTCCTAAATAGCAGAAGGGTGTTTTTCAACCTCAAAAATATGCAATGGAGTGAGATGTAAAAAGCCCAATCTATTTTCTGAGAGAAGTCCAAGAGACAGTTTAATAAGCAGCTGCATGGGAAGAAATTCCTGGTTGTAGCTCTTTAATGTAGCAGAAGAAGACATAATGAAATCTAATAATTGGCAAATCATGCTAGAGAAATTCTGACTTCAGAATAAATTGGAGCTTTTTAAACAACAAAGATAATGAAACATTGAACAGCTTGCTGACCCACTGTGGCAAATTCTCTCCTGCTTTGAGGGTTTTTGCTGTCAGAGTAGGCATCTTCTAAAACCTACCAAAAACCAAAACAGAAATTATGGGGCTCTCTGTGTAAGCTGCTGGGTCAGGATCTTGGCCCTTCATTAGCCAGTTTAACTGAAGAAGCCTGATGGAAGTTGGGGAATTTAACCTTGCACATCAAATTCACAGAGTATTAGGGAGGAAGAAAATACCACAGCTCAAAAGGAAGTCCATCAACTGGCAAACTTTACTTCTCCAATGTTTATAAATTATATAAAAACTTTTATGTATTAAAAATTAATCAGGCAAGCTTCCTAGACTGGGCTAAATGCAGCCTAATGATCCCTTGATGTAGAATTAGAATTTCTTCAAACAATATTTCTTTCCTCAAATTTCTCACACTACAATTACTGTAGTCACAGGGCAAGAGACACAGGTGGAGATTAACAATTCCTTCACGAGCTGAGAAATAACAAATGCACAGTGCATCAATTTCTGGTAATCCAAGATACAAAAGAACAACGTCTTCCTCTGCTTGCCATGTCCAAGGATGTGCAGCAACCCAAAAGTTATCAAGCAGAACACACTTGCTGCACTTGTGAGTGGTACAGGCATGGTTTTATATCAATAAACTCAAGAGTAGGCAGCAAATAACAGCTAATACTGAACAGGACAAACCAGGGCCAGGACTGAGCATGCTGGGTGACAGCACCTCTGAAGGAAATGTTCTGTAAAGGTCTTTCTCCAGTAGAAAGTGGAAATTTTATTCTGAAGCTGGCCCTTGGGACAGCTCTCACATGATGCTGGGTTCAAACTGAAGTAAAAGCAGCTAGCAGCAGGGAAGAGGGCAGGTGAAGTGAGGTGCTCCCAACCCACCCTCCCTGTGCAGCAGAGCAAAGCCACCTCCCAGCCTGTCAGGGGGACTGCAGAGACTCCCAGGGACCCCGAGGTGTCCCTGCAGGGCAGTCCCAAGGCAGATGTCAGGACTGTCCCTGTATCCCTGTGTGGATTATCTCAACCTGGACTTTCCAAACTGCTTTCCATTTCTAACCATTAGATTGCCCTTTGCCTTTCCCCACTGACGTAAGGAAAATGTGCAAAGAGAAATTTGTTATATCCCTTGAGATCATTAGGGAATGATGCTTGGCTGCTGCTGCAGCATGGCCTTACTGAGGGCAGCAAAGCAATTTTCAATTGCCTGTAGTTCCAGATCCAGCCAAGCACTTGACTGCTTGCCTAACTGCACAGCTCTGTGTTATTCCATTGACTAGAGCAGGACCACTCACACAGTTAAAATTAAATGCCTGGTTAAGTGCCTTGTAGGTTTTTGGCTTGTTAACAATTCACAGCCAATACCTCAACCTGCTTAGGCTGTCTCTCCTTCTCACTGCAGTGCTCCTTCCTCTGGAGTTTGAAAGCTCCTTTTAGCTCTAAATTGAACAAGTAAATGTGCTCCTGAAAACACCCCTGAGAAGATCTGCTGAAGAACCTGCTATCTTTCCAACTTATGTAATTTTTTATAACAGACCTGTACATCACACTTATCTCATTAGCAGTCATCTCCTCAGGCAGCACATACAGTGTGGGTGGGTTTTCCTTTTTTTGATGTACCTAGGAAGTCTTGCTGTCTCTAATTCTCCATGAATCTCATGAATTGCCACTGAAATCTTTATAGCTACAGTAGTCTGGGATGTAATGTTCTAAACCAATTTTGTACCCAATAAAACAATTTAATACCTAATAAACTTCATGAAGAAAGTGGCACATTTCTAAGTAGTGCCTCCTGCTAATGAAATCAAGCTGAAGATGCTTGAGGGAGAAAAGCTCCATGGCTGTGGGAAGCAGCCTTGGGTGTGTGCTGACACTCCAGAGACCTCACAAACCTTGGTGTGTGCTGACACTCCAGAGACCCCTCAAACCAGGGGGTACAATCTGAATGCCCAGCCACATTTGGCAGAGCTGCACCAATGGGTTCATCAGTGAAGAATTCCTAATTCTTGTCATGACAGGCATAACCCCCTGAAGTGTTCCACTGCAGGTATGGAGGGAGAGTCAAAATGCACCCAAGTGCAGGGAGGGGGCCAAGAGAACTCCTGCCCACTGTCCCACTGGCAGGTTTACTTTGGATGAGCTTCCCAAAGGCACAGACTTGGCTCCCCAGAACAGCAAGGCTGGAAAAGGCACAGAAAGAGTCTCTCACCTTTCTAAAGTTCAGCCAAAGCCTGCAAGTGTGTGTGTGAAGAATGAGAGTTAATCTTGCAAGAACTTTCTGGAGCACTCCCACGTTGACTACAAAAATGCTGGGAACAGATGATTTTTGGGTTTCATTTAAACAGAGAACAGAACACGTAACCTCAGGATGAAATTGGCATTCTTGAGACAGAACTTCACTTGGGAGAACAGTCTCATCATTTTGCTCCATAGAGCAGCATGTAACAGATCTAATCAAATAATTGTAATATGCTTCAGCTAGAAAGAAGGGTAAGGAAGAAAAACTGTGTGTAAAGGGAAAGAGGATGGGTCACAATAGCAGCAATGACTTATGAGGGTTATTTCTCACATCTGAAAGCCCAATAACTCACAAGTACCCCAGCCATAAGTGAATTATATGAGCCTTTTGTGCAAGTAAAATTTTCCATTATGTACCTAGTCTGATGCACTGTAACAATTTGTCTCTTTTCACAAAATCATAAGGAATATTTCCCAGAGAACATCAAAAGCCACAGAGGGTAAAAAGCTTCCTTGCATGAGAAAATGTCCACGCCTCAATCATCAACACTGCTCTACATTTAAAGCTGCCTCAGTGCAGCATCCTGTGGATGCTCTCTGGGAGGTGTGCCCCACAGTGCAGCATTGTCTATATCCTCTGTTTCCTTCTCTTTTTCCCTCTGGCTCTAAGGCTAAACTGCACTTTCAGTTTGGCTGTTGCCAGTTTGCACTGACTCACTGACTGTGGTGAAGTTACTCTGAATCTACACCAGCCTAAAGGCAGCAGCTGGCCAGAAGAACAGCTTTTCTAATCCTCTCCTGTCACCTGGTTTGTTATCACAACTGGACCTGGGAATGCTCCATGAATTCAGAATATTAAAAAAAAAAAAGCCAACTGCTAACAGAACTAGTGGCTTATTTCTGCAGTTCTCCTTATGGACCTCTTGGAGTAGTTTGGATGCTGTGCTCAGCTATGTAGTGAGAGGCTTCATGATTCTAAACTTTCCTTAAATAAAATGAACTTTAAAATGAAATTCCTACCCTATGGAGAAGCATTGTAGAGGGTGACCATGTGCTTTCAGCAAAATAGTGCAGATAATAGACTTGAACTTCATTTCTCAGTCTCTCAACTGATGCTTCCAGGGTTTGAAGAACAAGTCCTTGATGTCATAATGGCTGTAGAAGAGTAGGGACCTCTGAGTGACCTCATTTTGGACAGAAAACTGCTCCAATTCTAACCTCTGACTGCTTCAAAGGCTAATTCAGAGCAGCAATCCATGTTATCTAAACCAAACTGGAAAATGCCAGCCCTGGTTCTTCACTCCATCTCTGGATACTACAATGTGAAGAGACCAATTTGTGGCCCTGAGATACTCAGTCTTGGCTAAATATCACAAGTCTGTGCTTTGTACTATGGTAACAAAATTTGCACATTCCCTCCTGTCCATATTCTGCTCCATCATCCATTTCTTCAGTTAGAAAAGAAAAATGAAGAAACAGATGGGTGCACAGACTTAAACACATGCACAGTTTTAAGCACTTTCTCTGGCCTGTGTGGGAAGTTAAAACTGTGCTCAAAAACCTCTATTATGTGGGGAATGGAATTAAATCTGCCCTGGGTGCTCTTGCATCTCTGTGAGACAGATCTCTGTAATCATCTTCCACTTAATCAAAACACAACGCAGCAGAGCTGTGATTACACAATTTCAGATGACAAGTAACAGTCCTCATGGTTTGTTTTGATGAATTCTGAGTTCACTATGTAGATAACATGGTTCATTTGTTATTCAGATATGGCATTTAATCACTGAAGGACATTCCGAGTCTGACCAGGAAAAAAACCCCAAACAACTCAACAACCAAAGTAACAATAATCAAGCAATAGTTGATAAATGTGATAAGTTTTGAACAATTTTGTTTGAAGTGTTGAGCTTAGCAAAAGCAGGCTAAGTTAGCAAAAAATGTACTAACCAATGAATGGAAAATCCCCCCAATCCTGCCTTGTTTCACTTCTCTGATATTTCACATCTGCAAGTTGCTGCACAGGAGGCAGGGTTTTTTTTTCTTAAATTACAGTCGTTTTGTATTCTGAACAAATTCACTTGCTCAGCAAGAGAAATGACATTAAACTGCTGACAAAATGTACAAAGCAGAGCTGGTTTCAGATATTCATGCTTTAGACTGTGTCAAAAGCACTGCAAACATTAATATCAAACCATGACTACCCCTAATAGAAACTATGAAAGAAGCCAAAATAAAGTGTGTTTTTAAAGCAAGAAGCTAAAAAAACGTGTCACAGCACGATAAAGAGACAGTGGAAAATTCAGTACTGATTTCATGGGTATTAACTATGCAGAATATACCTGTATGAGAAGGCAGCCTAACCTTGTGGGTAGGGCATTTCTGTAAGCCTGGGAAGCAGAGCTGCCTGGAATCCTTGGTTCTGCCAAAAGCAGGGATTTTTAATAAAACACCCCACACTTCTCCATGTAAAGGGCAGATAATAAAATCGCCTTCTGTTGAAGACACAGGAGAAGCAGAAGCTGAAAAAATACACAGCAATTAAAAGACCCTGGAGTGTTGTTTTTGTTTGTTTTTAACAAAACAATATCAGAGTTTTAAAATACTGATGACTTGCTCACACATATTTAGGCAGGACTTTCTGTGTTGACTTAGAGTGAGGGTCCTCCAGATATCCCTGATTATTGGTGTGCCTTGGTTTGCATGTGGCAGACCTGGGGCTCCTCAAAGTCAACAAGTGCATCTCTTTTTAGCCACCTGCAGTTATTTCCCAATCCAGCAACAGAAAGAAGATGCTGGCTGAACAGGGTGACCCCTTTGTGCTACTCCCTACTTCAGTGCCTCACTCCTTCTGTTAGCTGGGCCATCACCAGTGGAAGGGCACATGCCATTAAATGTAATTGTCCCCTAGCTGAAGTGTCACCTGTGAAATAGTTGCTACTCCCAGCAATTTGATCAAGACTCATATTAGGACAAACCAGTATTTTATGTCTGCAATGGGTGATATCTACACCAAGAATGAAGTAAATTGTTCTTCTTTAAGTCTTTGACCTTTAAGGGCAGCAATTTAAACCATTTATACACAGTGAACATTTCAGGGTATACAGCTTTCATCATTTTCAGCCATTTTTAGCCCCAGAATAGGCCCTGTCTGTACAGAGGTTAGCATCAGGGTGACTGCTTTCTAGAGAAATTCCCTAAGCAAAATTAAAAGTGGCATCAGGTAATGGGAGAGCAGAACTTGGCTCTCAAGTCGGTCCAGAAGAGGAAATTCAGTGAAGCCTGAAGGAGAAATTATTTAATCTCCAGCTCCCCTTGCCTTTTTGCAACCCTGAAAAGAACCAAAGCATTTACACCCCAGCTGCCTGGTGGTCCCGTGGGTAACATCAGCACCTGGGGTAGGTTTGAGCACTCACAGTTTGCTCCATGCTGTGTTAGTCTGGCCCATCTGTTGGTGTGGAAAATGTACCTGCAAACACAGCAGCACTACAAGTGCTCGGCTGTGCCATTAGTGAGGTGATTAGTGGCACTGGCACTCTGACAGGCAACTCTTGCACTCAGAAAGAAAGAAACAAAATACATTTTCATCAGCTGAAACACAGAAACTGAACCTATAAACATAAAGCATCTGCTTTGTGAAAGTGAAAGAAAAGAGGAGAAAAACCGAGAGAAACATCGCGGCTTTAAAATGATAAAAGCCCTTTTAAGAACCACACTCTGTATTTGGTGAAATGTCTGCAGCATCATTTGTCAGTTATGAAGTTTTCAAGTGAGGATCTGCAGGTACTGAAGATGGAGTATGCACCTGACACTGCTCTGTTCTGTGCTCTCTGAAAGCTTTCAGCACAAGGACGCACCGCGATGCGCGGCGATCCCGCTTGTGCCAGACCCCTCTGGGCTCTGCCAGCAGCCTCAGGATCCTGGGCAGTGCAGTCAGCAGGGACAAGAGAGACAGAATTGGACACCTGAGCACGTGTCAGGGCTTGCTGCTGAGGAGGGAGCCAGCCTGCCCAAACCTCTGTCACAGGGACACCAGCACTTCCTACCAAGCTGCCTTCTTCTTCCATACCCACCTCAGTCCTGCCACAGCATCAGGGAGCTGAGGCTTCCACCAGCTGCTTTTCAAAACTCAGCTAAATATGCAATGGATTCAGGAAAACAAGATTTGATATTTCTGTTTACACTCTTTAAAAGCAGCCCAAGGCTGTAAAATTTTGCAGGAAGCACCACACTCATTTTCTTCAGTTGAATGATACAAAACAAATTTCACCCCTGCTGTAAAATGGTGCTCAGTGATGTTACAACCATGCTGTTTAGGGACAAAAAAAAAAAACAAACTGAAGAAACATCTCTGTGCTCAAAAACTTCCTACTTTTTCTATGCACGTATGTCAACTAATAAAACATATTCTTCCTGTAGTTTCAGCTATTGAATGCACGACTCCCTGGCTCTTTACTATGACTATTTCCTTTTTCCACAGCAGTACTTTGGAAATCCAGTTTTGCACCCACAGACCTTGGTACCTGGCACTTAGAAACAAAGATCCCATCAAATAGCCTCTCTTTTCATCCAGCCACACATCCTGGTAGTACAGGGTGACATCACAGTGCAAACAGAGCTATAAATACCATGAGTGGGAATCCAGACCCTTGGCTCAGCCAAGTGCACAATAAAGACACCACATCAGAATTTAAACAAAAATTGTGGCTGAAAATCCTGCAAAGAACCCAACTTTCTTATTGTTCAGATATAAACTGAAGGATGCTTCAAAAGAGAAGAGTGGCAAACTCCACACGGAATAGCTGTAGCAATGTGGGTAAAGTATTTTGCTGCCTGAAAAAAAATTAAATGTTTTAAAGAAACTAGAGGAAGAAAAAGGTTTTTGGAGAAAACTGCCACAAACTGACAAGAGTTTTGCCTGACTGAATTCAAAATAGAGCCCTGCTCAGCCTATCTATTGAAAGACAATGTTAGAAAAAAGTCCAGCTTTTGTGAAATTCTTCAGAAGACAAATCTGATTGACTTGTCAGCAGCTCCTTACTGTTCTGCAGATCCAATAGCATACGATATGAGAATCAAATATTAATAACTTTGTTTCTCAGGAATGCTTCTGGAACATAAGGAGGTGTCTCTCTTGAACCTGTTGCTTAAAATGATTGTGATTTTTCCTCTTAGATGAGCTCTGAAAGCCAGCACCACTAAGTCAGAGGGGAGCAGCTTTTGCAACTCCTTCAAGTCATTCAGAAGAAACAAAGCAGAGGCAGCATTTGGTGATTTGAGACACTGAAGAGCACAAGCTCTAATTGTTCTGCTTTTTAGAAGGTGCATTGCCTCACACCATCACTCCTGGCAGCACAGCATCACACGAGGGCATCATTGCACTGTAAACACACTGAAAGGAAACCAGCTCCTACTCAAATACTCACTGTCCTCTCAGACAAATGGAGAAAACAGATGAAACCAAGGCAGGAGCTTCCCTAGAAGCTCAGATTTTATCTAAGGAAAGAGACAGCCATGGAGGTGGTGCACCTATTTAATAGCACTTCCCAATAATTTCTTCCTCCCTCCCAGTCAGCATCCCCTTCCTCACTGTTACTCATTTTCAGAGGAGGGCCACGCTGGTTTGAGCAGCTCCCTGCTGCTTTCTCACAGATTGCTTCGTGGTGTCTTGGTGAAAATCAATGCTACAGCACTTTTCAGATGTCACTGTTTGGTTTGAGGCACTCATTTTTGCAGGCTAACACAGACAGGACACCTCCCAGCTCCCCTGCACTCATCTCCTGCAGCAAAACCCTTCAGCTTGTGCTTGACTTGAACCAGGCACTGAGCTCCTGGTGACATCAAGGGGACTTGCACAAGCTCTTTACTGATGGCAAAGCTTCAGAGATACAGCAAAAAGTCTGGGTCTGCTCAAATGCCTGGCTGGTGCACACCTCAAAGCTTCTCCAAGCTATTTAATGAAAAATCAACATAAACACAAACCACTGTGTTCTCCTGCCCAGAAAATAAGGTTAGAAAATTGTAATATAAACAATATTTTTTTTTTCTATTGTTTTTATGTGTGAATCATCAAGCAGGCAAACAGGCTACAGGTGCTCTGACACACCATTTAAATTTTGGGAGCATGTTTCCTTATCAGTCATTAAAATGACATGGTGGTTACACATATTTTGATACAAAATATTAAAATCACATAAACACAAGTATAATTTTAGTATATATATATATATATTTGTGATAGATATATACACACTCTTGTCATCCTTCCACAAAGTGGTTTTTTTTCCTTGAGGGAAAATGCCCCAGTGCTAAGTTTCAGATCATTCCAATTGAACAAACACCTCAGCAAAAGTAACACCACAAGTATGAAATTAAGTTTGAGCTGTGCTACAGCACTGTAAGCTCCCTGCAGAGAGATCTGACAAAACTGCAGCCCAAGTGTTACCAGGGAAATTTTCAAGTGAAAATTCAATGGGATTTGGACATCCAGGTCATCAAACATCCTCTGGAAAATTTCACCTTTTTTATTGATTACTCCTCAAATCAGATGCACACCTAGATTTATAAAGAAACAGAAATGTGACAGCACATGTGCTTGGGAAGGGGAGAGAAAGGAAAAGGCACTAACCTGATAGCCAAAATAATATTTAATATTACAATTACTTTATTGCTTCCACCTCACTTGGTTTTTTGGGCTAGCAATCAAGTCAGAAGGATTTACATTATCAGAGGACCTGGCCCTCATTTTTCTTCTGAGTTGTCTCTATTGGCTGCACATCAAAATAAATATGTCTTGGGCATTTGACAGGGCAAAGAGCCAAGACTGCAGGTTCATGGAATTTTTTGTTTGTTTGTTTNAGCAGGCAAACAGGCTACAGGTGCTCTGACACACCATTTAAATTTTGGGAGCATGTTTCCTTATCAGTCATTAAAATGACATGGTGGTTACACATATTTTGATACAAAATATTAAAATCACATAAACACAAGTATAATTTTAGTATATATATATATATATATATATATATATATATATTTGTGATAGATATATACATACTCTTGTCATCCTTCCACAAAGTGGTTTTTTTTCCTTGAGGGAAAATGCCCCAGTGCTAAGTTTCAGATCATTCCAATTGAACAAACACCTCAGCAAAAGTAACACCACAAGTATGAAATTAAGTTTGAGCTGTGCTACAGCACTGTAAGCTCCCTGCAGAGAGATCTGACAAAACTGCAGCCCAAGGGTTACCAGGGAAATTTTCAAGTGAAAATTCAATGGGATTTGGACATCCAGGTCATCAAACATCCTCTGGAAAATTTCACCTTTTTTATTGATTACTCCTCAAATCAGATGCACACCTAGATTTATAAAGAAACAGAAATGTGACAGCACATGTGCTTGGGAAGGGGAGAGAAAGGAAAAGGCACTAACCTGATAGCCAAAATAATATTTAATATTACAATTACTTTATTGCTTCCACCTCACTTGGTTTTTTGGGCTAGCAATCAAGTCAGAAGGATTTACATTATCAGAGGACCTGGCCCTCATTTTTCTTCTGAGTTGTCTCTATTGGCTGCACATCAAAATAAATATGTCTTGGGCATTTGACAGGGCAAAGAGCCAAGACTGCAGGTTCATGGAATTTTTTGTTTGTTTGTTTGTGATTTGATTGTTAGTTTTCTTAAGCTTCTTTTGGAAAGGTTTAGTGGTATTTATCTACTGCAAGCAAGTGGGCAGGGCATACAAGAGAAGCTTTGTTCAGCAGGCTTTGGTGTCAGGGAGGCTTGCTGCCTTATTTGAGTACCTCTCCTTTGTGCAAGGGATTTGTTATTTGTTTGTTGTCAAGATGCCTCTGGGTATTAGCCCCCACTTCTTATAAAGAGATTATTTTTCTATTATTTTTCACGCTGTTCCCCTCCAGCAGTCTCAGCTGCTGTAGTACTCGAGGATGTTCCAAGAGGCAGATGGGCAATGCAGGGACACTGAGAGAATTTAACGTCGTGCCTTCGGATCTTCTTTCCTGACTTCATTTTCCTTTGAAGTGGCTTCTCAGCCCCCAGATACTGACTCCCCTTTCTTTGCCCTGCTTGATCTCTACTTTAATACAATTTTTTAAGTGCTGCAGCTTTAGTTGTGTCAACGTGGCCCCATACTACTATTATAAGACCCTGCAAAATAAAGAAGGATCAAGAAGCCTACCCCTTCTGGCAAGGCTGACCCTGGAAAATGAAAAGCCTCTTGGCATCTTGATGGAAGTCATAAGGACTTTATTTTCTCCAGAACAGCTAATTTTCTTCTTGAGCCACTTACCTGGGAACTGACCCAGTTTCAGCACCCAGGTCCAATTCCTGCGCTGGATGACACAGCCCTTCACAAAACCCAGTGTATCTGGTCTTTAAAAGGGGAAAGAGAGGGCACTCTGGACAGGAGGCTTAGTTTGGAAATAAAGCCCCAAGTCAGCAACACGGGAGATGCCATTTGGGTAATCTCAAGGCAAGAGTATGGGGAAGAACAGGCAGACAGGGGAAAAATTAATATTACAAGGTCCTATTTCACATCTCAGCAGGCACAAGGTAAGAACTTGACAGGTTTGTCCTCTGAGCAGCTGAAGGAGCGAATCCCATGCATGGAGCATGAGTTCCAATGGCATAAGGCATTTCCAAGCTGTCAAAAAACCCCCAGCACTAAATTCAAGCTGTTCTGATTCACTGGTACATGACTATAGAAATAGTGAGTCTGGCACCTTTCAGCTTCCTTCAGGATTGCAGCTTTAAAAGGATGATGTCTGGAAAAACATCAACAGCTTTCAGCTTGCTAAGGCAGAAACATTTCACACAAGGCTTTTTAACACATTTGAGAAATAAATAAAATTTAAGTGCTACATGCCTCTGGATCCAGTACAGCTTCCTAGTTTATACCCTGAACTGGTGTGGACTGGCATCTCATTACCAATTTCAAGGAAACCACACTCATCTGTCAGCTGAGAATTGGACATAACCCCTTTATCACTGGCCATAACCAAGTTTCAGGACATATCTCAGAAGTTAAAGGAAATGCAGTATCAGCAGGTTTACACAGGGCAGATAAATAAAAGTCTAAAGGAAGTGATGGGTAACAACTTGCACAAAGGGGTAGTTGAGGTGCATGAAAAAGAAACATTAGATTGCTTCACAAAAATCAGACAGTAACACCATTCAAAAAGAAAGTTATCTTGAGATACTGCACTAAATCTAGAGATGAATGTGCTGATAACTCAATACTTAGCTTTGTGTCACCACTGTAAATCAGAGGCAATTTTTCAAAAGTCTGAATGTTGTTCTTTCTTAGTCCATCTTCAGCTCAGGGTTCTCAGCTCTAATGGCAAGAACAAAATTTATAGTCCAGAACTTCGAGGTGATTCTTACACTAGGTGGGAGCTTGTCTCCAAGAGGTTAGGCTAACATATTTCTTACTCAAATAGATGCTTGGAAGTTGTTAAGGAAGTCTGAGATTGACAAAAAGCAGAACAAGATATAGCCTAGGACTTGGGGTAGAAATAAGAATCAAATTTTAAACACTTTCTAATCTTTGTCATGCAAATTCTTCCATCTGGAAAGGTTCTCTTATTCTTCACTACCAGACCAGTATTTTAGAGTCCTCAGACATTTGTTTTCATGTCTAATATATATATTTATCCATGAACAAAAGTCACTGAGCCCAGGGCTCTCCCACCAGCCCAACATGTGGCCCTAGCACAGCAGAAAATCCACTGAAGGGCTCAGTGGTGCAGGACACAATATAAAACTTTTTTCCTTTTGATCCAGATCCTTTAGGGCTTTTCAACACAATTAAAGATAATTAAGATGGGTTAATTGATAGATATCAAAGTGAATGTGTATAATTAAACAAACATAGTGGGCTGCTATGAAATCTCTAATTGAGGTGGAAGTCTCTTTACATGCCAGATCTGGGTTAGCAGTCTAAGGCAACTTTGCACACAGATGTTTCCTTCACACTTTGAATTGATTCACTTTCTGAATCAAATCAGCAAGACATTAGTTTCTTTGACATCTTCACTGAAAGGATGTGTCAAATTCTGAAAACACTTTGAAATTTGTCACAGACATGTAAGTGAGAGAAGTGATTTAGCCTGCAGTGTTGACATGAATAAGTGGTTTAGTGGCACCTTTTGAAACACTGAACAGTGAAACACATTTCTGTCGGCTGGAGGAGCAATCTAAAGCAATCTGGAACTGGAGTTGGTAAACACAGAGACAACAGACAAGAAGGAAAACAGCCTCACTGAGATGCTTGGAACAAAGGCACAGAAAAGCCTTTCACACTTCATCAATCTACTGCACCCCATACAGCTTTTTTTTAAAAGTAAAATTAACCCCCCCTGACTATGCAAACCTGACTCAGCAGTGACCAGGGCTGCCCAGATGTCCTGACAGCAGCTCACACACCTGACCAGGCCAGCTGGGCTGCAGATGCTGTCCACAGCAGCTGCTGTGTGTAACTGTTACTGAAAACTTCACCTGCAAAGCAAGGAAATGTTAGCTCTGATTTAGACCTCATCACTGAAACCAAAGACGTGGATCTATTTAACAGATCCATTTTTTAATAGGCTCATCAGCTGTACAACAATCTTCTCCCACTTGCACATGACAAGGAAGCACAAGGCACTCGTGATAACCAGCTCTGTTCACATGTCTGAATCATTCAATTGGCTTTTACCCCTCTGTGACAAAAGAATAGTGCAGATGACACACTGAGAAAATCCATCTAATGACTTTATGGATGTCTCACACTGAAACAAGTGGTAGATTGAGCCCAAGGTTGATATTACAGCCTGACACTGATATTTTAAGCAGCCTTTTCTAACTCACCCATTGCCTTTCTAACCCTCTCTGAACTGGCTGAGTTACAGCAACAAAGGCTGCCCCTGTGTGGTCGGTTTTCTTAGCATTCAGGTAAACACAATACACTTTTTATTCTTTATTCCTTCGCCTCAAAGGGGAAACTGAGAAGCAAGTTGATTCATCTTGTCCTAGTGATGGCCTGGATGCAGGAACAAATTCAGGCTTAACGTGTGTTTCTCCAACAGCAGCACATCCCACCCTACCCCTGAGTGAACAAACCCTAATGATCTGCACACAGGGGCAAAGATGAGAGAAACACAGCTAGATGTGAATAAAGCAGAGAAGAGAGAAGGACTGAAAAAAACCTGATTCCTTTTTCTTTTGTGTCAGGGATTATTGAAATGCACTTTTCAATGGAGAAAAAAACAAATTACAGAATGAATCAATGTTTGAAATCTGTCCCATTTCAGAAGAGAAAAACAAATGCATATTTTAAATTACACTGATAATGTGTTCTTTCTTCTCATCAGATTGACTTGCATAGTATTAAATATCTAATTAAAACACAACCACTGAATTGTTTCTCTGGAGGACTGGGAATCAGGCAGGACAGGAGGGCAGAACCGAGCTCAAACAGCTACAGCACCACAGCTTCACATCTGGCCTTAATCCCAAGCAGCTTTCAGGCTGTGAACCACTGAGATATTCTGTCCATGCAGGGCACAGCTAACATTTGCCCCTCTGAGATAATTTCTCTTCTGGTCCAAGCCCACGAGGCCAACAGACATAGCGCAATAAACAAATGTTAATGTGGCTCATTCTTGCCAGTTAATTAATAGTTCTTCTCAGCAACCATTTAGTAAATTATTTGGATGATGCATAGTGCTTCGAAGGCATTTTGCAGTTACTAATAACACCATTCTCCCTTCCTATTCCACAGCTGGTTTCATTAATGGAATCTTTTTATGGATGAGGGCTGATCTGCAAGAATATTCACAAAAATAACACACAGAAACATGTTCCATGCAGTTTGCTCTGAATCCCTAACCTCTAAGAGGCACAGCTGTTTTAGGAAGCCATCAGCTTGCTGGCTGAAGCTGAAGAGACTGATTGCTTTCAGGAACTCACAGCCAGACATTCCTGGGTGAGAAGGTGCTTGCTGTGACTTTTCCAACTTTCCGTAAGACACCAGAGTTCCTAACAAGGAAAAATTCACTTGCTCCATCCCTTATTGAACTCTACCAAGTCTAATGGGCTCTACTGATTCACTTTCACTTAATTGGCTCTAAGATGCTACCTCATTATTAGCTCAGCTGCAGGCATTCACACCACCTTGGAAAGGTAAAATGGCCCTAAAACCAGGGAATTACTCCTTTAATTAGGTAGGATTGATCAGAAAGGCTGCAAAGATCACCTGAATTAACTACAAATCAGCACATGTACCCTGCCCAGAGCCAGGGAGTGACAAATGACCACAGAGCACCCAGCAGTGTGAGACCAAGCTACAGGATGTTCCAGTGAGGCCATCCATCCAAGGGGCCACAGACTGCAATCAGACTGAGCTGGAATTTGTTATTGTAATGAACTGAACCTTCTCAAAGCAGCAGATGCCAGGAGGGAAGGGTGTTAGATGGATTTCCAATACCAGCCAAACAGCCTCAATCTTGGAGCCAAAATTCTGTCACTCTGATGCTCCGTGGAGTGTCTTGTTTATGGACTTTTATTACTTACTGGGCTTTGTAAACCACTCATTCCAGAGTTCCCCGTGGTACCAGCAACTCATCATCACTTGCCATCAGCTGTTGCATATTATGCACGTTAGTAAAGTTCCCCACAGAAACACAGAACAACAGAAGCAGTTTGGTTTATTTTCCCCAGCAAGAAGACAAATAAAATCAAGATTTCCACAGAAAATAAGCTCCCGAATATATAAAAATTAATAACAAAGCAGTAAATGTTTCTGTGCCAAATGAGAGAGTGGGCAATGAAAAGCTCTTCATTATGTTGGTGCCTGGCTAACCTAATACACATTCTGGGAGGGATTTTAAAAACTGCCTCGTGCTCCTGTAAGTGTCCTTTTTCAATGACATCAGTGTCACAGCTGCTCAGGTGATCTTAAGGATTTTTCCTTTTTAGCACCCAACCTCTGCCATCAGACAGCTCTCAGTAAGAGCTAAAACATGTAGTGGGGCATGCAGAAGACACTGATGCTGGGATGGTGCCAAAATGTATTTTAAGAAGATCCCTGTTGCTATATTAATTTCAAGTTCCATTGAAAAAACAGTCCTTAGTTACAATATAGATACCCTGCTTGCAAAAGCTCATAAAGCAATCTTGGTTGTATGCAAAACATCTGTACTCTGTGTGCTGTTATGGCCATAAATCTGTATTATGCCCCTCTGCACACCAGTATTTATCTTTGTTGTTTAGTGCACCCCTGCACACTGGAGAATTCATTAGGAAAACGACAGAGTCATGCAGGGTGGCTGTAAATTAGTGTGCTGCTGCCTGCAGACATGCTATTGATTTTGCATGGCACTCCTGGATCTGCATGTTTGCCAGTCAGCTTAACCATCATACCATCATGTATATCAAAAAATATCCTCAAGAGCTGAGCCTGCAGCCCAGCTAAAGGTACATTCTGGCACAATGTGAAGCCTTCACAGAATGCCAGTGAGGAAAACTAGCAAAACCAATCAACTAAGTGGCTTAGATTTAACCAAGCATAAAAAACCCAAAGGGAATAAAAAGGACACTGCTACACCCAGGGCAAAGGAGGAAGCCCCTGCAGGACTGCTGGAAAGGTGTTAACCAGGAGATGGAGAGAGGAAAATCCAAGGAGGAACATGTGCTTGCAAGACTTGGTTTGTGCTCTCCATGGGCTGCAGAAGCCTTGGCATTTCCACCTGGGACAGGGACACCCCTGTGTCCTGTTGTCACTCAGCTACAAAAGCTGTGAGTTGGCTTTGTCTCGTTGGCAATCAATTATTGCAGGAGAGCCAACTGATCACATATCATGATTAGCCAGATAATTTGCTTCATATTTCCATTAAGGAGCCCAAGGGGCACAATTGATTGCTGCAGGGGGTAGAATTTCAGCGTGTCTAGTGGGGAACTTGCTTTGTAATATTGTGAATCCCATTACTGTTAATGGAAATTTAACAGCCAAATCCCCTGTGGATCACTTAGAAAAAATTACCCCTTAAGGTTAAAGGGGATTTCATTAATAGTATTCCAGGATGCTCTGATTTAAAAGCACTGTAAGTCTTTAGTGTCACACAGAAATATGCATCCCACTGTTTTTGCATATCCCTTGTTATTACATCTATCACTTTACCCTTCTCAAATGGAATTTCAAAACACAGCTCAGCCTATTGAAATGTAAGGAACATTAAGAGTAAATTTTCTAAAAGTTATTCAAGGAGATTTTTCTGCTAAATTCCTATTAATATTAATGGAATTGCCTAGACACTACTCTGAAAATGAACCCCAACAACAATTCATCAGTTTCTCTGGTTTTGATGCCTACATACAGCAGAGCACACACCACATTCCAGCCCAGATTTGGGCTGGCAATCTGGATACCACGTTGTCACAGCTAATGACATCTAATGCTTCATCTGGCACTAGGCTGAGATGCAGACAGAGCCTTACAAATGACTGTCTGAATGTCACTTGAACCTAGCTGAAGGATATGTAGAAAAGTGTGAAATTGTCACTCTAGAGTGACTGTCAATCGCTAAGAAACACTGGTGACAGAATGCTCCTATTGTTGGGCAGTCAAGTTGATAGAGAGTTAAGCTCCTCTGAAACACAAGGCTTTATGTTCTCCAGAAATCAAAGCCCATTGAGACAGACACCCAGGAGTCATCTCCTAAACAGACATGAAGCAAATGCATAACTGCAAACACCAGACAGGGTGTCTCAGACTGAGGACACCAGTCCTTTAGAGTGGATTTGGCCATTTGAGTGTCAGCAGTACTGCAGTGTGTGCATGGGCTCACTCATTCAACCTCCACCACGGCCACTCAGTGAAAACACAGCCTTGAATGCAGGCAGCTGCCTGTGCACATCTATTTGACAGGGTGTTCAAATCATGTGGCATTGAACACCCACAGGAACTGCTCCCTAAGACACCCTCCAGTAACATTTTACTGATGCAAACCAAGAGAAATCCACAGGTGATTGCTTGAAAAAATAAATAGCTACTTTGATGTTTTGGTTCAGAGTGAGAGAAAAGACTGACTGGATCAAAATTCATCAGCTGGCATTGTTAGTGCCAGCCACAGCTTGATGCCACCACAGCCAAGTTATTGGCAAAACCCTGAATAGTTTGGGAATACTCATGCACATAAGCTGAAACATCCAAATTAATCAACCAAAACAACCTGTCTACGATATACAGCAGTTATTAGCATTAAAACCATCCCTAAAACAATCTGGCTGGCCTGGATGTGAAGAGGATTCCCCTAGCCCAAATATCCAGGATTTAATGATACAAGGCACTGGAAGGATTTAAAATTCGTTTTCTGTTCCACTTCTACACCCTATGGTTGTTTTTGTACTGAAACTGTGTCCATATTATGCAATCTGCTCTTTGTGCAGTGTGGGGCCCCAAGGTCTGTTTTCATCAAGTGGGAGAAAGGCAGCACTGGATTCTCATTAGCATGAGATAATTCCAAGCTACTTTCTCCAACTACCTGAGGGGAACGAGGGCATGAAAAGAAAGAAGGCAGCATTAAAAAACAAGCAGCCACACAGAGAAAGAGAGACCAAAGGAGCAGCAGAGATAACAGAAGTATAAGGGATACAGCAGACAAATCTCAGAACAGGATTCATTCTTGAGACCTTGAGGGTTTCAGAGACTTCTCCCTGTGCATCTGAGTCCAGCCCTCCTTGGACTCATTAATCAGATTCTATTTACATTCACCTCTGTGTTCATGTCCTGAGGTCACTATTTCAAATTCTACTTTCAAACTCATAACACCTCTTGAAGTCTTGACTCACTATCTTTCTACAGTCAGAGGGGATGTCAAAAGAGAGCTCTATCATCAACAAAGGCTAATTTCCCTACAAAAACATAAGCCTCTTCTACTTTTC
Organism: Irena cyanogastra; assembly: GCA_013397155.1. Lineage (NCBI taxonomy): Eukaryota > Metazoa > Chordata > Aves > Passeriformes > Irenidae > Irena > Irena cyanogastra. Next base: position 492,207 of record VWZV01011712.1, read on the forward strand.
CTCTGAATTAATTTCTGCTCAAACTAAAACATGTCCTTTACATTCTCACTTCATGTCACAGACAGGACACCTGGTTAGTTGTTCTTGCAGTTAAAAAGGCATCTATATTTTTCTACTCCAAGTAATAGGTTCTCCTCTTCTCATCTAGTCTAGACTTATCCTATTAGGCAAGACACTCCTCATACCTCTAATGCTTCTCTTACTTTGAACATCCATTGTGAAAGACATTTATGAGCTTTCCTGGGAGTTGCTAAGGTACTTAAGAGGTCTGGTGTCCACAGCAGCACTGAGCTCATAAGTCACTGGCACAGCTAGAGGAGAATGTGGAACATTAAGGCCTGGTGGAGCTGAGCCAGGAAAGGCAGAGGGAGGATAGGAGAGTGATGAAATAGAATGAGATACATTGGCAAGAGCAGGAGACAGAAGGTGGAGAAAAAGTCTAAAGACTTGCCAGAAAGGAAAGATTTAAGACTGGGAGAAAAGCTGAACCAAGGTGGGAAAATCATATGAATTTTCAACACAGCCCTTGGACAGCTGAGCATGATTTGGCCCTGGCCATTTGTCTCACACCCCTCAGTGGCTCATCTCCACCATCCCCACTGAACACTTCCTCTGCTGCCAGCTCCACGTGCAAAATGCAGAAGATATCCAAACCTCCAAGACTGCCTTAGAGAGGGTTTAATGAGTGCTGCTTGCACACCACACCTGCCTGCCAGGGCTGAAAACTGAGCAAAGTCAAAGAGTACCTCCCCCTGCATCTCATGTGCACGGCTGCCAAGCTGGTGCCTGTCACACAACCAGCCTGGCTGTATCTACACCTTCCTTAGCCCTGCTCTGGTTCTGTATGTTGAAACACCACCAGGCAGATCTGACAGCAGATCTGTGTTTGCCCCAGAGACTGTTGTGAAAGCACCTAGGGATAAATAGGGATGTGGCTGACAGGCAGCCCTTCACATCTAGACTCTAGAAAAAAAAATATCAGTGCCCCACAAGGTATGCAGAATGACAAAATTTTGTGTAAAGATCTAAAAAAGCCATCTTAATAAGCATGAGAATTTGCTATATTTTCATGTAGAAACTGCTTCTGACATTTGACATGACAGGAAATGTTGCTCCAGTAAGATGGACAACAGGGCTATGCCTAATTAAAACAGGCAGAGGGAATGGAAAGGGAGAGAAAGTAAGTTATAGCACACTGACACATCACTGCATCTTCCTAAAGAGATACTGAATAGGGATTAATGAGGAAAGAGAAAAATGAACCACATTTCCCTCAGCAATTATTTTTGCTGTGCTGCCAGCTGGAGACAACCACGAGTAACCTGTACGAATGAAAGCAGCTACAATGCTGCTGAGCACACACACAGTGGCACCAGCCTGGCTCTGAAAGCAGCTCTCCAAAATCCCTTCCCACTTCTGCTCGGCCCAGAGAACACCTCAGCACAATCCCAGAGGCAAAACACATTGACCCTCAAGTTAAAAAATGGCCTAGAGAGGAGATGGGAAGGTAAAGTAGGAAAGGCAATGGACTGATTCAGTTTATACCAGGTCTGGCTTAACACTGAGGGCTCCATGATCCATTACCCACAATTTCATCCCCTGCAGGATGGGCTAGGTTCATTTCAAGCAGCTGGTACTATCACAGGTAGTTTCCAAACTGACTTTACCAAGACTCCACCTCTTCTCTCAGGAGGTTTCTGGCAAAGCTTGGTTTGACACAGAATCAGAGCCATGTCCCACTCTGCTGCCCTGCCCCAGATCAGAAAAAATAACAGATATTATGAGTGGAAACAGGGAAGCACTTTTGTAGGAATGCAAAAAGCATCCTTAATAATCTCTGCAGCCTTTTTGACTGAAGACTGTTTGACTCTTATGAGCAAATCCCTCCACATTTCATTTGGCATGTGTTCAAGAAGCCCCAGCTCTAGCAATACTAATGCTTCTCTTATCTATTTACTTCAACAGCATTTTTTTCTGCAATTCCTAAGTCTGGCACAATACTTCCCTGGCCCTCAAAATATCATCTTCGTTCTCCTCCCTATCGCTTTGTAAACATTTTTTTTTTCTCTAATACCAGTAATCAGAAAAGCACACATTTTGAGACTTGGAGACACCTGCCTGCATTGGCTAATCTTACCAGAGCTCCTCTATGATTCTCAAAATCCTTCTTGCTAGGCAATTTGCTTCTTCCCACTCAGCTGACCCTCCTTTCTGTCATACACCCCATTTTCTCAGCACTGTCCTTAACACCATCCTGAGCCCTGGGTGTGCAGGGTATCACCCATCTGGTGAACATCTTGTAACAGGAAAGGCCCTTTCTTCTTCCCAGCCTTTTCCTGTCTTGATCTCTGTCTACCCCACCTTATTTCTATATTAAAAAAGGCATTTCTATACAAGTAAAAATCCTTTTTAGTGACTCCCTCCATTCTAACGCTACACAGGTACTGGAGATGGATCAGTTCATCAGAGCACTCAAACATTTTGGCAGAAAACCAACAGATTTGTAATAGTCTCTTTTAGATTATACACATGCTATTGATTATGTGTATTAAAGGGACAATTTATGTACCAAACTGTGGCTGTATATTTATAGTTAAGACAATTGAGCTATGCAGAACACTCACAATGAAAATTTAAAACCCACTGAACTTAGGCTCTGTTCTGCTTTTATTTTGTAAAATCCATTGAGGCAAACCCAATGTTTCTCTCTTTAATTCTCTTGCTACAAAATACAGCACATCCACACCTTTCTGCTTTTGGAGAGAAAAATGCTTCTGCATTTGCAATTGTGCATTTCAGATTAACTGTACTATGAAGCTCAGTGTCTTGGCATGAATCCAAGTATTTCACAGAAGCCCTTGTGAGGAAGAATGGCCCAAAATGAGCACTGGTCCATGATCTCTGCTTACATATAAATATGTATACACAAACACACAGATGAGTTGTCAAGATGGGGAGACAGAATGTGTGCATGATGCTGCAGAAGGAGTGCATGCTTAATTAAAGGATATCAGTAAAAAAACAAGTTGAAACGTCTGTGACAAAAAATCTGGCTTTGTGACGTGCCTGATATTGGAGAGGATTACAATATTTGACTGTAGATTTAAGAAAACTGAAAGTTCTTAGGTGGAGATATATGAAAGAGGATCAAAAAATCCCCACCCTGTTTTCAAATTCTTTTCACATGCTCATTTAGCAGTCAACAAAAGAGAAAAACCTCTTATTAAAAATAAAATTAACTAGTGATTGGCATTGCTAATATTTATGCATAACAGGGAAATGAAGCATCCCAGTTACATTTTACAGGGAATCACAGAGAAAGAAAGCACATACTCTGTGTCATGTGAGTTTCTCTAAATATCAGCATTGCTTTCTAAGTAAAAAGGCCCTGCAAAGCCAAGATATGATGTGCAGGAGTCAGTTGTGGCTTGACAGTGTTCAGCACAGTATGACAACATACCAAGAGACACTTGCAATGCTTTCTGCTTCTGTTTTACTGTAGTTAGAGACCTGCTTGCTGTTTGGGACCCAGAAGGGCTGAGCCCAGGCCATTTGAACAGCCCTGGAAGGGTGGGGAGGGCAGTGGGAGGCACAGGCACCAGAGCTCTGTCCCTTCACAGCGCACAGCAGCCCAAACTCCTCCTGACAAAGGAAATCAACTCCACGGCCTGGCACAGAATCTCAAATGAACAAAAGGCCTCCTCCTGCCTGAAGATCACCCCTGAGCACTGTATCAAAGCTCACCTCATTTAATGCAAGCCTCTGCAGAGGGTATTTCCCCCTCCAGGCCCTCCACGTCCTTCTCTAACATTTACTGCTCGAGATCAGTAGTCTATACAATTTATCGCACCTGTCAAGGCTAATTTATTCATGCGATCTGGCAGTAATCAAAAAGACTGAGATCGATGCGCCAGCAAACCCTGACTTTTATTCATATTTTCAAGTCCTGTTTGACCTTGAACTGCAGCTAAGTGGAGCTGAACTGCCAGCAGCTCTCGGGGGCTCGCGGGTCTGGCGGATCCCGCGGCTCCAGGCGCGGTGTCAGGGCAGCAGGAGCAGGGAAGGCTGAGCCACAGACACAGGGCAGGGAGTGCAGCACCAGTCACAGCTCAGTGGTCACACACCCACCAGCCAGCCCAGCTGATGCCTTAAGATTTTAGATTTTGTATTTTTCGACTCCTGCACTGCATCAGTGCCTGGCTCTGAGCTCTGTATAAACTGCAGTTAATTGCCTTCACATTTTAGTCAGACAAACAATCCCTCTGGGCCTGTGATCCAAGGACACCTTACAGCCTCAGGCCCTGAAAAGTACAGACAGAAGTGGATTGGGGAAGGGGCAAAATGGGAGAATTCAATTTCACTATCTGAAGCTGTAATTGGAAGATTAATGCCTGATATGCAAATAGACCAAACTTACATCTGTCTGAAAACCTTGTGACTGTGGTTCTACTTGGGTGTAGCTTCTGCAAGGCTTTTGGCTGCCCAGGGTGGATCTATTGAAGGCCTTTGATAAATGCCCACTTTATCCTCCTAACTCTGCCTAGCCTCTGTTCTAGGTGGCCATTCCAAGGCACCACAGCTGGAGACTCGACATTCCTGCAGCACAAGGGTTTGGGAGCCAATGGATTTCTTGACAAGGGATAAGAAGGGTGAGGAAAGGGAGTGAAGCAGGAATATGAGGTGTGTGTGCACAGGCAGGATACTCCAGCCTGTCCAGATTGCTGCCAGAGTGGCCCCAAGGGCTGCCCTTGGCAAGTGGAGGGGAGGCAGAGACAGAAAATGACCCCAGCTCCCCTCTCAGGGGGATCAGGGACAGAGGTGGTGACCCAGCCACAGAGGATGTATCAGAAACTCTGCAAGCCACCAGGAACCTGCCAGCACTACATGGCAACACCAGGTGGAAACAGGAATTGGAAAAACAGATCTCAAGGGGATTGCTTTGAATGTGCTCTCGCACTCCTACCCAGACCCAAGAATTAAGAGTCACTCATCCCTTCTGAAGTCCACCACCCTTTCCTTTCTTCACTCAATCAGGCCCTAAAGGAACACAGGAATTCCAAGTGCAGTTCTTATAATGTATGCAGGTGCTGCAACCTCCAGTAATCATTTCAGGCTTTGAATTCAGACCAATCAGTAAAGAAACACAATAAAGTTTGTTTTAAATAGTTTCAGCCTGGCTCTGCTACCAGATGACTCTCAGCCATCCCATGGGGACGTCTTTGGAGCCTTCTGCCTCAGTTTCCCCTTGGTGAAATGAAACCAAACTCATTTACCTGCTTCCTCAGAGCATGCAGGAATTACAGACAGGACCTGCTCTGAGGTTATTGAATCATCTGCTTTTCTTCTGCTAGGAAGGTATTTGTGCAAATGACATTCTCTCAGAGACACGGAGGAAATCTAAGTGGCATTTTAGGTACAAATATGCAGCTACAGTTTTACTAAAACACATGAATAAATTATTTTATCACAGTCAAAACACTTGACTATGTGATATGCAGTTGCACCCCAAACAGATTTTACAAATGTATTTTGTTGCTTCTCTGGGTTCTCCTTGGCTGCATTTCTCATGCTATAAATTCTGTATGTCATATTAAATATGATTTTTCAGTGAGATCTGTTTTTTCTAAGGCTAGAATACGAGTAGAAATGACAGTTATGTCATTTTGTGTTTGTTTTCCCTCTCTTTTAAATAGCTAACACCTTTCCATTATGTTGAAAGAAAGCTACCAATGGAAAGTAATTGGCATTTTGACCAATGCTTTTGTGCACATTAAATATATCTCTAACACTGCCCTGAGATCTAATCTGATATTTATGGAAGAGAAACAATGACATATGAGGATGCAGAGGGAATTTATCTATGTGAATCTAGACTGGCTGCAGCATGCAAGCACTGAAACTACACACAGAGCTGTGTTAGAATAAACGTGCTAATAAAACATTTCAGCCAACCTGTGTAGAAAACAAAAATTTAAGAGTAAAAAAATTTGGGGTTTTTTGTATAAAAAAAAAATTTTAGAGTAACTTGAAATTTTGTGGCTGTAAGTATTTTAATAAAGTTTTTTGCTCTTTCTGTGCTTAGCCAGGGAAGGATCTGGCTCCTCTAAGAGGAGGTGCCAGGTCTCACTCCTCTTTGGGGGAGAGGCACCAACTCACCTCTCACTGCTGGCTAATCTGCTGCTGCCTTCTACAGAAAATGCTCCTTCAAGCACAGTGTAAAGCTGCCTTTTTCCATGTGTTACACACAACACAGATAATGATAAATTTGGCACCAAGGAGTGGACCTTTATCCAACAACACAACTACATGCATTATTCTTTCCCTGCTCCTCAGCTCAGCTCAACATGCTCTGCCTTACTCAGGTGGCACTAGTGCAAGGATAATTATTAGTCAGTTAGAGATTTCTGTAGCAGACCAAAAAAGGCACAGCGAGAAAATGTCACCTCACCAAGTCTTCCAGGCAGAATTAAAACAGAGCCAGGCAAACCAAGGCCCCACAACCCTCAGCCCTCCAAGCCTACAACTCTCAAAGACCAGCTGTTACCTCATGCTCCCAAGACAAAAAAACTCCCACTTGCCAGTGGTGATGACTAATATGTTCAACACCATAAATAATGGTGGCCTGAACACTGCTGCAGGGGTAACACCTCAGCTGTGTATTTAAACATCTACAGCCCCATCTCCAGACCTGCACTCAAGCCTGGAGCAGCTCAGCCCTAAGGGTGAAAAGCACTTTCCCAGATGAGCCCTGCTCACTGCCAAGGGAAGCACGTTGGACTGTGACCCAAAAATCCCTGGCTGCTCCTCCAGAACTCACCCAGGCTGCTGCTCTAGGTTGGGGATGACCACACAGGACACTGCTCCAAGCCAAATCTTTGCTCCTACTGCAGAAATCTGGGCTAAAAGGACTCCTCCCATCTTAAGAGCCCTTTATATTTCCTAGAGATTCCTGATTAAACTGCTCATCCTCAAAAAATGAGAACCAGCTGGAGGGCTACTCAAATAGCCAGTTAGGAAAGGGGCATCCCCTGTCTCTGGGAGCAGCTGGTATCCTGGATCATTTCCACATCTTGGTTTCTTTTTGTGTGGAAAAAGGATGCTTTCCACAGAACAGGTTTTCCATTTTTTACAGATTCTGAGAGAAATTAAAAATGGTTTCAGAAAAACTCAAAGAAATCTTTTGCCAGGTGTGCTGGGACCGAGCTAAAGACTGACAGTTGGGCACCTCTGGGTGCCAGGCTTTCAGTAATCAGCATCCAAATTTAGAGTTCCACAGGCCATTTGGAGTTCTGGACCAGCTGTTATTTTGCAACACAAAATGTGTTGTATCAGAAAGTTTCTGAACAGCTGTAGCTCATCTCTAGTGTTTGGTTCAGACTCATCATTAGGCAAGTGAAACCTATTTCAATCTCAATTAACACACTCCTCTTCATCTTCCCTCTCTCTCTCACTCAGCTCACACTTGCCTCTGAAGAGGAACACAAGTTAGATTGAGATCAGACCTGCAGCAAAGTGGCTGAGAAGAAAGTGGCAAAGACTAAGGAAGCATCTTCTTTCCTCAGATCTTTTGCTGTTGATCTCTTTCTGAAATTTCCAGCCCTGTGCTTTGATAATGTCCTGGTACATGAAAGAGTTTGTAACATAAAATGTTGCACTCGATGGAGCATGATGTGATACTGGAGCCAAATGGCCAGATGCTCTTTTCTGAGCTATTTCCAATGCTCCCACTTCAGAGAGTGTTTTTAAGGGTACTCACGAGCTCCAGTCCTGCAGTGTGCTGGCAATTTCAGGCTAGAGCACCACTGTGCTGTGTTCTGATGAAACCATTGTTTTTCACACAAGGTTAAAGTTATCCTTATTTTAATAAAAAGAAAAATAATGAAGAAAATAAGAAAGAAAATAGAAGAGGACAGTATGGTTCAAAGAAATTGCAGACAGGTAGGGATTTGGGTTCTGTCCCCAAAACCAGGATCATACATCCCATTAAAAGTACAATTAAGACTGTATTAATAATCTAGTCAGAGAAAAACCCAAGTACTCTTAAGTTCATCAGAAGAGGCCCAGGGCCAGGTTTTAGCAGTTTTTCTTTGCTTTACACTGTTTGCTCATCCTGTTCTTTCACGTGGGAAAGGCCCTTGAGAGAGGAAACCCTCTAGTTTGAAACGTGGCTGAGGTCAGACATTTGAACCCTGTCCCCAGTGCTGGTTACCCCTGGAATCAGCCTGTCCTCACCTGCCTTCCCACCACCTCCCTGGATCTGTTCTGGGGTGGGGATCAGAGTCCCTGGGACTGCTGAGAGCTCCCTCCCAGCTGTGAGCTCAGTAACTGCCCTCTGCAGCCCGTGGGACTGGCCAGGGCACACTTTGGCCACGGGCAACCCCCAGTGGTGACCCTGGGTGGGTTTGGACACTCCAGGCTGGGGTTCAACACCTCCCTGAGCTCCTTCCCTTGCTCCTTCCCTTTCCAGACAGAATGCAGCACTGCTGGACACAAATGCCAAACCTAACCCCATCCTGCCTGAACCTGTGCAGCTCCAGTGGGATTAAGAGATGCTGAACCCTTGGATGTGCTGGGCTCATCACTTATGCTCACCAGCACAGAACCAACTGCTCCAATCCCTGCTCTGAGGGGAAAAGGGAGCTGGGAATTCCTGGAATCCAAGTACCATGACTTCCATCCTTTCATGATTTTTAATGGTTGGCTCTACAAAGTTAGCATTCTTTTACCTTAAGAAATAGCTGTGACACTGCTGAATTAAACTGGGGATGCAAAAAGGAGACAGCTTTACTTGTACATTTTATCTGGAGGGTGAGACCTGGGGGATTTGTCACTGAGATCTCTGCAGCCCAAGCACTGGAGCACCTTCCCAAACCAGCAGATTACATCACTTACTGGGATTTTGCTTAGGCAGTGTAGAACTGCTCAGAAACATTTTAATAGCATTTAACTTCATGCTGAAAATGCTGATTTACTGCACTTCAGAATGAATAGGCATGTCTAAGGACAGAGCACACTGCTTTTTCTGATGTCAGCAGCTGTGGGGTTTTGTTAACATCGTTTAAGTGATTAAATGTCTTTGAACTAAAAGGCTTTATGACTTTTAAGTCAAAACTGAATTAATTTATACTAAAAATTACAGCTTGGGAAAAGTTAAAATAAAAATGAAGTATTTTCAGATTCACCATAAGAAGACACTTTGATTAGCCTCTATTTTTGTACAGTTTTCACTTGTGTTTTACCACAGCATGTGTGAAAAAATGCTAGAATTTTGAGTAACTCACCAGAACTGAGTTTCTATTTAGCTCTAAGACTAGGGATCTGGCTCATGAATCACACAGAGCAAAAAGCATTGTCCAGAATTCAGAATTAAAGTTTGCTATACATAAACCTTGTGACATTTTTATTACAGCATACCAGTCTAGAATCTGCATTTAAAACACTGACTGCTCAAAGGAATCTAAATCTCTTTAGCTAAAGGTAATAAAATGAGGTCAAAAATTCACTACTCAACAATCTACCATTAGCATTTCTGCCCAGAAAAAATGTAGTTCATCTATTTTTAAAGAAAGCAAAGGCAGGGCATATAACATAAGTTTGGAAGTAGAATGATTTGCTTGTGTGTGGAAGTCCATTAGGTAACGAGCTTCATTTCCTCATAAAGAGATTTTGGTGCATCTGCATCATGATTTTTTTTAGAGTACACACAGTACTTGTGTAAAACAGAAGTGGAACTGCATTTCTGTTCACACAACCCATGGTTTCAGCTTGGCCTCCATCACCAAGTGAATGACAACAGCAGAGAGCACATGGGGTCTGAGCTGGATCCTGGCTGGGGCCAGCTCCTTTCAGCCCTGAGCAGCTCTGTGCTCCCAGAGACATTCCACTGACAGTGGCCACAGAACTGGCCAAAGTTACCTGGGACACAGCTGCTGGTGCTGACTCAGTGCTGCTGAGAATAAAGCAGTCTGAAGCTGGCCAGGAAAGAAAAGGAGTTTTACTTGCAGTTATCAACCTGGCAACATATTTTTTAAAATTTAATTTGGTTGGATTCTGAATGGTGGAAGCAGAACTTAATTTCTGCTACAGCATCCTCTAAAATAAATGTTTGATCTCTTCCCACCCACCATTACAGCTGATGGGCACAAAGTAAAAAGAACAGCAATTCATTCACCTTATCACTGGAGCTCCAGAGGAAGCAAGGCATCCTTAGTGCAGTGATTAATGACTCACTATAAAAAGATGCATCATAAACTGCTTGTATTAGGTTAAATCATAAACCAGGCTTTTAATGTTTATATGATCCCTTTCTAAACAATTAAGTGTGTCTGTAGCTCCCACTAGGAATGGAACTCACATGATGCTTGCAAACCACACAGTTTCTTACAGGGTCATAAACGGGGACCCTCACTTAAAGGGATCCCTGTCTCCCTCCACACTCAAGCACTGCTTGAATTTCTCTTCCTATTGGGATATCTCTCTGTACTACAGGTCAGAGAGACCATTTGATGTTCAGGAGCAGCAAAGATGATCTACCCTGAATTTACAGTGACTTCTTCAGCCTGTGCTCATGAAGGGCAACTCATGCACAGAGGAGTCAGCCAAGACTGGATGCTGTAATTTCCTGTGTTTAGGTGCTAATAATAACTCCCATCAGCTTCAGCAGCAGGTTGGAGAACAGGGAGAGAATAGCACCATTTGTCCTAAGAGTCCCCCAATTTATCCACCCTGTGGTGAAACTGCCACCTTTAAAAAACACACTACAAGGTGACATTGTGAAAGTGTCCATCTATTTCCTCACTAGCACAAGCCTGCAAATGTGTCCATCTCCCTTTTATTTCCCAGAACAGCTGGTGCTTTTTCCTCAACCAAACCAGAATCTCCCTCTCTTGGCAAACAGACACTGGCTTCAGAGCAAAGTCACCCCATCAGGAGAATGTTGCAGCTCTAACCACTGGGAAGTTTACTCAAGAAATAATAGGAGTTTAAAAAAGAGCTGCAGACCCCTAAATACTTTCAATAAGCATAGTAGGCAGTTCCAGTCTGTTGCTGCACTGCTTATTCATATTCAATACAGAAATCACTTAGGTTAATTATTTAAATATTTCCATCTATGGAATTTAGAAAAGGGCAAAGCCAGCAGTGGAATACCCAAGATCATGATTTTTTAATAAACAATAGATTTCATGGGAATTAGCTAGGTTATCAAACAGTATCCTCTCAAATCAGCTCATTAGTTTCACTGAGTTTCCCCATTTCACTTTATTAAAACAATTTAAACAAGGTTTAAACTAGATGTAATGTAATCTATTTCAGACCCTCCAAGCCTAATCCCTTTTCTCTTAGCAGTTACATGATAATAGTTTTCAAAAAAGTTGAAAATTGTTATTGTTATAGCTATTTCAAATAGGGACTGTTTTCAGCCAAGCATGGGCCACCACTTTCCCTACATCTTATTATTTATTATTATATTAAATTTTGTTATTTACTTATTCATTCATTTATTCCTTCCTTTTCCTGGCTTTCATTGCTTCACACAATCAGTCACACATGGTGAACAGCATCCCTCTGTGCAGGTGGGGGGGATGCACCAAATATCCCTGCATGGGTCACTGCACCAGGCCTTAGCAAAGAAGTGATTTTTTTGCAGTTTACTTGGAGGTTCTGGAGCTTAAAAAAGCCCAACTTGGTAAATTCACAGCGGTTTTATAAATAGCCTAGAGGGAAGGGAGAAGGTTCCCATGCATTTTCACACTGTTAGTTTCTGACAGCTCTGAAAGACACACAGGAGGGGATCACACATAGGACTTGCAAATTAGGAAGCAGACACTGTGTATTACTTACCAGGCTGGAAACACAGAGTACCAGACCTGTGCTATGGACACACAGCTTATTCACAACAAACTCATACTCTTGTACTTTGATAAAACCTTTTCCAAACAGTAGGGTTAGCTTTCCTTACAAGGCAAAAAAAAAAAAAACCCAACCAAAATAAAGCCCAAAGAAAGAGAGCTGGTTTCTAGATCTGAGGTTTCTGCAGGCTTTAACAGGTTCCCTATCCCTGAAAACCCAGCCTTGCTCTCCTCAAATCCTTGTCTCTTGAAGCAAGTGCCATTTCATAATCCTATTAAAACCTTTGCCTCTGTTTACCAGGAGCTCTAATCGTACTCAGCAAATTCCTCTGGTCTAAGGAAGAGCGACAGCTTTCAGATTTCTTAGGAGGCTTATTCATCAACCACGCCAGAGTTTTGCCAGAGTGTTCAATCTATTCTGGGAGCAGCCATGTGGAAAAAGTTTCAAACAGCTCAAAGCCCTTCACAATGATAAAGGAAAGCTCACACAATCCTGGTAATAGCCTGACCCTCTTAAGGAAAATTGGATGATTTGTGGTAGCAGTTTTTCTGTCCCCTCTGTGAATTCTGAACCTTCAAGTATGAGCAGTGTATTCACACAGTCCCATTACAAACCCCATCCCTCTCGCAGTGCTGGAATAACAAATACACACCCATATGTGAAATAACCTCTCGTTGCAGTGACCTTCCTCCTCCGCCCAATGGTGTGAAGGGGTTTGTGGCCATTTTAGAAAAAAAGAAAGCCAGATAAAGAATGGACTAATTTGATGTTCAATGTTTCACCACGAGCAGAATATATGCCTTAATGAGCACATTACATGCACCAGGGACATGTTACTGGGAAGCAGGGGATAAAGAGTAAAGGGAAAATAATTAAACAGTCAGCTTTATAATGAGGAAACTCTGTTCATGCAACATTAAGTGGCCTAATTTTCAAATGCTAAGCGAAGACATGTTCCTTGGGCTTCAGGAGGACTTGCTGGCAAGCACTTCCTTGAAACCAAGGGCAAGGGATCACAGGTATCAAACCTCCTTTAGGTCCAGGCCACAGGGACTGATATTCCAAAGTCATCTGTCCACACTTCACACTGACCTGTCCAACAGGATTGAATACCTGCACCCTGGATTCTTATTCTATCAGCAGGATCCTTAGAGTTGTAAAATACCCCAGCACTCATAAAGTGTGCATGATGAACACTACAACTGACTTCTACCAGCCTGGCCTTAGTTTTCTGTAGGTATTGCATCTGTCAGACCACAAATGTACAGCCTCAGCTAAGGGCAATGAGCACGTGGAGACTTAGAGAGGCTGTCTGCACGAGGAGAGAGACTGGAAAAGGGGAAAACCTTTCTCACTGGGTTCAGGCACTGGCAGGATGAACCAATAAAGCTTTTTCCTGACTGTTATCAGTTCTCACAAGGCCAGGAACATTGACTGACTGGCACTCAGGCAGCAGCTCTGCTGGGCCACAAGCTCCCCAGCACTCTTTGCACATGGACACTGCACGAGGTCTCCCCTTTGTTACTCACTCTCATGCCCAGCTCGATGTTTTCTCCTCCATAGACCTCCATGCCAGGGTCCAGCAGGCCAATCTCACCAAAATACTCTCTGTCCACCACAAAAGAGCACCCAATCATGGCTGGTGTCCTGCATGGAGAGACCAAAGCAAAACATTAACCCATTGATTAGCTACTACAAACCCCACCTCATAACAAATTCACACAGATTAAACAGTTCTTAGTCTTCATGTTAACATTCTAAATTTACCTATTAGCATCAATCACATGGCACTTCACATATGCAAGACATTTCAGTCCTTCTCTATTTGGTGCTGTAATTTCTGAAGACTTTCTGTTGCATCATTCTCTAGTTAGAGGTGGTCTCAAAGCCCTACAAAAACCACACAGGATCCTAGATGCTCCTGGCTGGGCACTTCCATCCTCTGTTGATGCATGTATTTATACATCAGGATCTTTGCATTCACAAATTCAAGTTATCTGATGAAATGCATCTTCCTGATGATATTTCCCAGAGCCAAGACTGGAAATGGATTTGCCTAAAAAAGCTGAGAGCTCTCCTGTACACAGGATGAGACACACCCTATATACATCTGGATTTCACACCTTGTACCACTGAAAAACATTTCTTAGGCTAACAAGGAACCAATCTGCTCTTGGAACTAAAATGAAAGAAGGACACAACCAAGGTAAGGAAATTCAGTACCTCTGCAATGAAATGAGCCTTGGAGGGACTATTTTAGGTATATTTTTTGAGTTTTACCCATGATAAAAGAGGGAAGGAGATGTGGGGGAGAAACACACACACCACTCTCTGAATTTTCCTTTTCATGTACTTAAAGCTAAACACAGGCTTCACTGCATCAAGCCATCACTGCTTTGCTAAACTGAGATGTTAATCTGGGCTTAGATTCACTCTTTTTCCAGCCCTCTCCCCCACACAACCCCTCTGGAGGCAGCTCCTTACAGCACAGGATGCTCCCATGAGGACACCTCCTCCCTCTCTAATGAGGAATGGTGCTGGCAGGCTCTGCAGGCTGCTCTCAGGTGCTGGAACCTCTCTCTCTGGGGGATGGATTGCTGCAGCTGTAGGCTCTGTCCATTAAAACCCTGAGCTGTTAATTGAACGGGGGTGGGAAATGCATTTGAGATGCAACTACATAATCATCACTCACAAACGAGTGCCACTGAGGACTGTCTTTGCACCCCCCTCTCTCTCTTCTAGGGTTTATTTCTTCTCAAATATAGACTTCACAAGCCTTCACAACTTTTTCAGAAAAAAAAAAAGTTTTCAGGGGTGAGCAACAACAGCAGAACAATGACAGAAAGAACCAGATCCAGCTTTTGTAATTTTGTCCTGTACTACAGTGTCACACATATCACAAACACTTTTTCAAAAAAAGTGCTTGAATAAAGCACGAGGCCCTCACTTGGCATTAGAACTGGGTTTTTCCAGGAGCTGAAATGCTCCAGTACATCCACCACTTTCAGTGCAGTGCAGCAGACTTATCTGGAAAGCTAGAAATGGCCACATGAGCAAAGGCAGCTGTGTTAGCACCTCTTACCACTGCTCACTGCCCAAGGAGCAGGAGAGGATGAGTGCCCTCAGCACTTGACAGCTTCAGAGCACACCATATTAACCTGCTTTATAGAAAACAACCTTTTCCCCTCAATCATGCACTCTCTAGTAAAGCAGAGACACTTCTAGAAGGAGAAAACAGCAATTAGAAGTGTGCTATTTTTTACCAACACCTCAAAGGTGTTGTGAAACTTAATTGATCTGTTTATAGATCAATATAGAATATTGGGTCAATGTTCTTTGACACAATGGAGGATGTTATAAGGAATAATTATAATCAACAGCAGCACTCAAAGGATAATGTGGGAAACACAGCAAAATGGGTTTTGCAGCTTAAAGCTTAAAATGCAGCCTAGAATTGTATTGATTCTGCACTGGAGAAAGATATAGCACAGTGAGTCTGGGGGAATTACCTGATTACACTGCTGTAGCAAGGGAGACATGAGAGAAACAGAGCTCTGGGTAATGCTCTGGGAGAGGGAAGAAGCACAGAGAGGTTTCTGGAGGTGAACTCTCCCTCCCTCCAGCAGCAGGAGGGCAGTGCCTGCCATGGGCTGGGGCACAGAACAGAGGGCACATTGGCCAGGGAAGAAAGGCATTTGCTGCAGGTCTGAGTCAGGCCTGTTTTGTGTCAGTGAGATCCTCAGGAGCACAGCTCTGTTGGTAAAATTCCAGCAGGTGCTGACACCCTTTTCTCCAGCCAGGTGCATCCCCCTCCTTCCCCTCACTGAAGGGAGGTGCCTGGGGGCTTCATCAAGAACCAGTGAAGGAGAAAGGGATGGGGACTGAGCTGCACGTGGTACTGTCAGTCTTCCTCTGCCTTATGCATCTTCCTCTCCTGCCTTAAGGTCAGCATATATTTATAAATATATTTATATATCCATATGTGCACAATGCAATCAGGTCACATTTGAAACAGTTTCCTGAGCAGCCAACTGCAATTTCCAGGAAAAGTGACAAATGCTCACAATAAACACATAAATTCAAACACAAATAGAATGATAAATAAATATATAATCATAAATGTATGTATAGAGGCGTAATGAGAGAGACAAGGAGTTTCAAATGATACATCACACATTATATCTCTGAGTGTTCCACCTCTCCCAGCAGGATGGTTCTTTGATTCAGGTTCTTAAGCAGCAGCTCAGCCCTGGTCTGACATGTAAGTGGGGAAACCTGCATGGTACCTGCATAAATATTTATGTTTTTCTTATAGCTCATGTCTTCTGCAAGAAGGAGTCACAGCAGAGAACAGAACTCAAGGACAGAGTTGCTGCTCAGGAGATACAGGGGAAAAAAAAGACAAGATGACAAGCTAATGGTAATCTAGTAAGGAAGAGCAAATATGGATGTAGAATAACTCTCTGATGCCCTGTGGAAGTAAATTTTTTGGAACAGGCAGGACACTCATCAGAACCTGGACAAATAAAGGGAAACTGCTTTGTTCCAGGCTCCTGTGAACCAGGAACTGAAGAGATGGCTATGAGCAGTCAATAAACACTCACCAGTTTCATTATTACCTGGCAGCATGGTTTATCATGAAAGACTTTCCCTCCTGACCTCAGGTACACAGGTGGATTTCTCCCCAGAGCAGTGAGAACCCAGACTGGCTTCATCAGTGTTGGTACTGCAGACCAGCACAGGAGATGGGCACACACACTCCCAGATAGAAGCAGCAGCACAAAACATTCACTGGGGGCACATCAAGCTCTAATTTATGTCCGTGAGCAAGGCACTGGGGCTCTCTGGAGCAGCTGATGCAGTGCATGTACATGCACATCCCTACTGGTACCAAGCTATGGTGTATTAAAGCAGTAAGTGAGAACATATGCAACAATGAAATGCACCACTGCTGCTGGAGGAAGATAAAATGGGAAGCTGTGCAGTGCTTGGCTGGGTGAGGCTGACTAATGGCTCTGATGTTAGTGGCTGCTGATCAAGAAATCAAATGCAGAGCAGTCCATCATAATCACAGCAGGTGAGGGAAGGCAAGTCAGAGCCAGAGTTCAGAATACCAGAAACCTTCCTTGCTGTTCCAAAATCCAAAAAAAAAAAATACAGCATGCATTAAAAACCCAGCTTGTTTCAATGCATAGTCAAATTCCTGAGAAGCCCTCTGCAATGGGATCCTTTGTTGCTCAGTGTGGTGCCAGGTGATAAGGACATTTTTGGGCAGCAGGAACACGAATGGAAAATGAGGTGATGGGCACAGCGTGTCAAAATAACAATCCTCATTTAAATCTTCACGTTACAGACATCTTCCATCTCAAATGTCAAACATGGAAAATGGATTGCCTGCAGAAGCCAACTCGGGGAACATCAATTGCTCTGAAGTTCAGAGTATTAACGGTGGAGGGGGGAAAAAAAGAATCGAATTTAAAGTGCATCAGAAATCTCTACAAAATCTGACACCTTGTTCTTGCTATTTCTTTACCTTTGTTAGCTCTTCAAGGCTACGTCCCCTTTGTCACTTAGCTCACAACAGCTGATGTGACATTTTATGGTGCACACTTGACAGGACTGCCCAGGAATGACCCACTGGTGTGAAGGACAGTTCCTGCTCTTTCCCAGCAGGGCTGAGTAGAATCACACCACTGTCTGTGTTCAAGAAATTAGAGGATCAGGCTTCAAATAGGAAAATTCTTAGGAAAGAAGCACATCTGTTGTGTAGTCCCAGAAGAAAACAGGAATTGGACCCTGCTTTCTAAATGCTTCACCCAATTCCACACATGGATGATATTTATTCATACAGTGCAAACATGAGAAGTGCCAGGGCTCTGATCCTCACTGATACCAGGGTACACATGTTCTTTAATGCTAAAAATCTCTAATCCCTTTGGAGATCTGGCAGAAATTATTCAGCTACACCAACCACCAAACCAGTCACAGGACTATTTGTTACCAGCCTTGTCTTTCACAAAACACACAGAGGGGCACAAACCAAACCACTACTTGCTGAAAACAGTGTCTAACAAAGCCTTAAGAGGGCCAGTGGTAGCAAGGACTAAATGAACTTGCAGTTTTCATGCTGATGAGCAGCTTTGCTATCTTATGAATGCACTGACAGACACATGGATTCAAGCACCATCAAAGTGCATTGTTTCTATGTCTTGCAAAGTGGACTGAAACAGGGATCATGGTTGCAATATGTGATTTGGAAATCTGGTTACGAAACCAAAACCTGTATCTAACCAGGAGTCACATCTGAGATTTTTTAAAAAGTTTGCTCACCAGCCTGACTTTGCCTTCCTTTTGAAAACACACTTTAAATATTCCACAGCTACTAAGTTCCCACCATGAATGCTTTCAAACTTCAATCCTAAGGACAGGCTTCCCAATTGTTTTCATCAATAACACTCACACAGTCACTCTTTCCACTACCATAATTACACTGGCATATCACTTAAAAGCCACAAAATCACATTGTATTTTCACAGGCAGGAACAACACAACAGCCAAATGCTTTAGCAAATCCATCCAGGTGCCACAGCTCCAGAGGCCCCTGAGCACACAGTGCACTGTGGCCATAAAGGGGATGCTCTGCTCTCCTAAATCCCTGCCTTCAAAGAACTCCTGCCCAGGGAGACACAGAAGTGTTCACAGTTCCACATGGATGTCTCTGCACTTTAGGGCATGGAATTGTTAATTTGCAGAAGGCAAATGGCAGTGGCAGTGTGTCAGTGCTCCTGGTATTTGCCAGCAAGGGTTGGGTGTTCTCCTCCTTCTGCTGCTTCTCTCATCTGTCTCTGGGCACTTTATGCACTGTTAAACTGGAGGGTTTCTTCATCTGGGTCCAGAATAAAATCACTGCTCTTGAGAGCCAGCTACTCATGTGCATCAGATTTTAACATTGCTCAGTGCTTGAGGTTGGATTTGTTCACTTCTGTGTCAGTCCAACTCAGTGCCAGCGTGGCACCAGCAAGAGCCTGAATGTAAATCTGAGGGAAGTCCAAGGGAAATCAGGCCCTTTATTGCTGAGCTTTAACCTCTTAGTTCAGTCTTATCTGCTATGTGATCATTGCCTCCAGAACAGAAGATACTAAAATACTGGAGCAATCCATGGGAAAATCACTACAATGATTTCACACATAAATTGTGAGTCATGAAGTGCACAAAACCTTTCAGGAGTGAAAGCTTTGGATGATTAATTTTCCTTTATCAATAAACTTTCTCAGGGCTGAGTGAAACAGGTATAAAACATCTGCACTTTTAAAACAATGTGAGGCGAGCAGGGCATGTTATCCAGGAAAACTGATTTCCTAAGTAATTACTTCCCTGCTTATTGAGGTTTCAAGCCAAGCAAAAGGTCAGTGATGATGGACTGTGCTGTCCTGTAGTAAATAAGGTTAATATTACTGTATGGCTCTGTTTTGCAGTCATGGGGCAGGAGAATGAACCTGAGTACAATTTGCAACACTTGCTCAAACCCAGATTAAAATATTTCTCTTCCTGAGGGAAGGATCCTATGAGGTGGTCCCATCCCATCCCTCTGACCACTTAGAAATGTGATCAGTATGTCAATATCTTTTCACTTCCAAAAGATCACGGGCATTATTTTTCAGGTGAGCGTGTTGTTGGAAGTGCTTGGATGAGCTTTTCAGGACCTGAGAACTCAAGCTTTGCACTCGGAGGGAAGTGCATCAGCTCCTCTGCCAGAACCCACACTGGGACCATAGAGTAGAGTTTTAGCTTGCTTTAAGATGAAGCTGATACACAGGAAAATGAAGATGACTTTAAGCTGGTAATTTGTGTCCTTCTTAAGAAGTCTTAAAAATAAGAGCATCCTAAAGTGCATACTTAGGCTTCAAATTTTTTAGCATTTATTTCTAGAGTTGGTAACAACAGTACCCTTAACCTAGCACAATATGTCCCAGAGGAGCTGTTAGACAAGCAGCTGCACTGGAGATGAAAGGCTGGGAGATGTGAATTTTCAAATGGAGGGGAGTTCACATCAGTTCCAGTTTTCCCACTGCAACAATTCTCAGAAATACCTTCACAATTCCTGTAACAGCATTCCATCAGAAAAGTCCATTTCTGTAATGTACAATGTTCTCTTATAGGGAAAAGTAAATGGACACACTGACTGCACAGTCTGGTGTGGGTTCATTTTAAAATTCAACCAGTAGGAAAACTCTGAACATGTGCAAAGTTCTCAAAAAACAACAACAACAACAACAAAAAAGCCCCAACCAAACAAATCCCCCCCAAAACCCAAAAACAAACAAACAAACAAACAAACAAAAACCCAACCCAAAAAAACCCCCACAAAGAAAAGCTCCTAGTGGTGCTCCTGGGAAGCTCTGCTTTGGACTGATGACCAAGAACAGGAGTGAAACCAGCCTCTTTGTAATCACACACACAATTTGTGTGTGACACAATTCCTTTGTAACCACACACACAGTTTTGACACAATTCCTTTGTTTCTCATACACACAATGGTCTGGAATCCACTGGGAAATAAAAGGTTAGATGGAAAGGATCCTGCTATCCTACTAATGGCCAGAACAC
The DNA here is from genome assembly GCA_013397155.1 of Irena cyanogastra. NCBI lineage: Eukaryota > Metazoa > Chordata > Aves > Passeriformes > Irenidae > Irena > Irena cyanogastra. The sequence goes on from VWZV01011712.1 coordinate 512,664, forward strand.
GTGCTTGAAGCACACACTGAGAGCCAGAGTATATTGTGGGCAGCTCTGAAAGGCAGCACACACACCCACAGCTTTTGTGGAGCCATCAGTTTTCTCCAGGCTCATTCTGCTGTTCCCATGGCCTCGTTCACCTGAATTCCCGCTCGTTGGAGAGCCAAGATGGAGACGCCGCTTGGCCAAAGCGACAGCACAGGGGAGATTTACCTGATGGGGGCTGACTCGTCCCCTTTATCAAGCCAGTCCTGTGGAGGGATGATGTACATGCACCAGAGCCCCCAGTTGTAGCCGTGGGCGGCGTTGGCGTACTGCTGCACCTCGAAGGTGTTGTACTTGATGTTGTCGATGGCGGGCAGGATGATCCGCTTGCGATCCTCCTTGATCCGCGTCAGCGCAGGCTCCGCCCTGAGAGCAACGAGAACAGCATGGTGTTTTACAGCCCGCCAGGAATGCCAGGTCCTGCTCTGCAGGCTGATAAAGTGAGGTTCTCTAACGCTGTGAGCATCAGCGCCGTGAGATGGAAAGCCCAGTGCACGGACCGCAGCCGCGTGCTGCCGGGACTGCGGCTGGTGTGGGACATTGCATGCAGCACCTCACAGGAATTAGCACCTCTGTGAGGCTGTGCCAGAGCCTAACAACACAAAATCTGACCAAATACTTGTTCTGAGGCCTGGAGATTGTTAATTCATTTCACAATGGATAAATGTTGAGAGACACCATCACCAACAGCAGCTAAACGGTCTCCTACTGGCTGCACCACCAGGATTCCTGGCAGCAATTAAATTCTGGCTGGTGTGGCCTGAAGAACTAAACACACACCAGGGGCTGCCAGAATCTGAAGGCTACTCAAAGATTTTAATCCTGTTTCCCAAGACTGACCCCATCACATCTAGTTTGAATGACAAATGTGGCTGCATTATGCCTTCTAAACCTCTTTGGTGATGAGAAGATTTCAGGTGCCAGATGGTGCAAAAGCAGTGAACTGCAGGAAATGTTCAATCATTTCAAAAGGCTTTAAAACATCAATGTGCTTTCCACAGAAGCTACATCCCAAAAGGAAAGTAAAAAGCTTCAGTGCAAACACTCATTTCTGACCAAGGTAGTCTGAGTTTGCTATGAATTTACAGAGAAACTGATCCAAAGAGGTAGCAGACTTACATAAGGGTGGAAATCATTCCTCAAAGCAGTATTAGAAAGAGCCACTGCTTCACTCCTTTGTGTGTTTCCCCTTGAAATGTGCTTTGAAAATTTTGCAGAGCTCTCACATGGATCTTTAAGGGAATGGTGGTTTGCTGTGACTCAGAGGTAGGAGGATTTGAACACTGATCTTTTCTCACTTTTCTTCTGTTGTTGGTCAGGAGGCAGTTGCTCCTTTGTGGTTTCAAGTTTGTTACCCCATATTTTGTTTGCTATATTGTTTGTTACCATAAATGCTCTTGTGTAGGCCAGCAGAAGATGCTGTACATGGTTCAGACTCTCAGTTCATTGGGTTTTAGGGCACACTTGTGCACCCCCATAGAGCCAGTATGACCTGCTAGATCTGGATAAGCCACTTCCATTATTAGTATGAGATTATATTTATAAGATTAAGTGCTTTAAAAACCAGTGGGTGGGTAGCAGAAAAACTCTTGCAAATCCAACAAAGCAGGGACAAATGCAGAAAAGCTGAACCTGCTTTGTTCTTTCCATCATGTTATCTCTGCTCAGCAGCAGAAGAAAATACAGAACTATGGACATGCCATCACTAGTCTGGTGACTCCATGCCTGGACACAGTAAACTTGGGCACAAAGCTTTCCTACTCCTTCTAGACTCTGAAACAAAGGGTTCCAAAACACCAAACAGGTACAGGTGTCACTGATTGTTTGCCTGACTCCCAAGACATGAACAAATTTGTTATGTTTGGGTGTGATTTCCAGATCTGCCCTGCAAAGCAGGAAAGCTGCCTGCAAGCCTTCTGAAGCAGAAATCTGCAAATGGGTTTCCTTTGCAAGAATCAAACTCTGTCATCCACTACTGTCTGATTCTGGAAACAGTCTTGGACAAACAAGGAAAGACTGTGAGTTTTCCAAACTACTTTTATCTCTCTTGGTAGGAATTCTTTGGTCACCAGACCCTCAAGTCCTCAATTAATAGCATGTTTATGTTGATAGAAAGCAAGACTGTTTAACCACCACACTCAAAACTATCCTGGAGGTTCCATGTCCCTTCTACAGTTCTTCCTCGGGTGCTCATTTTTTAAATGTTTTACTTTGTAGGGTAGATTGAGATTGTGTAATGGAAAAGCTGAAGGAAGATAAGGAATTCTTCTCCCTTAATGTCAGATACCTGCAATGGACCTCCCACATGCACAGTAATTGCCTCAAACTTTCATTCTCAGCAGAGAGAGGCAGAGGCTGGCACTTTTATAGTCAGATGCTTCTCATAATAATATAGACACTGAAACTGGGTGAGATTAATAATGTTCCAGAGGAGCCTATTTTGAACATAAAGGGAATTAAGCCTGCTACTGTGCAAGACATCTTAAAATTGGACTGCTGAAGTGTATCCCAAATAATGGTTAGAGAAATAATGTGAAGAAAATATTCAACAGTCACACTGGTTTCCAGCCCTTAATCATATTTGTGATTGTGTTAATCCAATACTTGAGTCCTGGAAATGCTAACCTGGGTCTTCATTTTCTTCTTGAGATGAAGAACAATCCATTCCCAGCTCTGGGAGCTGCTCTCACACCAACTATCACCAAAGTTCTCCTGTCACTCTACACCTGAGGAATTTCTGTGCTTTCTCATTTGTCTGGCTCACATTTATTACCACCTGATATGGTGTTTTGCATCTGAATGGCACAAGGGGGGATCTGTGGATCAACTTACATGGGGTAACTTGGGGTCAACTTACATGATGAAATTCCATGAATCTCTATCAACCTATTAATGTGAAATCACAGATTCTGAACTTCCATGAAATCTGAGGCATGTGTAAGCTGTCCATGTGATGGATGTTCTGTTTAAATCCCCAGCACTCAAGAAATGTAAATATTTAAGATATTACTGCTTCAACAAGGGTTGATTTCTGACAGATGAAGTCAAGTACCATGCCAAGGTTATGGAGTCAATTGGTATGAAAGCAACTGCTGGGACTTCATCTTCCAAACCTCCCATCTCACCTGTGGAGGTGATTTCCTAGCTCTCTTGGTATCCAGATGAGTGGAAATCACATCCCTGCATGTATTAGGAACAGGAAACATTCAGTATCTGGGCAGACTGCACAGCTACCTAACTTCCAAAATATTTTCACACCTACGAGTAAGAAAGTAGGCTCTGAGTCACAGATGGAAAGAGAAAATCCAGGATGGAGCTGTTCTCTTAGCAAAAATGTGGGATGGAGAGCCTTTTAATGAAACATTGCATACCTGAGAGATTTCACAGCCTGTCCTGCCTTATAAAAGACAGCAGAGACAGCAGTGGGGTATTCAGAGGCTCAGCCCAAGCTCATCTCTGTGAGATCTGCAGGAACTCTCAGATCCCAGGTCCTGCCAGGGCCCTCTCACTGCCAGCACTGCTGGTGGGCTGTTTGTGTGCCTGCCAGGACCCCCAGGCAATGGCCAATAAAGGACTGTGGGTTTGGAGTACTGGGCAATGCACTGGGTTTGCCTTGCTTATCTTGAGTAATCCATGGAATCCATGGAATATGAGGGTTCATTGCTGTTCATGGCTAGCAAAGCCCAGCCTCAGAGTTACTCTGCAAAGCTGAGCTGCATATTCATCAAATCCTCTGTCAATCTTCCTGGTCACTCTGGTTTTATGTAATTGCTTCAGATTTTTAAAATAATTGTGATTAAATCTTTCCAGGTAATTTCTAAATTTTTTCCCTAATTTCAAACTGCTACATTATTGTGTAGATTTACCCATCCCCTTTATAGATGCCAGCATTCTTTCAGTGTTTCTATTTTTCACTTTGCCTTGTTTTTTCTGCTGTCCATCTGCAGAAGTCAGGTGCTTCTGGCAGCTCACAGGACTGAAAGGATAAGAGGGGAAAAGGTTGCTGGAGTCCAAGGATGTCCAACACACTGAGCTGATGAGCTGCAATATGTGCCTGGAGTTTTGCCTTTCCACATGGCCACTGCTGGCAGCCAGGCAGGATCTAGATGTGGATTTTGGGATCCATCTCCATTTTTCATAGGTGCAAAAATATTAAGTTCCTAGTTTGCATCTGAGTCAAGGTACTTTATGGGCAAAGAGCAGCATGCATTGTTAACAAGTTATTTACTAGAGCAAGAGGGAAAGTTCTCCTAGGCATATTCATGATGGATTTCAGTAAACCAAATAAAATCAAAAGATTCTGCTTCAAAGGCAGTGCTTCACATCATCCAAGTGGGTTTTTTCCACTTAATAAAAACCAAGCAGACAATTTGGACTGGAATTTGAGTGACATATGAAGATCCTCTCCCTTCCATCCTCTCTAAAACTAAGTATTTGTCAGTGTCCTCCTCTCTCTCTGAATAGATTGTTGGTGAACAGATAAAACCAGAAGAGAAAGGACAATAAATTTAGTTCTCTTATAGACTCCACTAGGCTAAAGGGTATTTTCACTTCAATTTTATTCACTTTGATTTGTCCAAGTCTGTTGAGCACATCACTAAACAGCGCATGCATTCAATGCTTTTGCCTACCAGTGGAAAGATTTCTTCATTAACAGCGGATTTTCCAAGGTGCTGAGCACCCATGATGACTTTAATGGGAGTTTCAGCAATGCTGGTTCTGTGGGATTCAAAGAGTAAATGTTCCCAAGATAAACACTGAATGTAGGAAAAGAGTTGGAAGGCAGAATTTAAGCCAGAGTAGAGAATAAGCCTGTAAGAAGATTGAGAGCAAAGGCAGGGGCCATAGTGTGATCACACAGGCCTCTCTAATCCTATTGTAAGTCCATCTCTGAACATATATGCATTCTGTATTTAACACTGGCTTGATTCAGAGCAGCTCAAACCCCACAGGAAACCACAGCAAACAAAAACTCTGTGTTGTCTTACATCCTTATCAGATTGCTGGAGAATTCACGCCAAAGGGAAAGCCTGATTTTTCACAATGCTAAAAAGAACAGCTTCTTCCAGATAAAAAACAGATAAAAAGAAGTTAGTAATGAGCTCCTCAGTGCACATGATTGTATAACTCACCTTTTTAAATATGTAAAAACACCTGCTGACTTCAAGCAGACTTTTTAAAAGGCACAACATCAGAATAAATGCACACAATCCGAGGGGATCCACATGCATGCTGCAGGCCAGATCCTCTGCTGCCCAACTCTGCCACTTCAATGGCCTTCACTGCTCCAGGGATGCTTTGCTAACATGCAGCATCTGAGAGGCAGACCTTACCTTCCAGTTCTTAGTTAGAATGGCTGTACAGGGCATTTGTCAATAAATTTCTCCCTGCAGCCCAAATGTCACTTTTTCTAAATTTGTTAAAGAGTAAATCCTTTCCTAAATGACAGGAATTGCACTGGGAAATGTCTCTCCAATTGTGCCCTATCCCAGGTGGGTACACAAATACCCTGATCTCTGGTTCTTTTGAGATAAACATGCCTTTTTTTTTCTTCTCCACCATCACTATGCTAATTTTTACTCCAATAAAAAATGAAGAACTAACATTAAAAAAATCCAACCTTCCTTTTCCTGCTTTCACAAATCAGAATTTCCTCTTCTTGCAAGCTGTTAGGAAAGAGTCCTTACAGGACATAAATGAAAGACAACATGGTCTCATCTGCTAGATTTTATGGCTCAGTGGCTTTAACACTGTATTTTACTCTGGCTCTACCACTGTCAGGTACCATGAAGTATAAACTTAACAGAGAGATGTAAGAAAAAAGAAAGCTGTGTAAACTGAAAGCTTATTTTGCATGATTTTACACGCTACCTCACATTTCACTGACAATATACATTTATCAGATGCAGACAAGCAGATCTACTGACATACATAATTCTTCACTGAGGCCATCTGCAGAATATTTAATGTGGAATTCCTTTCCTGTAAATAAGTGTTCAGAGAACTGAAAAAGAAATAAATTTCATTCTCCCTTCCTTGCTCTCTAAGAGAACTTCCCCATCTGTCCTGCCTGACATCTCTCTCAGCATTCCCCTGTGCCCAGGGAAGTTTCAGACCCACATTTTCCAGCTGGAACAGAGGGAACGTGGCACCAACACCTGCTGGAGAGTTAAAGATCAGCTCTTTGGAGCCAAACCTCAGTGGCTCTTTTCTGCACCACTGAAAAGCAATGAGGATGCTTCAGTGAACATTCTAGGTTGCTGAGGTGGATGAAGAGGTGAAGCTGCTTTTCTGGTACATCCTCTGTGTGCAGCCTGGCACTGTCCCATGGATCCCAAAGGCCCACGTGGCTTCTGTTGCATGCTCCACTCCCATTATATTGGTTTTGCTATCTAGAACATGTATTCCACTAAGTCACCAGAGTGATCCTAAGGCTTTGGATGAGATAAAACTCATGTCCTTCCCTTTTCATTTGGGTTTCCCATGTCAGCCTCAGCACAGGGATGTTGCCATGAGCCATGTCCTGAGCATGAGGGCTGGGCTTGAATGCTCCAGAGGGGAGAGGCTGCACAGGAGAAGGACTGCAAAGGTAATTTCACCTTCACCACTTCTCTCATTCAGAAGGAAAGAGCCACCTGCACCTTGTCATGTCCCCAGAGAGCCACCTGAGCTTGAAAAGGGGGGACAGAGAGTTTACCTGCAGGTAGAGATTGGCTTCCAGTAGACTGCATGAAAATGTTACCAGGGAGCTCTCAGGGGGACAAAGACCCTGTGGCTTTGCCCCAAGAAAGAACAACCACATCTCTGCTACAGAGTACTTGGGATAACCAAAGTCAGCAGAAGATTAGGAGGAAATCAACTTCCTTTCTCCTTCACACACCTTTCTGAGAATCCATTGCTTATGGCCACCACAACAAACTGCATTACACCTTACAGTATAAAGTAGCATCTGCAAAGTATCATCCACTGGCCTAGGGAGTCTTGATCTTTAGCTCTTCTTAGCATATTAAAACACCAGTTTTGTATATTTTTAAAACACTGACAACTTGAGGGATAATCCATAAAGATGGGATATGTATGTGACACAATCTGATGGATACTCAACTTATATTTCTTGTTCTCTTTCTCATGTCAGGCTCTGTCTGGCTGGTATGTTGAAATCTTTTGATTAAATCCTCTTACTTCACTGCTTCCTTATTGAAACTCACCCTTTGTCTGGGAAAATTTTAATTACTACAGGACTGCATAACTCCATTCAGTGCTCTGATAACACCTCCGTGATAGGAGCAAAAGCAATTCCTAAGATAGAATGCAAGTATAATATTCTATCATTATGTCTTCTTTTATGGCTCCTAGCACCCTCTTTATGGCTGCTAATATATTGTGGTATCTGCCTTCCACGTCCTGATTTCTGCTCTCCTTCACTCAATGTGTCCTTTTTCTCACCCAGAGAATTAACACCCTATCTGTGTAATCTCTTTCCTGCTCCCAGACACAATGTAGGGAAGGTCTCTTCTCCTTGTCATGTTATTCTTTCAAAGACAGGAGTTTCCACAATGCTCTGCATGTTCTGCAACACAATCAGCACCCAGGATGTGCTGCTCTGCTCTCGGGGCTACTGGGGCTGGCTTCAGCCACGCTGGGTGGAGCTGACCCAGAAGTCAGGGCAGGAATGCTGCAATCTTCAGAGCACTGGAGGAAAACTGAACTAAATAAGCTTAACTATACCCTCAGAGAGGAAAGCACAGCAGCTTTCCCCCCTCTTGGTTCTGCTGGGTTGCTGACTCTCATTGACAGCAAGTAACCATTAAAAACAGACCAGCTTCTACTACAACAGCACAGGTAGAATTTTACATATGAAATGTACACATACATTATCCTGTAATTCTAATTTAGAATTCCATTTGAGAATTAATAGCAATGGGCTCCCTTTCAGGCAGTGCTCTCTACTTCCACTCTCACAGCAGCTGTATTGGCTCACACTACCAAAAGCCTTAAGGGGAACATGTCAGTCGAAAATCACTGCTCTGAGATAACATATTTCTACACCTGAGAAGCCAAAAGGCAGCAATTAAGCACAGCAAAATAAATAATTCAATAGCTAATTTGACCTGCCAGGTTGCAGAGTATTTTTTTATATCCTACCAGATTGTAATTTAGTTTAGAAGAAGTGTCCCTGGAGAGCAATGCTGTGAGAGCCCATAAAATGCTATAGTATGATATCAGGCAAAAAGCCACCTCTAAATGGGCTACTATTGTTTAAAGAAGTTTTTTTGTTGTCAGTCCTGCATATTTCACGAGAAAGTGATGAAGTCCTTCTTTGATTCTTTATTAATTAATCTGCCAACTGATTAGGCAGGTAAAGCAGCCATAGATTGGGAAACTAAATTGCACTGCAGGCACTTGACTTTTAGATGGAACACAAACCAAACAGAAAGCTAAATGCTCTTTTCTGTGGTAAAGGAATTGGCTTCTTTTTAATTGCCTCACAAATAATCCATAGACAGCTTTTAGTGGGAGCAATCCATGTGGCCTCTGAATACATAAATAAGCACTGAAAATGGGGGGAAATATTCATGCAAGGTGCAACTTAGTAGGAGAAGAGAACAGCAGAGCTTTAACAAGAGACTCCTACCTGATTCCTGAGTTTATAGGGCTGTGGAGTGGGGACAGTGCTGACCTGGTGGGAAAAAACAGAGCAGTCCAGATGGGAGGACTTGAGTTCTTCCCAGTCAAAGGAGATGGGATGAAAATGGAGACGACAGGCAACCACATGTGCCCAGGTGCACAGAATTAAAACTGGGAGTGGGTGGGTGGAGCAGGGTTTGGGATGGCTCTGAGCAGCCACAAGGGTTGAGTGGAACAAGAGGAGAAAGAGCAGCAGGGAACACTCCCAGCCCACAGGTGCAGCTCTGAAAGGAAGGGACACAGGACGCTCCTGGAGCACGTTTGCTGTCCCACTGATCACCTGCCCCAGCACAACTCTGAGAGCTCTGCTGGAAGGAGAGTGCACCAGGCAGGGGGCAGAAAACACAAACCTTTTATCTTGGATATACACACTGAGCACTCCAGGTTCTTGCTATGCTGATTTCAACCCTTTCTGACATTAATGCAAAGCAGTACAGTAAAAACACCAAACCCTAACAAACCCCAAAGCAACCACAAAGCCCTTTCCTGCCTACTGACACCATTGCTGAGCTTCCCTGGACATCAGTCAGATCTCCACAAAATGAGAACAAAATTCTCCTCAAGCCCTAGAAAACTGCAGCTGGGGCAGGACCAGCACTGGGGACAGCACCCAGAGCAAGCTCTCCCCAGTCCCTGATCCTGTCCCATAGCTGATATTACCCTAGATGAATGTTTGAAAAAATACGAAAGATCTACTTGCTTTAAAAGCAAATAAATAAATTAAACCAGCTCTTTAGCTTCTAGAAAATTACTACAGCTACTGTTATAGTCTAACGTAGTCCTAAGGAAAAAAAAATGGGATGAACATAAAGCAGGTGCACTACAAGACTTATTTTATTGCATCTTCCATTTTATAAGGATATTCATGAACATATAAAAATAAACACTCTACTCCTTTGCAATTAAGTTTCTCTCTAGTTGTAAGTATAGCTATTTTTAATTTTAATTTGAGGATATCTCCCAGAATTGCAGAGCATAATCATTTCCACCATAACTCTGCATCATCATTATCAAATACCAGCCTATCTTTGGAAAATGCATGTTTTACATGCTGAAGGTCCCAGAAGTCCTTTTGCAGCTGATGGCACAGATCAGCTCCCACAGTCCCGACTTCCAGTAATGCCAAATATTGGCCACCAAGTGGTGCTACAAAGGTTAATTCCAAATGCAGTTCTGGCCCATTAAACCAAAAGGGGATGGGGAAAGGTATGCTAATTTCAAGCTCTATTTAAAAAAAATGAAGGCAATAATTTAATGTTTCTCTCAAATGTAAATGCAAGAAAATTTATGAGGAACTCAGATTGGTATTCAAGTTTCTAAGAAGAAATGACAGAAAATGACAAGGAGGTAAAAAAAGCACTTGAAACCCTCCAGCCCAGAGCCTCCTTAACGGTGTCTCCCCATCTGCCTGCTTTGGGATTTCACATCCATTGTGGGTCCAATTACTTCTCTCTCCACTGAGCTGTGCTAGACCAGGCACACCAGCTTTTTTATGGGTCTTGCAGCCACTGCAGGAGCCTGTCATGAAGAACACAGCTCAGGAGCATTGCTGAGGTGACCCCATCCCTGCAGCTGAGCACAGCCCTCCCCAGCCCTGCAGCCCCAGGGCACAGTGTCCCGGTGCCACTGTCCCTCTGGGCACTGCCAGCACTCACCAGCCAATGTTGAACTCCACGTGGGCATCGAAGAAGCCCACCACAGGGGAGGTTGCTGCCTTCCAGCCCTGGATCCTGGCTCGGATCAGCCCTTCCCGTTTGTTGTTGCGCACGATTTTCACCAGGCCTGGGTACCTCTTGTGGACATACTGGTCCAGGTTAAACTTCAGCTCAACTGCAGGACAAAGATAAACCCACACAAACGTCTGGAATGAGAAAGGCCCTGAAATGTTGGGTTTTGTTCTTATTCTGCAACAGAAAGGGGAAGGAATCCTTAAACAAGTCTCAGCAATACAAACCCAGCACTACAGGTGAGGCATGGAGCAGTTCCAGGGGTTTCAGCCCAGAGAAATTCCCCCCACAACAGAGTCTTGCCCAGCTTTCCTATGGCCTGATGGATTTGAGTATAGTGTTGAAGAGGTAGTTTGTCTATGTATTTTTTAAAAACTACTACTCTGATTCCCTGTTGATTTGCATTAGGTTACAGCTGGTCTCTGGAAGAGCAATTCTGATCATAAACAAGTGTCACATGCCAGGGATTTTTTTTTTTTCTGATTTATGCTGTTCAGGAGGAGTTAGAAAAATAACCTCAATGGATTTTGGGTCAAGATGTAATTCAGATCACAATTAATTTCCCTTAATTTTCAGGATTTTCCCTTAAATATAATTAAGACTCCTCAATACCAGGCTTCTTTCCTTTTTAACTAAATGGATATTGAAGATCTCAAATAGACTTCTCTTTTGTTCATTTTCAGGCATTCAATCACAGATGGAGCAGAACTATTCACCCTTTTTCAGCTTCATTTCAAGAGGCTTATAAACAGGCAAATTACCAAGATGGTCTCTATTTTTTTAAATCAATGTAGTTTGGTAATTCATTTACACTGGAACTTATTCATAAAGTGGCTTTTGCCTAAATATATTTATCAGAAAAACTAGTAGAAGCTTCCAGGACATTAGGAGCCTCATTTTTCTGATCTGTATTAGACAGTAGAATCATTATCATTGGAATCAAAGACTTGATAAATCTCCAGTTATTTAGAAGAGTGGCAGAGAAAAGCCATATAAGAGTTCACTGAGAAATGATGAATTCAATTCTCCTTAGGATTGCCTTGACTCAAACACTTTGCAATCTCACATAATTACCCCACAGGTTATGCTGCCATAACTGAAATCTGAATTGCATAAACATTTTCCTCAATCTATAGGTTTTGGAACTTATTTTCCTCTGAGTTATCTCTTCTCTCAGCTCTCCCTTCTCTTCAGGGATCTCAAAGAGTAAGAGCAACTTAAAACTGAAAGAACTTAAAGCTCTTGATCTGAGGAGGAAATGCCAAATTTTAGGCTTATTGGAAATAAATATTTTTTTAGAAGACTAACCAGTTCTAGAAATGTAGTGTACAAGTTTAAATACAACAACACTGCTAGTCCCTTGTATCCTGAGAATCTTCTAACATGACTGTATTGTGAAACATGCTGATAATAGCACCCTATATGCTCACCAGTACTTGGATTCTGGATTAAACAATGAAGAAACAATGTGCTGCCATGTAAAAGGGTAGCAACTATCTTTAAGGAGAACGTGTAGCCTCACTTTTCCTTGGCAGCAGAATTTAAACTTTTATTCTATTGATGATGAAACTCCTCTGGATCTGAACATTTGGAGGAAAGTGTCCTGTTAAGGCTGCCTACATAAATGCCATTCATTCTGTGAGGATTTCAATGAAATCAACAGGGTTTATCCACATAATGTTTATTTGTCATACAAACAGTCAATATTTACCCACAGCTTTGTGCAAATGGCTCAATCAACCCTCTCCTCCACAAACACATTTACGTTTCACACCCAGGGGGCAGGTGCTCAGAGGCAGAGCGACAGCAGCTCACCGTTGTCACTGTTGTCATCCACCAGGATGATCTCCTTGAGCAGGTGGGACGGGGTGTGGTTCACCACGCTGTGCACGGAGCGCAGGATGACAGACAGAGCCTCGTTGACAAATATGAACACCACCGAGATCTGGGGCAGGTCGTCTGGGTAGCTCATCTGCTTGCACCTGCACAGGGGAAAGACACAATTAAAACCCAAGCAGCCACTGCCTGAAGAGCATCCTCCTCTCCTTGCTCTCCATCCGTGTAGGGATTTGCAGACTTTGTCCTTTCCAAGGAAACATGTCCTGCTCAAGGAAGGATGTGGTGAAGCCTCAAAAGAATCAGCCTGGTTAGGAGCAGCACCAGCCCAGCACAAAACACAGGGTGTGCATGCACACAGATTTGTAGCAGCTCTCGTTCCTTGTAGGGCTAAAAGCATCTCTTGAAAACCAAAGGAGTGTCAATGACTGCTCAAAAACAACCTGGAGAAGGCCACAATGCCTGGCTGTGCTCCCAGGGGAGCCACCAGCAGCTCTGCTGCTAACTCACAGATGCACCAGAACTTTAAAATCAGCATTCCCTCAAGCAAATTTTGCATTTGCCCACAGAGAGAGCTCTTGCCACCCTTCCTGACAGCACAGTTTGTGCAGCAATAACAAACACGTGGTGGTGGTTGTTGTACAGGCCTGCACTTGCTGAAATATCTGCAAACAGGTCTGCTCCCTCTGAGATGTCGCCTGGCTAGGCTGCTACATCCTGATTCACAATTTGCTTTTTGTGCTGCTCACTGATACACATATTTTACCACAGACCATTTTGAGAAGAAAAACTGAGGCCTGCAGAAGTTACACAGCACAAAGCAGTGCTCCTGCTCAGCCCCATGCCCCTCTGTAACACCATACTGCCTTATTTCAGTGGGATTCTCTCCCATTAGCAAAGAGGCTAACTTTTAAAACTACCTACTTGTTCTCACAGCCAAAAAGCCATTCAGAATTACCATAGCAATTGCTGAACTTGCTCTCTAAAACACTGCTAATGATATAACAGAAAACGACTTCTCCTGCTCTTATCAAACTTTCTGACCTCCATGCTCATTACTTTGGCATAACAATCACTTTTTTCCCCACTATCAGCAGTCATGGGGATAGGGCAGGTGACGAATGCTTGACTGCTAAGTAACCTCTGAAAGTCAGTTATGAATTCTAGTAAAGTGTAATTATTCATAATTCCTGATCCCAGCACTATTTGCTCAGAGACCTGAGCACTTGTCATTGATTCCAGTGTTACCACAGCTGCTCACTGGCAGCTTGCTGGTGGCCTGTGCCACACAGAGGAGCACTGTGTAAAACTTCTGCCTAAGCAGCATTCTTACACAGCCTAAAAATAAGCGTGGAACGAGGAGAGAGGTTTTCAGGAGGCATGAATGTTCTGACACAGCCCTCTTTTTTGAATTTCTTTTTGAATGCAACGTTCCTCTTGAACACACCGACGTATCCAAGAAATGCACCAGGAATACTGCAGGAACAGGACAGAGCCATCAGCTGAAAACATGGACCTTGCAAGATCTCCTGTGATGAGGGACATCTTTAACCTGGCAGCAATTTTCTCTGGAGTCTCACTTGTGTCAACACATCCCAAACCAGCCCAGTCCCCAGGGAGAGGGTGCAGTGCTGTGGGAGGTGAGGCAGAGGAGGGAGCCCACCCCAGGCCATCCCTCCTCCTGGGCTCCTGCAGCAGCACTCAGAGCTGGCAGGAAAGGAAGGAGGGAGGGAATGAAACCCATCTGGAGCCAAAACAAGAGGTTGTGGCACAGGAGGAGGAATTACAGCAAGAATGGGTGAAAGCAGCACTTACTACAGAAGGGACGAGCAATTAAAGGGAAATGGGGTCTCCACAAATGTCCAAAATAGAAAGGCATGTAAGGAAGGACTGAAGTTGGCAAGGAACAGACAGGAAATCACTGAAATACTACAGGATCTCAGAGAATTAGGAATTTTGATGAATATTTCTGAGTAAAAAGTATTTGGCAAGTGAACTGCAACACCTGGACACCCAGCCACGTGTTCCTGGTCAGACTGATAGGGTAACTACAGGTGGGACTAATTCCAGTCCTTTTCTGCCATCCTCCCTCTTCAATTCTGAGGAAAAAAAATCTAATTCTAGCTTTAAAACCAGCACACCTAAACCATAACCTCCTAATTTTTGATTTACTTGTTCCTCATCACATTAAATCAATGCATTATTGTCCCAAGTGTGACTCCAACATCTTGCTGGTTCACAAGACTTTTCATGCCTTAGTTCTCAGTGATTACTTACACTGCAGGGCATCAGGGACTGCTTTAGAAAAAAAGCTGGTTTGAATTTCTTACTCCACCTGGATGAAGTCATGCCTATAACTTCTCACTGCAACCTTTTGTCTGTCAGTTCTCCCTTTTTTTTTTTTTTTTTTTCCTATTAGGAGGACATAGTTGAAAAACTGCATTTTGACTGCATTTGGAAAGAGCACTCCAAACAATATATATTGGAATATCTTTGGCAGTGCCACTGCAACAGGAACACCTAGATGGGAAAAAGCAAACCTCAGAATTTAGCAGTAGTTTAAAAGCTGTCCTAAATTTATTTATTGCAGTGAGGATGAAGAACAGCAAAAGCAGCTGTCCAGCTGAGCACTTCCCAAAGCACAGCAGTGATTTAAGGGTTTATTTCCTGCAGACTTCAAGTCAACCTTGAACTCCCAACTCCTTAGGTCACTTCACAAAATGAAATTGATGTGCTGAGGCAGTCAGGAGAAATTACTGGTCCACCACCAAACACTTCTGATGATGTTTGAGAGCTGAGCAATCCCAGTCAAGGTGTCTCTCCTCAAAAACCAGTGGGTGCTTAAGTGCTTTGCTGGATTGACGCCGAGTTCTTCCCAAAGTGTTCTCTAATTAGCCACCAGCCACAGCAATTTACAGTTAACACTTCCTTCATTCCAAGAACCTCTGACCAGGGTTTGACACTCCTGGCCAAGCAGTGACATGAGCAAGCCTCACAGTGCCAGAGCACACCTGTGGCTGTCACCTCCTGTCACCTCTGCTCAGCCAGAGGCTGACAATGGCCCAAGTGCCCTGCAGGGGCTCAGCCAGCGGTGCCTGTAAGCCAGGGACACTAAGAGTGACAGATTCCTCCTTGGAGCAGTCCTGGAGTGGCCCTGGGGTGAGGCAGCAGGGGACAGTTCATTACAGAGGGAAAGGGAGGGCTGTAACAAGCCTGCTGACTTCCAGGGAGCCAAAGGGCATCCTTGCAGGAAATGGCTGGAGCAGCAGCCTGGATGGACACAGAGGAAATCATCAGGCAAGAGACCTGTGAGCTAATGATGGGGCAGCTTAGCACAAGAATAGCCACTTTTATGATTTCTTTTGAGAAGAAAATTACCAGAGTGTGAAGAAATCAAACTGTACAAAATGCACTAGCAAGGCACACCTTTATAACCCTTCAGCCTTACTGCCAACACAACCGTAGTAAGAAATGTAGAAATCATCCCTTTTTCAGCCCTGATGTTCTGCAGTGCCTGAGTGTTTAAAGCTCCCAATGCTCTGCCAGGGAAGGGAGCTGGGGCCCACCCCAGTCTCCACTGCTCTGCACCAGGTCTGACCACACTGTGAACTGTGTGTGGGAGAACAATTCCAGTAATTGTCCAGCTGAAACTTGGCCTCATTAACATCCAACACTCCTGAGTTTGGGAAGAACTGAGTGTACATTTGACCTCTGTGGTAGCTAAAGGTGGTCTGAGCTGGGCAGGTGTGGGGCTGACTTTCAGTGGGACTTAGAAAAATTCAGCAGCAAGCCCTGGCTTTCCCAGGGCAAAGCAGCTTTCTTTTCTAAGGACAGCTCTGTGAAGAATTTCATGTTCTCAGAGAAGGATTGATAGAGGGTTTTGTAAGCATCTCTTGTTCTCAAAATAACAGGTGTTGTTTGTAACTTTAAGTTTACTTTCTCTTTGTGTCTGTTTTCAAAACATGCTCTCTCTGCCTCATCCAGTGGTGGTGGAGAGGCATTGTGCCATTTAGCCAGTCACGTAGTTGTTAGCCAAAGACCCTATAAAAAGGATTTGGATTTTATAATAAAGTTAGCCTTCTGATTCTTTGGAAATTCGGAGTCTTCTCTCCTCATTTTTTGTCCTACAGAGACAGGCAGGCATAGCTTACATTTCAGATTCCTGTGATTGTAAATCAGCATTCAGAACTGTCAGCAGGTCCCAGAGAGCACAAGCAGCAGAGGAGCTCAGGTCTGCAGGGCACACAGGAACCCTGGACAGAGACACTCTGCTGGGTGTCTGCAGCACTAGGGACTCCAGCAGAGGCTGACAATGCCATGGAAAATCACTTCCATGGGCCAGCTGAGGACAGATCAGACCTGATGTGTAAAACAGCCCTGCAGGCACCTTTCACACAACAGGCCAAGCATCAAACCTGGGGCATCCTGCTGTTGTCTGGGGAAAGGTCTTTGAGTGCTCTCATTCTGTATTTGCTACTGCAGAGCTTGGCTGGCAACCCAGAGGTATTTCCTTTCAGATCATTCTTCTCTATTCTGGAGATGATTTTCACTCATTCATTCCCTCACACTGAACTGGCTCCTTAAATGAACATTTCCCAGCCAGCCTCCTGAGCCCAACTGTGAGCACTGTCTTGCAGGCACAAGAAAACAGGAAAAGCTCTTCAGTTGGCAGATCAGAAACTTGGAAAAAAGAATCATGTACTAACATAAAAAGGTCATAGATCAGAGACTGGGACATGAGAAAACAAAAGGTACTCAGCTGCACATGAACCTGCTCATGGCAACCGTGTCAGCCTGGAGGCATTAAAGGCAAGGAAATTTTCTTCTGTCTGAACCTTCATTCCCTGATAGATGTATTTACTCTATTTGCATCTGATCCAAGAGAATCATGTGAAATCCTCTATTTATCAGGCTGCTCTTACAGTCCATTAGGGTTGCACTATTTTTTGTGAAGGACTGTCACTTCAGCCATGCAGGTAGTTCAGTGCATTACCAAAAAAAAAACCAACCAAACAAAAAAAACCACAACATCTTCCCTGCTCTATTTCCCCTGCCCTTTTTTCCTGTCTGCAAACTTGCTAAACTCCAAAAATGAGTTTTGCTCACAGACCTTAATATACTGAGTTTGGAAATGGATTAAGCAATGCATTTAGAGATTTCTGACAGCTTTACCCTTCAGGAAGAAATGCAAACAAAATTAAAGCTGCTTCATGAATCTTTAAAGTGTTTAATACAAGATATGTTTTTCCAATGAACTACTGGGATGGAGATGACTGAAGGTTTCTCTCCTTCACAAACTTGATGAAATTGCTGGGCATGAAGAAACATCTGCAGTTCTGGCAAAAAAAGAACCCCTACCCCTACATGCTCTGTACCTTGAGAGCTTCAGAATGATCTGTGTTCATGTTTTATAACCACAGCAGGAGAACAAGTTGGAACAGCTCCTTACTTGGTACACGATCAATGAAAGGACAAAGATAAATATTTTAAAAGATTATTGAACTCTTTCTCTTTAATGCTAACAAATACTACTTTTAATCACTAGGTCAATATGCATTTTGAGCCCTGTTAAACCAAAGGCTCAGACTAATCTTACCTACAGGGTTACCTTTCAGCACCTAAATGCTACTGTGACTCCTACAGGCACAGACGATTTACCACAGCTAAATCAGTAAATTTACTGTCTAGCTCAGTGCCTGATTTCTTTCTGCAGAAACCCACTGAGGCTTTACAGCTAGTGCTGGATATAATAGTAACTTTTGAGCTGCAGAAATAAACTAGCATTACCTTCCTCTTCCACACTGGCACAACAGAGGAGACGTGACAAGCTGCAATTGTCTCGTTGCCAGCATGGGATCCAGCTGCTGACCAGTCTGCAGCAGGAGCAGGGACAGGCCACAAAACTGATTAGCTTCATGGATCATGAATCTGTCAGCCAGAGGCTCCAACTCCTTCCTAATTAATTCTCTTCTCAGCAGAGGATGTTAACTGTATTGTGGCACAGCATTCTCTTTCTGTTGAGGATGGGTTTTCCTGCCATAGCCAAAAACCTGAATGGAAAATTTTTGAGTTCAAGGCTTGTTCTCACTTTCTCCCCCTGTTTTGCAGCTCGGGGACAGCATTTCCTAAGAACACATAATATAAATCCATTTCCTATATATTCAAATATATATTCATTTCCTAAGAACACATAATATTAATGCAACTGTGAACAAGAGAGCAGTGGCACAGAACACTGATGCTCTGTGCACCTTGAAAAAAACAGCACATTGTATTCACAAGTCAGGGAAGAAGAGAAACGAGCCATTTTCAGAAAAAGCCTAGAAATTATGGTGATACCACAAAATACCTTCTTCACAGTCTGTGTTCCTTATGGAACAGCCTCCATTTTGAAATATTTTACAGCAGAAAAATCAACACCTTCTTCCTGAATCTGTTTGGAGAAGTGCATGTACAAGATACAGTGCAGTTCTTGTTGGTGCTATAAGTCTGAGGAAATCCACTGAAAGAACCTTTTCTCCATCATTTCTCATATACAGTGATGTTGATGATCATTTTCTCATAAAGTGAGATCTTAAATCTACTCCACACTGTGGGAATCCCCACCAGCTTTTTCCACATGCTCCTTGACATATTTTTTCTTGTTTTGCATCCAAAAGTCTAAGAAAGAAATTCCCTGCACTCATCAGAAAGAAACCAGGCCAAGTCCTTGTACCTGAGCTAGCCTCAAACACTTCCTGTATCAAGGAAAAATGTCCTTTGATATCAACCACAAACAAATGACTGCAATGTGCACTGAGTTTTCCAGAGCACATCTGGTCATGGGAATTTCCCACATTCCCAGGCTGGACAATTGAATTTGATGTCTGTAGGATTTGCAGACTGAAGAGCAGCAGCAGCCTTCCTAAAATAACTGTCTTTTGTACATTAGGACTCTTCACTGTCCTATTTCCTACAGGAAAGACCAAATGTACAGGAATTTCTGTCCTGTAATATTTCTATGAAGGAGAGAGCCCTTTCAAGCTGGACACAGGTAGGTTAAAGCTCCCTATGAATTTGCAGTAACACACATTGGACAAGTGTTTCCTGAGAATCACAGACTTATTTTTTCCTTTCTTTTAAATTCCAGGCCAGTACAACTGTGACTAATTGCTCTGCTCATAAAAACTCAACACATGTTTGTGCCTTTTGTTTTATAACACGTTTGCTCTATTTGGTTTAATTCCTCCTTTCTCTATGACAAATTAATTTTTTATTTATAGTAGAAAGCCCTGGGAACTGTCAATCAGTGATTGATAGCACAATATATATGCATAGTTAACATATGCAGCATGAAGATGACTCTACTTGTGGAGAATATTAACCCTTATTTTTAAGATTATGAGACTCTTCAAAAGTAGCTGCTGTACACATAAAATAAGAGGCCTCTTATTTCACTGAGCTATTTCTGGTTTTCCTCAGGCAAACAATACCAGAAACATGCCATTATGTCTAATACCCTTATTGATTTATACATATAAAAATGCTAAAACCAGTTTCAATCACTTTTAAAACAAGCCTCTTTATTAACATGAAAAACTGCTCAAAGCTCGTGCTCACATCCTTCTGTAGTAAAAAGTCTTTGCCTTTTTTTTTTTTTGGTAACTTAACTTGAGTCACTAATATGTTTTGAAATACCATCTGTAAAAAATTTCCACTCTATCCCCCAGTGTGCCTGTCCGGATCTGCCTCTGGCTGTATGCATGCTGCATCACAAAGCATTAGGCTCATTGGAAATTAATGGAGAGGCTGAAATCTGCTTTCAAATGCTTTCCAAAAATCCCCAAAGAAAACAGATCCCTCGTGCAACTTTATTTTTAATGGTGCTGCACTTAAATTTAAGTAGGAGCTCAGCTAAATTCCAAGTGACATGTATTCTGCCTCATTTTAGGTGATTAAAACAAATGGCTTGTTGAGTGATTCTCAAGATTTTGTAAATATCCTTGCCTCAATCCAACTGAATTCTTAGCTTGCATCCTTTTAAAGTAAAAACTAGAGAAGAATTATCTTTTTTAAAAAAAGCCATAAAGGCAGTCTTTGAAAATTCTGCTTTGAGACTGGAGAGCTCTTTGAAGTTAAGTGAAATATAAAAATTGGTGAAACTGATGAAACGATATTAAATACAGGCCAAACTAAAGGCATTGTGTCAATTTGATTTGAAGATCTTATCAGCAAAATACATTCAGGAAAACACTGCCTTTTGTGCAACCTTTTAAAAACTTAATTTTGAGACCCATGTTTTCTGTGGGGAAGGGAGAATATACACTCTCATTTCAGCTTTGCCAAAGCTATTTCAAATGGGGAAGGTTCACAAAGAGCCATCCTGAAAGGCAGAAGATGTTTTCCAGAGTGCATTCAGAAAATTGGCTGCTGCCCAGTGGCATCACTCCTTGCTGCTGCCACCAAGGGCCACTGCTCTCCAGCAAGCCATGTGAAGCCATTTAGCTGCACTCCCAGCAGTGGCTGTTAGCACTTTTCCCATTAAAGAAGTACTTTTCCACTCAAGGTGACGCATCAAGATCCCAAAAAGGTTCTTTACGGGAAAGGAATAATTAATCCCAGCATGTCTGCAGGGAGTGAGATGGTAACAGCCCAGATATCCCACAGCAGGTTACACATCTGAAGGTACCACCTCAAACTCCTCTCCTACTGCTTACTGAGCTCATCCAGACATAAGGGAAAAGCAGTGGAATTGATGAAATCAAAGGAATTATTTTCAATAAATAATGCAGAAGAGTAAACTCACCCTTTTCCATTTGCACAGAAGAGTTTGCTGTACCCTTGAAGCTATTTGTTATTCAGATAATAATATGTAAATACAGGAAGTTATCCTTGACTATTAAAAATGCACTGTATTTAACATTAAAAATTCCAGATTCTTTTGTTTAATTTTGAGTATCTCTCTGCCTCAGCTGGTGTTGCTGGTGCTGGACAGAGGCTGAGTATCACAGTGTTACCTGGAAATGTAGGGCAATAAAAAAGTTTTCAAGGTAACTGCTGCAGAGCTCTCCATGAATTTCATTACAGCTTTGCTGTCACGTTGCAGTGTAGTGCTAAGGAGGAGAATAGAGGAGTGCAATATTTTTCCACTATCACTTCAGCTAACAATGTTTTTTATGGTCTTGGGAGGATATACAACAACGTTTGGCAAACAATCCCTTCTTTAATAGGCTCCAGTGTATTTCACAGGAGACCAGCTTTAATCTTTGGTCAAATTCAGTTATGCAGCAGAATGTTTCTTTCTACCTATGTACAAATACAGGATAGTTGGAGGAGTAAACCACCAAATGTGAGGTCAGCCATAAACTGGATAAACTCCACCACTGCCTGCCAAAATTGCAGGGAGAAACTCTTTAATCTTGACTTGTCCCAACTGCTGCAAGGCTGGTCGTAGCCCACAAAGGTAATGCTCCCCTGGCAATCACAGCACTTCTCTGAGGTGCTGCACAAGCTCATTTGGCTAACCAGCAATGGCCTTGAAATGTTTGAACAGTAGTCACGGGCTCCCTCTCACTTTAAATGATCAATTCCTATCAGAGTAAAAACAGAACCAAGTTTATAGTATGTGGGAGGAATTATGGTTCAAACAGAGCACTGTTCCAAGAACAAATGCATAAAGAACATTGATTTAGCACTGAAAATGGGAGTATTAAATCCACAATGTTTAGATGGTTTCTATGGGATTGAGGAGAGAGCCTGGTGGCAGCAGCAGAGTGTTTATAGAAAGCCTGAGTCAGGCAGAGAGGACAAAGGAAGGTGCATGTGCTGGGTGTGGGCAGGAAGCTGCCTGACAATCAGATGATGGAGCACAGCCAAAGCTCTCCATGAGCTCTAGGTCAGGAGCCCACAGGATAAATCTTTAGGCAAGAGCAGCCAAATCCTGAAGTGCAGATGGGACTTTACTCCTGCCTACGTCTTCCCCAGTGGTACTTGCAGGGTTGTTCTCTATGCCTTACAGCCACTCCTGACGTGTCCTATTCAAGTAAAGCACCTCAGCTTGTCTTAACTTCACCGAGGTTATTCATACACTTAAAACTAGGAACATATTTAAGTGCTCCATTGGACTGGAGCCTAATTGCACTTTTATGGCTTTTGTTTAAATTAAAGGCTAGTTAGAGGTGAACAGCACAGTATTCAACAATTTTATGCACTTGGAAGTTAAATGTTAGCAACAGTTCCCTTCTAACTATTTATATTGCTTCAGTCTGTATAACTTGAGAAAACTCTTGTGCTTTTATTTAGTTTTGGTTCATTTTGAAATTAAAAAAGTTTTTAAAAATCCAGCCACAATTACTGTCTGGCACACAGCTAATACCTACAGCACACACTTTATAGCAGCAAAACAGCGCAATGTATGGGGCTGTTTTATATTTATGAGCTCTTATCCTAATTTAAAGAAAAAAACAGGTCAACATGTGCTTGCTTTTCACTCAGGTTGACAGAAATTAGGCACACGTCCTAGACTAGGCAACGTACTTAAGCAAGGCTGTGAATTTGAGCAGGCCAAGGACACTCAGAGCCTTTTCCTGGCTCTGAGGTTTGGCCATTGCAGCATTTCACTGTTCCTGCCCAAACCAGCCTGCTGAGAAACTACTTCCCTTTCACTTCATGTTGTCTGGTATCTTTTCTATCTCATCCACAGATCACAACCATTTTCAACTCACATCCTCAGTGTTTGCAGAGTTAAATTAATTTGCCCCCCCAGAGGAAGGCAGGGTGAGTACTGAGCACTGGGGGAACAGAGCATTGCCACAGCCTGCGTGCCCTTCCTCATCCCTCATCTGCAGACACACACATTCAGCCAGATCCTCCCAGGCTGTTTGCTCAGACCTGCACTCACAGAAACTTTCCCCCCAGTGCTTCCATGGATTCCCAGGTCTGTCAGGCAAAGGAGGGGAGTGCTCCTCTCTGAGCAAACAGAACACAAATTCCCTGTCCCTTGGCGCACGCGGGTTAATAACTCCAAGGCAGTAAGCCAGTGGAGTAGCTAGAGGTCAAGCATTTGTTTTCAGGCAGCGTAGAAAATACAGGAGCAAAGCTTCAATGTCATTTTTATCTTGGGTTTAATGTAAACTTCACCATGACCCTCTGGGAGAGCTGTGTCCTAATGAAACATCCACGGCGGGGATGAAAGCTCACTCCAGTCTCTGAATGAGACAACTGTTCACTTTGTGCATGGAAATAACTCACATTTATGCCTTTCCTCTGAAATTTGAGGGGTACAGACTAACTTAGCAACAACACCCCAGGGTATTTTAGTGCACTGTTTTAATTATTATTGCTGCTATTAATATTCCACCATTATTCAAGTCTGAAGGAGTGTCTGCCCAAGAGGTGTGTTTCATACCACCCCAGAGGCCAGCTCACTGCTGGGGTCTTCAGAAGACAAAATGCATAAATGCAGACTAACAAAAGTCTGGCAGCATAGAATAAATAATAGACTCACCCTCTGGAGCAAAGAAGGAAATAAACTAATTAAGGAACCATTCGACAACCTGAAGGCATCTCACACAGGTAAAATGCAATTCCAGAGGGTTTCTTTTCTAGAAGCTGAGAAAATGGGAGCTTGTGCAGAAGTAATACACAGAGATGATATCTCCAGTAATTTAAAGCTGCCTAGAGCCTCACTGATAAATGCTGACACACCAACACCACCTGAAATTGTGGGTGCACTCAGACCAAGCTCCTTTGGTGCTGCATTCAGCAGGGTGGCCAGGGTTGCCTGTGGTTTGGTTTTGAGACCACAGCAGAAGGTCTAGAAGCAATGCAACAGAAGACAAGAACATTTCAGAAAGCAGGAGGAACAGAAAATAGAGTCCTCACACTTCAATATCATAAAACTTTCAAACAGCTTAACTGGCAGGTGCTGTTTCAGAGAAACCAAACCTTGGAGAGCATCTAGATCAAACTAAGCAAGACAGGGAGCTAACATTTGCCAGCCTGTATCTGTCAGGTACTTCTGGCTCTGGCTACTTTTAAGAGTCTCTCACTTTTATTAGCACTAAATTCACTCAAAACAGGAGACACAGGCAAAACAAGCACGGACTGACACTATTAAAATGAAACACTGCATCAACCTGGAGTTCACAATTCAGTTTTATTTCAGACAGAAAAGTAAATTGTCTGACATTCTGGCCTGCTCATGTTTTTATCACAAAGACACAAACAACAACTAAAAAACCTTGAGGTTATGTGACCTGAAACCTTGACTTTCCTATACTATGAAATCTATCCAAATAAAATAGGAATAAGAACTCGCTAATTTTTAAAGCTACATCAGGAAGACATCTGGAGATAATACATACCTCACACTGTCAGCAGAACTAAATTTGCATAAACCTTTTAAGAAAGAAATGGGAAATATTATTTCAAGCTGTTAGATCTCCTTCAAAGCCCTACAAAGAATCTCAGGTATAGTGTAACAGAGGAACATGCAAGGAAACATAAAAGGAAAAGAAATACCACCCTGAATTCATTGCCTGTCTTGTTCTGTTACTTCTTTTTATCCTGTAATGTGATATCATGGAGTGTAACATAACATGACAGTTCAGAAATTTACAGGAATACCCTTTTGTCCCTGGAAGTGATAGCAGGCAACAACCAGCCATGGGCTCAGGGGAGGGAAATGAAAGAAATTCTGAAATGCCAGCACACAGCTGCAAGTCCTGGCTGGGTCTCAGCAGTGCTTTTGCACTACAGATATGCATTTACCTATGAGACAACAGCTCACAGAATCTGTAGACAGCACCCCACCATTGCTCTTCTTTAGGAGGAAATTCTTTCTGCCATGGAAATACTGTGGCTTTCTGTTTTCAAGTTCAAAAAAATTACCACAGTCTCTAAAGCATACTTTAAAAGGAAAAAAAAGAAAAAACCAAACCAGTGGTGCTTAAGGTGAATGTGCAGGTAACATGAGACACATTTAGTCTGAGGATTGATGAGAAAAATTGAGGGATGCAAACCAGCTTTTTGATCATTTTTTCTTTTCCTCTCAGCTGACCAGGCTGCTCATGCTGGCAGGTCATTCTTCAGTGAGTGCTGCTAGCACAGAAATCTGGTCTTGTTCCTGCATGCCTGGGAGCATGTAACACTTGGGGCTGGATTCACCTGCAATCCTATTCAGGCTGGCTGCCCCAGGTTGCTGAGGGAGGGACTTGCAGAGGGCATCACAGCCTGTACAGGGTAAGCCATGCTGCCATGGCATCTCCCCCCTCTGCACGGGCAGCCAAGCCCATCACCCTAAATTGGATGTCTAATTTTCTAGTCACAGTTATGCAACCCACCTCAGGTAAACTATTCATGTATTCAGGAGTACATTCTGGTGCAGACAAATTGCAGGGAATGGCTTCCAGTCTCACTGCATTTAAACACAACGTTGCAATCAGTTATTTTTCATACTCCCTAGCTAATCAAATTCAGCCTTCACTAAATCTACATTTATTAGTGCTGACACTCATGCAGAACTTGTCTTCAACAATTAGTATACACAAAGGCACTGCAAAAATGTAGAACAGGAAAATTACTGCATTTGAACATAAGGTGGCTTTTTGGAAAAGGTTGTTCATTTTTATGGTTCTTTTTAATTTAGCCTTTCTGGTGCTCTTTTCATCCCACGGGTCAGTGTTAATAATCAAGACCTATGTTATACACTTTGCAGTATAATTAAAGTCACTACTTAATTGGAAAGCCTAGCACTAAACAAAAGGGAATCAATAATGAATCTAATGGGAAAAGCCAGAGAAAACATCTATTGGCTATCAGAAATAACTGGGAGATACTGCCATGTGTCCAGCACTGCTGCTATGGAGACAGCATGGAGGCTGGTGATGGGGAGCCATGTCCTGCAAAAAACTGTGGTACTGGCCTCAAAAAGGGCATGGAACATTTCTCAATATCTTTTTTATTATTATTGGGAAACACAGTCACTGTTATAACCTGTTCCTCAGTCTTCTCACTGGAGCAATTTAACACTGCACAACTAATTAAATATACAAAGACCTAAAGGTGACCTGGGATTTGGGAGACCAGGGTTTGAGCCCACATGCCACCTAATCAATCATTATTCGTGCAAGGTGAGCAAAGCTCCAGCAGAGCTTGGGAGAAGGCCTGAAGTGCCTTCAGAAACAGGGTCAGGTCATGGCTCCAAAACTCAGTGACAGCTGCAGGGGGACTCTGCTGATACAGAGCACTGGGCTGTAGGTGCTGGCAGTACCTAGGACTTCCTCAGAGTTTTCCTGCCCAGCCAAAGAAACAGCAGATTTTTTTCCTCTTCTTTGAGGGCTTTGCACAGTTCCAGTCTGAGCCCCTTAGAGCCAAGCAAGAAACATTTCCCAAAATGCAGTGACAAGCCTGTGGCGTACACAGGGATACACAAATAAGCACAGCTGGCCCAGAGGCAGTGGCATGAGTGAATTTAGCTTGTCAGCTGATATCTCAAACGATCTGAGTCAGAACTACAGCACCAAATGCTGAGGAGGAGCTGGTCAGAGCCCAGCTCACAGCAGAGGAGGCAGCACAGAGATTGACTCAGCCCACACCAGTTCCTCCTGCTCTTGGGCAAGGCAAAAGTCAGCAATTGAAATTGGCTGCATCTCTCTGGGGCTGTATCTCCACTTGTTCACGAGATAATGTGCATGCAAAGGTGCTGTCTGGAGGGGATTCACAGCCCGAGGAAAATGCCCAGCCCATGGAACTTGGCAAAGCTGGGCAACAGCTACATAAACTCCCAGAGCACGTGTCTACACCCCTCTCCTTCACCCTGCTCAAAATCCACATCTGGACACTGATTTGGGATCTAATTAAAACACTTCAGTTAGTTTCATCTCTTACTGAATTTCCCTCCAATAAACAATCTTAATCTGTTGCCCGGAGGTAATTCTGTCTGCTCCATTTTCTCTCTCTGTTTTTCCTTCTCTCTGCTTCAATTTACATCATATGTTCAGAGTGGCCAAAAAAAGAGGATTTTTCGGAATTTTAGCACGGTTTTTTAGATTGATTGAGAGTGGGTACAAAAAAAAGTCAAATGCTTTCCTATAAAAAATATGCCTAATTGAAATCAAAGTATCACGCCTATACTTTGATTGTGAAACACTGTTCTGCTTAAAAAAATGAAATGCTTAATTTCAATTAATGTTTCATTTTACTGTGACCTGATATTTAATCTGAAAGTATTAGTAGAAGCTAGTAATGGAAAATTCATCATTTCAAGAGTGATTTTTTAAATGGGAAACTAAAGGTTTCATTAGTCTAAACACTTTGTTTAAACAGACATTTCACAGAAGATGTTCAGCCTAACACAAAATATTTTTAGGCTATTTTTTTTTCACTTGTCATTTTCTGCTAATCAGAAATTCTGATTCCTGGAAAGCTCTGGACTTCAAATATTCCTTGTGAAAAGGCCCATTACATTGCACTCTGGTTAACCTGGAAAGAATCCTAAGGGTCTGTTTTAATTTGGAGTTTCTTGTGTCATTTCTCTAAGTGGCTCAAAGAACACCCAGCATCCCCAGAGGATCTGAAAAATGGGTCACAAGGCAGGGCAAGCAGCAGCAGTGGGGAAAACCAAATAATCCCAGAGCCAGCCTTCTCCAATGCACTGATCCAAAAGCTGATGCTCTTTGAAAGCCATCTGCCTTCGTGCCCTGCTCCTGCAGCCACGTCCAGCCGCGGGCAGCGCCACCCCAGCCCAGCACTGAGCCTCCCCTAGCACAGAGAAACTGCAAACACACCCATGGGGTGGCTCGGGAGAGCTCTGGCTGCTGGCTGAAATATCACAGGGGCTCCACAGAGATCTGCTGCCAGAAGAAAGGGTTGGAGCTGCAGGTGATGGCTGTGCCTTCGCAGGCGGCTGGAGCTCGCTGGTCACTGAGGATCATCTCTGGCAGCAGGGCTGCCCTCCAGCTGCTGCTATCAAACCTTTGAATGAACAAATCAGAGGTCTATTTGCCTGCCCCCTTGGTAACACTCTTTGATCAATTCCAGAATTCTTTTTGATAGGTAATTAAAAAAGCTTTTCCTTAGGTATGGAGTGGATTGAACCATTAATTATACTTCACAGCCCTACAGATGCAATTCTTTTGCTATTGTGAGACGTCTATGGCAAACCACAAAAATGCTTGCCTCCATAAAAGAACTGAATAAATGAAAGCAATTTCCTCGAGACCCAGATTTCTCTGAGTTTTATGGCTAAAGACTTGAGTTGCCACAGCATTAATAAGTTTGTTCTTTAGGGCTGAATTTTCTCAATACAAACGTCCATGACCGTAACACAAAGAAATATCTTCTGTGGCTGATAGATCCAGCAGACTGAATCCATATATTTATAACATCGTTATCACTGAACTGCCACAATGCACTCGGCATCCAGTTGTACAAAAAAAGATCAGTTAAATTAAAGATCCTCACCAAGCAGCGACAATTTTGTGTAAAAGCCAATTTAGCCATTATGGAAGCTGCAGGATCATATTAACTTTTCTCAAAAGTATGCATAATGCATGACAGCAAGTGGTTTTGACAAGTGCCTGAGTGTGTGTGTCTGTGTGTGTGGATGTGTCCTGCATGTAAAGAAACCCCTGAAGTTATTTAAGTTGCAAAGTCAAGTGATAGAAAGATAGAAAATGCTGGATTTACAGGTGTTGCACCTGTTCAATTCAACCCCTTGCTATCCAGCCTGTGCATCAGAAAGAACAGGGGAATTGATGTTATCCTGAGAGACAATGCTTATGTCTGAAAGCATCTGGTTAGCTGACACTTCCCAATTTTCCAGCATGCTACACTGTAAAACAAACATCTTTTGTAAGTTTGGGGGCCTTTACCCCTGTCTTTGAATGACATTCCCTAAGGTTTTGGACTTTTTCTACTTTTTTTAACTTTGATAAAGTCAAAATCTACTGTCACATGGGGCTTCAGCACCTCTGCCTTCATGCATGACTGGGAAGGGTTGAGTCTGACCCTTTGTTACTGCAGCAGGGGCTGATATTTTGGCTAGAGCTGGCAGCAGGGGAGGCTGTTATCCCCCAAAAGGGCAGGAGGATGAATTCTGCCAGCCTGTTGTAGCCACACAGGGAAAACTGTTCTCCTCTGCCCAGTGCCTGCAGGGGTTTAGGTGGCTGACCCTGGGAAGTGCAAAATCTCCACCAAAATCTCAGCTCTGTTGCTTCAGGTCTGGCTTTGACCATTCAGTCCAACATTTTCCCTCTGACATTATGGTAAGAAAGGCATGGACAGAGCCCAGCAGATTTTACAGCATTCCCAGGGGCAGGATTCAGGACAATTCTACACCTACACATTTTGGGAGGGATAGCTGACACAAATACAAGTTCTTATGCTTTCCTACACACAGGGTTCATTGGCATCAGTAGATTATTTTCACTTAGAGCTCAGGTTTTTTTCAATTACAACACTCATTTTATATATGGAAGAACATATATGGAAATTACTCCAATAACACTTCACCATCAAATAACACTTTTCCCAGAGAACCACAGAACAAGCTCTAGCTTAGCTGTCTGCTTGCAAAACAAAAATAACCTGTACCTCACAAGAAAAGCTTCTCTTCTATTTCATGGAGGAAGTAAGATGTGTTAGTGAGGGCCAAAAGTCCTGCTAGTACTTTACTGCTGGGAAGAAAAATCAGGACATTAAACATTCTGAGCTCCCTGCAACATATTTTCCACTGTGGTATAGCCCTTGAAAAACTTCAAATATTGTATTATTTATACATCTCTGATAGATATTTAAAAATCTCTGATATTGAGAAGAAAAAGCTGAGATATATTTGTCACACCATGCTGGAATCCAACTGTAATTTTGTAATTATTGTGTGATTTGTCACCACAAGCAAGCAGTTTACTGCCATTGCCTCTATCTGGCACACAAACACAACATCCACAAAATTTGCTCTTGTCTCCTGTACCAACAGAAATCCATATCTTGAAGAAAAGGTTTCTGAGCTAAGAGGAACAAAAGCAGTGGCAGCAGCAGGTAGGAAAGCAGAAGGAAATGTGAGGAAAGCATCTTGAGGGCAGGAGTACCCAGCCAGGCTTGAGACTTTGCTGCAGTGGAAGGACAGGGGGAGGTGACTCCAATTTAGGAGCCTTCATGGTCATGCTGGCTGACTGTGCACCTCTGTAGTGCAACATATTTTTAATTTGCTGCATGGGGATGAAAATACCTCCTGAAAAGCAATTAAACTGCCAAATGTTTATGAAGCTATGCTTGTAGATGGAATAGAAGGCTTATTCTATCAGAATAAGAGAGTGGACAACCGTAAGAAGGGAGTTAAAATGAATTAAAATACAATATTTCTCATCAAGCTTGGAATATTACAAGTCCTGAGTTTGCATACTGAAATCATGTTTGCTTTCATAAATTGTGCCTGTGCAATGTAGACTTGAGTATAAATTCTCTCAGTTCATATCTTTAATACTGGTTTGTGAAAATACATATATTGAATATTTCAAATGGAAGTCAGAATGAGGAGAAAGCAGAGTTTAATACTCTGGGAATGCAAATTCAGATGTTTTTATTCATAGGCTAGCCATGGACTTTGTACATGGCCTTGGACATTGATTCTACCTTGCTTCTCAATTTAAAAATGAAAAGCCCTCTCCAGTTCTGGGAATGACATGAATATCAATCACAAACAAACTGACAAGCTCAGCAGTGGAGAGGGGAGACCACTGGGCAGGTCTGCACACAGAGAAACTGGACAAGAGTGGTTATTTCCAAGTCTGCCTCAAGCTCACGGAGGTTCACTTCTCTCCAAACCATAATTAGAGCAGAGTGTCTAAACCAAAGAGTCAGGCTCAGCTTTGGTACAAGTCCTTCTCATGCTGGGGGCTGCAGAGCTGGATGCAGTGGAGCAGAGGGGCAGGATCCCCTCCCTCCCTTCCCTGGTGAGGGTGAGCCCAGGACATGTTTGGCTTTCTGCACTCTGAGTCCATGGTCAACATCCTCCCCACATCCTCCTCCTCAGGGCTGCTCTCAAACCTTTTAACTGGGAGAAAGTGTTCTTATACAAAGACCTTCTACTTTCTCCACTTCCACTCCTATTTCATACAAATTCAGTCTGAAGGGTTTTCTGTGAGTCGTCTAGAGGCAAGTGAATCAATTGCAGATTCTAGATCTAACTAGAACCACCTCAGGAGTGTCAAAATGTGACAAGGAAGGCAGTTCTCCCAGTAACACAGACATTCACTCATGTGGCACGGCCTGATGAGATACCCACAATGAGAATGTCAAAAAGCTCATCTGCATGACTCATCAGAGCTTCTGGGCAGAACTGTGGGAGAGCATAATCTGAAGAGAAACATCACTGCATTGCACATGGTCTCCTGCCTCTGACAGCTGCTGAGCTGGGTTTGAGCTCTGCAGCCTTTGCTGCTGCATCTCCTAGCAGAACTCATCTCATTTATCCTCATCCCCCTGACCACAGCAGCAAATAGCAGCCAGCTCCAACCTCATTTGGGAAACTTCACTTTGACTTTAGGGTCTCTGGGCCAGAGCTGATGCCCTGCTCCAATATTTGCATAACTACAGACTCCTTTTCCCCCAGCACAGTTCCATGGTGGATTTTTTTGATACATCAGGGGAGGAGAGATGAGACCATTAAACAAGTCAGTGTACTTGCATCAAACGTGGTACCAAGGCAGGAGATTGCTTTCTCTTTGCCTCTTCTGTTACCTGAGTTTTCTTTTCTGCAGCAAGGGTTTGAGAAAACAAACGCTGAGTCAATACTTCTGAGATCAGTTTAATATGTAACACAGCTAAAGAAATTTGTAGTTAAGCTGAAGTTTTGTTTTTGGCAGCTTGAACTGCCTAAAATCCTAATTCAATTGCAATCTACTCACAGACTGCAGCTGCTTAGCTTGGCTAAACTTTTCTCCTCACTTAATAAGATAATTTTTTATTTAACTTTCAGTTCTGCCTAGGAGCCCCAGTGGGTCTTTTAAAACAGAAGATTATTATTAGAAATTAATTAAGTATTCTTTTCAATTCTGTCTGCTGAGAGCAACTAGGCATTGTTGCTGATCTCCTCTGCATTAAGACATTACTGATTGTCATTCATGGGATGATAGTGTGGATGTCTCATCTGGAAAATATATAACTCCATAAATACGAAAGATTTGAAAGTTATTTAATACAAAATATAATAAATCAGTGCAAATAATAAACAAGTAATTGCAATGTCAAGCATAGCACGGGCGTGTGAAGACTATAAACACTGGAATAAAAATAGACACACATTCCAAAGACAAAAAAAAACCTTACTGCAATTACAGGACCCCGATGGATTGCACTTAGTCCATGTTTCAGCACTCTGCAAGCCCTGACTAAACAATTCTAAGAATATCAAATGCAATTAAAGACAATTGATGTGATAAGCTGGGGTTATTTTTAAGGGACCAGTGACTATAAAATGTTTCTTGCACTGCCTGCCCCCTTCCCACTGCACGGTACTACAAGGAGCACAGACTAAATCTGC
Organism: Irena cyanogastra; assembly: GCA_013397155.1. NCBI lineage: Eukaryota > Metazoa > Chordata > Aves > Passeriformes > Irenidae > Irena > Irena cyanogastra. Next base: position 545,475 of record VWZV01011712.1, read on the forward strand.
CACCTCTGAAGGCTCTTTCTAAATGAACCAAACCCAAAGAGCACTGATATCCTGATGTGATTTTTGATCTGAGGCACTGAACATGCATATTAATGTACCACTGACAGAATTAGCTATGCATTTAATATGGCACTTCATGCTTGAGGTGGCAGTTCTGTTTCATTTTCACCCAGCTCAGGGGTATCTGTACAAGTAACTGCTGTCATATTCCAGCCAGGAAGGGATGTGAAGAGAAGAATGCCACCGTGGGTCAGCAGAACAACAATCAACCCCTCACTCCAAATAATAATCCAGAATTCAACTTACTTTTTAGGTCTGTAGTCAGGGATGGACCTGTCCAGCGATATCCTGTCACTGAGCTGGGCATTGTACCCATATTCTTCATACTTAGTCTCTGATTCATGGCTATCATCTCTCAGGGTAGCAGCCATTCCCCCCTGGCCCAAGCCTCCTGGACCTTCAACTAATCCCATGGGCTTTGCCAGACCTAAATGAAACAGATAAAAAAATCAAATTATTAATATAAAGGATATAGATACAAACTCTTCGGTGACACAGGATGTTTTCAGATAAATGAGATCTGAACTCCCAGGAAGCTCAGCTCTTAAACCCTCATGGCTCTGTGGAAATTATCCTCAGCTTCTCAAACCAAAGTCCAAATCAACACATCTTCTAGTATCTGTGCATAATGAGCAAACTATAAAGAATCAATTAGCAGCTCTCATGATTCCTTCTTTTTCCAAAATGCCGAATTATTGTTAAGATAATTGAGAAAAAATTTTCCCCACTAGAACTGGAGGGTTTCCCCGCGTAGCCCATTAAAGCTTCACTCATTTTAAGGGAGAGATGTTGAATTTCTACCACCTGTGGGTGTGCCAGTTTAACTCCACATTGATGTCAGTTCTGTCAGCTGCTCTGTGACTCCAAGACCACTGCAGCTCTGGTCCAGGTTTGGTTCTGTGCTGGGGACACAGCTATGGACTGGTCACCAGCTTCTGCTGGGCAGGAAATACAGGATAAATCTGATTTCACTGCCTGAGTCAACAGATGGGTCAGCTGGACTCAAATACACACCCTGCCAGCCTGTTGCCACAAAAATGTGCTGAGAGTATTTTAATGGAGCCGACATTCCACCTGGGAATCCCTCCAGATTTCCTCTGTACTTCACATCTGACAAATGAAATATGTAAGACACTCCGCTCTGCACAGCTCACAGCAGCAGAAAGTTTGGACACTCAGTAAGTGCTGAGAAATCAGCCAGTCAACAATGTATTTACAGCTTTCATTCACTGGTCAACTCAAAACTAAAAGTAAAACAAAACTGAACCAACATAAAAATGCCCGTATGACCACATTGCCAGGAACCTTTTCCTTGGCAACAGGCATGTAATAATTTGGTGCTGAGCCCTCATAAATAAGCTCCTCAAATATCCTGTGTTTAATGTCAAAGCTTTCCTTTCCAAAAGGCTTGCTATCAACAAGCCATTACAAGTGACAAAGTCATTTATAATAATCCTGGGAACACCACACAGGAATGTGTGACTCTCCCCCAAATCATTTATGATACCAAGTAAAGCAATTAGAGCTTGACCCACTCAGCATTTTTCAAATCAAGACTTTTTCAAGAGGAAAATGTCATTATTTCAACTAAATTATTAGAAAGAAGGAAAGAAACTGTCAGCAACAAACACACGTGGCAGTACAAACGTGGGACTGCCTTCTCCAAGTCACATTAAATTAAGGAGGGCAGTTCAGAGCCTCGTGGGGGAATTCTCTTGCACCTCACTGCTAACAATGTCCTTAATTGTTTTAACCCCATCACCATCTCTGTTTAATGACAGGACAGCCCAGAGAGACAGAGGTTCATTACTGACTTGAAAGAGTAAAATTTTGCATTTTCTCCTGCAGTGCTTATGACAAAATCCTGTGCTGAGGTAAAGTGCACCAATACACACAGTCACAAATTAACATAAAAGGAATTCTGCTACTGAATTTCAGACACTGCTGACAAAAATACATCAATACTGCAATCAGTGGTCCTGAGTCAGGACAGATCTTGCTTGTGTTTGTGTCTTTGATGCCTTCATGCTCCTCATCACCGTGCACTGAAACAAGACTAAAACTCAAGACTACTCTGGATTTCAAACCAGAGAAGTTCTTCTAGCTTATTAAGTGAAGCACTTCAACCCATGCTCAATATTCTGAAAATATTTTAGGGAGCTCCATTTTGGAGAAAATTGTAACATTTATGCTTTTTGTTCCAATTTAGGATGAGAGGCTACTTGGCGCTTTGACTTTCTTTTGGAAAAATCAGAACAGAAGGCCCTCCATGCCTGCCTGACAATGATTCCTTGCTTGAGTAATTACAGAAATTACATGTCTGAGACTCTGGATCTCTCCCCAACCAAAAGGAAAAACACAGCAGTCTAATCTTCCTGCATGGTACAGTCCTAGACTTAACAGACACCACCAGCAGTGATGCTGCAAGCTCTGCCTGACATGCCCAATAAATGGAATCTTAAAGGGCCTCAACTTCTGAGAAAAGTCAGCAGTTCCCTCCAAAAAAAACAAGAGTAAAGTTACGCACTTTGAAAGTCAAAACCCCAGAAAACTTGACAAAGCCTATGTCCTTGAAAGACCATAATGTGGAAATTCATTTGATGATCATTTGGAATCATCTGGGCTAGGTTCTGATATAACATCAAAGCAAATTGAAGATGACTTCATTAAAATTAACTGACCTGATTTAATGAAAGGGTCTCCAAGATGTGGTGTGCTCATTTGACTTGAAGCAGCAATCTCATTCCAGCAGTTGAAAACTTTATTCCTCATACTAAATGCTCTTGCAGTTTATGGAACAAAACATTGAGTCTTTATGGCACAAGAAATGTGAGAATGAACCTTCCAACCCACAGGAAGCACCAAGCACTTGGTTATTTTTCTTCTGATAAAGTTGATTAGACAGCCTGCCAAACCATCCATGATGACAGTTATTCCATATACCTTTTTCTAAATCTGATATTCCAGCTCTTTGTGCTGCTAATCTGATCTTGCTGTGGGAAGGAGTCCTCATGTGTCCAGCTTCCTCCCAGAGCATATTGCTGTGAGTTTTTTTCTCCAGCTACCAAAGTGTAGCTCAGTGTGACTGACAGTTATCCCAGTAATGCAGTAACACTGGCAAACACAAAGCAGCAACTAAATAAATGACATCACATTGCTTCCTTCTTCAAAAAGAGCACAAAGGGTCTCCAGAAGTTCTTAGGAACAATGAATTACTGTGTTTTATATATGTGCATGTGTGTTAGAGGCAGCAATTGCAGCCTCAGTGCATGGTTGGTTAGCCAGACCATGCCTCACATACTTGCATTGCATTTTCCATCTCAAAGTGGATTTGCTGTTGCTTCAGCAATTGTCTCCTCAACAGAGAGCTTTCTCCCATCACTCTCTACATCAAGGTGATGACCTGCTAACCCCCAAATCCACAGTTACTGCACTGGTCAGCCTTTAAAAAAAAAGACAGACAGAAAAGGAGTTTCAGCTCAGCAGCATCTTCACAGAAATAAGTTGGTATTAAGAGATGGGACCAGGGGACAGGTGATGGGATGAGCATCCCCCAGTCTGGCTGCTGGTGAACACCTCCCAGCACATCCTCCAGGCCCTCATTTGAGAACACTTTTCTGTTTTCTTCTTGTTTTGAAGCTTATTGCAGACTTCCAGCTCCTTCTCTTCTCTTTAGGTTACTCACCTGCAGTCCTAACTCACACCCATTTTTCCAAGGCATCAGAAGCCAGTGAGGGCAAGGCACACAGGCAGAGCCAAGGACTGAGATCATGGGGCCAGCCCTGAAATGAGGATGTGCAGAAAGGGGATGCCCAGCAAGCAGCTATTTTTAAAGCTGTCTTTTCTTTAAATTTTCTAGACTAAAAATATCTGCAGCTGATACACTGGGAATGGTCATAGACTGTTCCATGCTGCAGATGACAATGAGGTCACAAATAATTAGTGTCTGTCATTCATTTCAAATTTATTGCTCTCACTGCAGAGATTTCTGTGTAGGACAGAAATTGTTGGGAGAATGGAGAGCAGAACAAAGCAGCCTTAGTTCCTTAACCAGATTAATTACTCCACAGGATGCATCATTTTCTAGGAAGAAAAGAGATCTTCTATTTTTCATCATAAACCCTGTCACAATGGGAAAAGTATTAGGGAGATTTATATGAGAAACTATGGCAAAAGAGAGATCAGATTATGGCTGTGATTATTTTACTATCATTTTTTTCTTATTTGCAACACAATTACAGGCAGCTGTAAACCAGGTTCAGCCAAGGTTCTCAGACAAAATTAAACTTCTGACAAATCAAAATAAAAATAAGTGATTGAAAATAATAATAGAATGCTAGAACACTGACAGAACTGCTGCAAAATCTCCAAAATGCCCTTGCTGGCCTGTCTCAGCCCCAGCTTGAGAAGGGCTCCAAAGGCAGACTTCTGAGCTTTATCTACACTTATACAATCTGCACATTTGAATAGCTGCAGAAAAGTATTTCAGTTTCTAGCACCTCAAAAGGAGGGGATAAAACATTTCCTTCTAAAAAACTTGGCATAGGTCAAAAAACCTGACATTGTCACCCAGCAATTCCACCTGTGACTCCTGAAACACTTCTCTCTTTTAAACAGGAAACATAAAACTCATTAGCAAAACAGTTGTTTCCTTCCTTTTCCAATTATTATTCCTCAGCTGAAAATACCACTGCATACCAGGTAAAGCAATAAAGATCTCTGGATCCTAGCTTAACCAGAAAAAAAAAAAGAATCAGGAACAATAGCAACTCCACATAGATTGACAAAGCTGACTTTTAGCATTTTCAGTTACAGCTTTGCAAAGAAAAGAAAAAGGTTCAGAGATTCTGGAATAGGTTCAGCAACAGCTTAAACAAGACTCAGCTCACAATACCTTTTAAATCTATTTTTACATAAACTCACCTGTTTAGAGGCAGGAATCAGAGCAGTTGCAACCATTGGATCAGCCCTAATGCTTCCACCTTGAATTACTGTATTGTGCTAATTTTGTAATCTCGTTCTGCTGCAGCTAGAAACTTGAGCTGCAGGTTCCAGCCCCAGTGATGGCAAATCTGGAGGCATGGGGTGAAGCATTGATCCTCCTCCTCCTCCAGGAGCTGCATGTCAGGGTGAAGCAGATGCACAAGAAAAGCAGCTGGTTGGAGGAGGAGGAGGAAAAGTGCAATAAAAGTGAGCCATTCAACACTGAGCTAAAGGTCTCAGCTCTCCAGCTGTTTGTAACTTCGTTTTAGTGATGCCTAAATATAACCATTAGCTGATAATTTCTGAAAGAACACACTCACACCAGAGAAAGGCTCGCTGGTGTGAGCAGCCCCTTTTCTCTCACACACACCCAGCACAGCCCCACAGGCTCAAATTCAGTGAACGCACTGGCAGTTCACTGCACCCATATTAAACCTGAAAAACTAAAAGCATTTTTCTGTTGCAAGCACGAGGATCAACAATATGCAGAAAAACAATCTTATCTGGAGCTATTTCACTATTTGACAGTGTCTCAGCCAACTTTGCAAACAGGAGCATGGGGAGTTGCTGGTGTCTAGCTCATGATTCAATCTAAATGTTAAACAGAGCCTGGCCCTTAATTTCTGTATATCCCAACTTTCCATATCCCAAATCAGTTTCTCCCACCATGACCCTGAAGCAAGCCTATGTAATATGTAAGATTTGCTGCCCAGAGAAGTGATCTGAATTTTGCCCATATCAAAAGGTGCTCACTTTCTGAGCTAGAAGGAATGCTGAATGTGGAGGAGATTTATTTTACATACAGCAACATTCAGCAAATCACATCCCACAGGGACACGAGCTCCAACTGCTGGAAATTGGAGAGCAACAAACAAAACCTCATCTAATTTAAGTGACTCCAGCACTTCCATTTATCTGAAACCCAAAACACAGTCTTATTTTTTTATAGTTGTACTCAAGTTTGCTGCATCCTTGCTTGAAAAGTTTATGTTCCCTGGTGCCTGGTATCAGCCCCAAGTATCTCTGCAGATATATCAGGGAGAAGACAAACAGCATCCTACAGCTGATGGCTTGAAAAGAAAAAAGTACAGGAACTTGTAAAGCTGAAGCACTTGATTTGCAACTTTTTGTCTCTGGAGGCGCAGTGGTTTTGTAGCTGAACCTCATCTCCAGACCCCAGTGGAAAGCTTGAGACAGCATTTCTCAGTCCTGATGCCCAGATGAGAGGCAATGCTACAGGACATCCATCTGTGAGAAGATGAATGGTGGGGAAGGGATCTGGCAGCTCTGCCTGTTAGGGGCTGCTCCCTTCCCACCCCCAGCAGCCAGTCAGGCTGTGCAGAACCAGGAGTCCTGGAAATGATGTAGATTATCTGCAAAGAGGACTATAGCCAACTCCCTGTGTGCTTTTGCCATATGTTTCTTCTTCAAAACAGGGACTTTTCCAGGTTGCAGAGAGCACTCCGTGCCACAGCATGTGAATATCTGTCAAAGGCTCAAAATACATTTTATGGAAAATTCCATGGAGATGCCCAGGGCTGTTCTCAGCAGCTGACCCTTATTCCATCCTACATACTCTGCTCCCACCATAGTGATGCTTTAATCCTTAAATCCTACATGGTAAGTCCTACTAGGACACAATTTGGCCAGCACAGTTTTTTCCTTAGAGTTTCCATGGCATGTAGTCCAGACTCAGGATGCCACTGCAGCAAATGCTACATGAGCCCAAAAAGACAGATCCCACCCCAAAGAACTCACCATCAATAAGGACAAGAACCAGATGCAGGAAAGATAATGAAGAAAGAAGACATGAAGACAATATAACAAGGTCAAGGTGTTTCTGAAATGATTATTTTTGTAGAGAAGCTTGTGATAAAAGCTCCCTAGTCATTCAGGTACTTTTGAGATGATGAAAGGTGGCAGTTCTGTGTCTGCAGAGGGAAGTCTGGTAAAGCTGCCCCATGCCAAATGCAAGACTTAACACTTAGAGGAAGAGGAGAGGAATATCTGAGGAAATAAAAAGACTGAGGGCCAGGTGTAGGAGACAGGCACAGCAGGACAAACTGTGTTAGTCATCTTGGCGCAAGGTGGAGAGGGATCTGGTTCATCAGGGTTGACAAAAGGCCTGCTGGGGACAGAAAGGAACAGGATGTCCTTGCAGAGCCATGTTCTCCCTGAATCTGCTATTCAGTGGTGCAGCTCACACACCACTGCCCTCTTACAGGGCTCATCTTTTGTTCCTTGGCTTCACAGAAACTGCAGCGTTGCGTAGGCTACTGCCTCTCCAGACACAAAATTCATTAGTGCTTTTTAATTGCAAGAAATACTGTGTTTTTATGTACAGATATCTAATATCAAAAGTAATTGCTTTTATAGAACACTCATTTGGAGCTGGTTACCCCTTGAGATGAGAAAATGTATTCTAATTACAACAGATAATTCAGGAGGAGATAAACAGATTGAAGACTGGAAGGACCAAGAAATAGCAGCTGTACAGTCCACTGGAGATGAAGCAGCAAGCTCATTTGTAGGTAGGACACTGATCTCAAATTTACAGATAATAAGAGAGGTGCCAGAGTTTTGCCAGAAACTTGATATAAACAAAAACAGATTTCCTCCTTAAACAAGGAAGAGCTATATAAGGATATATTTTGAGAGACAAAATAAAAAGCCCCTACCCCAGATGCATAATTTTAAATTTTATGACAGCGACTGATTTTTTTTTTTTAAATTTTCCTTTCAGTGATCAAAAAGATCATACACAGAGAAAGATCACTTTGTTACCTTTAAATAAATAACAGATGCCACGATTCTTCTAGAAGTTTTTAAATCCCAGATGACTCGTGGTTTTTGCTGGTGAAACACAAAATGCATTTTTCTCTTCAGGGCTTTGGAGGAAAGCCAGAAAACTCCTCTGGTGATGGCATAAATCTGGAGTTGAGGGGGAGGAGCTGAAATGTTGGTGTATCTGCCTGGCATCCCACTGATATTAAAAGGAGACAAAATCTGAGTGTCATCAGTTTGGCACCTGTCCTCTGGCAGTGGCCAACACCTGAGGCTTCAGAGGAAATGAAACACAAATGATAAAGCACTTGGCCAATTAAACTCTGCACAGTCCCTGCAAGCAGAGCTCCCTTCTGAACCCCATAGGCAGGTAACCAGAGCCCTGAAGCATAATATTAGATTACCCTCATTATCTTAACTCAGACAGGTAGGAACAGGGCATGAAACTACCCAGTGTCCTTTAAAAGCCCAGCCACTAATGTTAGATTCAATGGGCTCCTGCAGCAATGAATTCTCTGGTACTCTCACGGTCAGAGTGTCATCAACTCACATGAAATGGATCAGCTGTATCAATATATTAGATTTTCTTTAATTTTTCCAGGGAAACAGAGGTGAAAACTCCTGGGTGAAGTGATCATTAAAACAATAACAGAGCCATTCTAGAGGAAGGGAGAGCGACTTCTCCTTGAAAAGCTCCGTGGTGCAAGAGCTAAAACTTTGGGGCTGTTTAATTAGATTCAGGAACAAGCTGGCTCAGCCAAGTTAAAGGGTTTTAATTTCATAAATGAGGAAAATATCTTTTGAAAAGCAGGAGTTTGCTTGTGTTAATCAAAGGTAGGGAAGGGAAGCAGTGGACCACTGTGGGAAGGGAGCTGTGACCCAAGGTCTGACAGGATGGAGCCACAGCTGGAAAGCTGCTGTTCAATGCATTGACATTCCCTTGACCCTACAGAGCTGACTGCACACCTCTAATCACTAAAAATACCCCTCTGACTTCTGATGCAGTTCTGGATGAGAAGTCCCTGACTGCTCTATTCTCAGACCAGCTCCACTACAACAGTCAGTCCCACAGGTATAGGTTCCAAAAGGAAAAAAAAAAATTATCTTTAAACACAAGGAACCAAAAAAAAAAATCTATCTAATTTCAGGTGCTGTGCAGGTTCAAACTGTTCTAGACTCCATTGTACTGATAACAAAGTCCAAACTCATCAAAGGCTCTGCCACATCTGACATTGCCCAACCTGCCAAATTACTGCCTTTCAGCCCAGGATTCACCCTTGGGTCTGTGTCTCAGAGGGATTTTGTCCAAAGTTAAGGAAAATTCTTCCCTCCTGCTCAAGGGTGTTTGGAGAGCCCTGACAAGAACCAGACAAGCCCATCTCCAGCAGCATCACTTTGCAATCATGCTCCACATGATTTGCAGACACTCATATGCCTCCCTGCTCGTTTACCTAAACAGCCTGCTATTAAATTAAACTAACATAATCACACAGATAGCTTTCCCAACAACAAAGTCATATAGAACACTTGGCTATTTGTATGGCTGGAAAGCTCCTGGCTGTTCAGCTCATTTTGCACAGCAGAGGATGGCAGCATTAAAGCCAGACGTGGGAGCTGCTGGAACTCAGAGCCACGTCGTGCTTGAAAGGGGATCTCGACTTTCCACCCTTGTGAAATTACTCACTGAGCTCACCCCTGGCAATGCAACCACAATAAAGAGCCAGTGTTAACAATTGCAGAGCTGCTGGCTATCTCCACTGCTCTCCCTTCCTCCTGCTGGCATCAGAGAATGGAAGGATCTGAGAAAGTCCCTGGGTTTGTCAGAGCAGGGCAGGTTCTCTGTCTGCTGCCTCTCCACCTCATCATTGGACATTTCTCCTTGAATAGGTGGGAGAAGACATCAGCTGCTATTGAGGGTGTGAGATTTCAAATACTTCCACCCAATCTCTTGAAAAAGAGTTAATTTGGATATTGGTTTTCACAGGAGCCAGAGAGAGCCTCAATTCCTCCCCTTTCCTTTCAGTGTGGTATTGCCTTAAAAGCTCTGTAAGGGTGACATACTTTTTTTTTTTTTTTTTTGCATCACTGCACATTGGTTTCAAAACATACTCATTTTCCTGACAGACTGTCTATTTTAGATCTGTAGATCTGTGTATTTTTCTTGACCTGTCTTTGCATTCTTCTTTCTCAGACACATCTTTGACACCTCTCAGAGATGCTGGCTTGGGAATTTGGTTGAGACAGAACTCACATCTCTGCTTTTCCTCCTCTTTCCTGCCTTCACTTTATTTTCCTATCTTATGTCAACATACACCACAGCTGTGCCTTGCTTGTCAATGCCAGGCTGCAATACTTCCTTCCATCAACCTCTTAATGTGTGTATGATTCAATTTTCTGCCAGCAGGACAAGTCAGCTCAAAACCAAACACGGGGCACATTTTAAACAGCAAAAAGTCCTGAATTCAGCACCTAAACAAAAACATAAATTAACAAATTATGGCATATTTGAAGCTAAAATGGATGAAGAAAATTATTATGCAAAGTCCTTCTAATTGATGAGATGAAGTGACAGCCACTTTATAACAGATCTATCTACTAGAGGATGTGCCCCAGTAAAGGTCTGAGTCTCTCCTGCTAACAAAGGAGGAATAGAAGGAGTCCACAGTGCTGAGAATCTTACTTGGTTTTCAAGTGCCTTGCTATTGTTAAAGGAAATGTTGAGTCTGGATTTGGTTTCAGCTCTAGAAAGGAAAGATTTAGCTCTTTATATTCATAAAAGAAAGCCTATTTAGAAATGAAAGACACAATGTTGCATGGATAGCTTATAACATACAATTAATCAGGGATTTATCAAGGACAAATAAAAAGAATTAGGTACCACATTCTCTGGGGGAAGCAAATCAAAGGATGAGATAGCTCTGCAAAAGAAAGGAGAAATGAAGATAAATAGCAATTGCCAATAAATTTGAGAAAATAAAGATGTAATATTAAGGAAAAAATTTTGGCACAATGTTTTATTTAAAAGCGGTAATAAAAACATTGCTTACTTTGATTTCTGCCCTTTCTGGTTTATTGTTGATATAAAGATAAATTGACTCAGACTTCCAGGAGCGGGAAAGCTACAATCTACTATTACAGGCACTGTAAAAACCAGCCCTGCTATCATAACTGATTCATTATTAACAAGATTGGCTTCACTGCTTGTGGGTGTTTGTAGGAATTGACTGTGACCTAGGGCTGATTTAGGCCCTGACAAACCCACAGCAGGACCCTGGGCTTGCCTTGGAGAAGACAGGATGCACTTGGTAACAACGTGCTGCTTTGATCTACCTACAGAGCACGTTTAAATTACCACACATATAGAGAACTCAGATCATATATAAAGACAATGGCCAAGTTTTTGAAGTTGTGGATCAACCTTCTTCAATTTACCTTCCTAATGCCACTGACTGCAACAGTGCTTATCTGGTTTTCACCAAGGCAATGTAAAAAGAAACTCAAGTTTTCAGAGACTCAATTTTTCTTCAAGCTTTCCTCTCCTTTATGCCACAATTCCATGAAAGAATGAATGTCCCTGTCCCCTGATGTGTCTCCGGTTTGTACTTACGACTGCATTACGAGGTGTTAAATTACACAGTAAAAAGAGAAATGAGGACAGTGATAGAAGGTGCCTTTATACAGGAGAAGATCATCCTTCAGTGGAGAGACTGGTATGAATCAAAATTTGAATTTCAGAACCCAGGTTCTGAGTTTACAGCTTGGGCTCATCATTCCTCAAGGACACGAAGCAGACGCGCTCTCCGGTCACGCTCAAACTTCAGGTCACACCCACATTTCTCCTAAGCAGCAAGAGCTTCCCAACACCAAGTGGTGCCAGGGAAAGGCAGGGCTGAGCCCCAGGCTGTGACAGGGAGGGGATGGGATGGGATGGATGGGATGGGATGAGCAGCAGGATGTGTGTCACGCTGCTGAGCACAGAGCGCCGGGATCGCTGCTCTGCTCTGCTCCGCTCGTAATTGAATTATTCACTCTGCTGAAAGGCACTGAGACAGGCTAGTGAGACCCCAGTCTGCCATTTCAGCAGGCTGCAGTACTGGTGTAGTGTCAGGGAAATGTCATGCTGCTGTGGTTATTAACTGAAATAAGCAAGAAAGTAGAGAAAAAATGCTTGTGCTAACATATTGCCAATGAACAGAGCAAGCAAAGAGGTTTGATGTGGACATCTGAGTCTGCTTCCTTTAAAAGCTCAGAACTTAATTTTCATGATGGTGTTTAAATAAGTAAAAGTCCCATTTGTCACCAATATGATTTTTAGCCTGGTTTGCTATGAAAAAACATTTTGTGGGATCATGCTGTCTCCATTTGTCTGTCAGTCTGCTTCCCTCTCCATACTCTCCCTTCACTCTGCTTGTTAGATTTCAAGGAGTGCTTCTAACTTCAGCCAAAGCTTGGCAGACAGTCAGAGGTCTCCAAAAATTGCATTTCTGCGAGTGTCACAGCAGCCGACATCTGGGAAGAAAGTGCCATTAAAATGTTCCTACAGAGAGAAGAGGTTGGGTGAAAGATCAAACACAAGAGACCTGTTGGAGCTGTCAGAGACCACCCAAGAATTCACTCGTGGGATGCCAACCCACAAGAAAGCCAGTTTTCTTGGTTTAGCTGCTCGAGGAACTAAACACATATTTTTAGGATTAAATGTGTTAATTACTGGGTGTGCAGGTCTGTTGGGTGCCTGGCTGTTACACACACCACTGATTAACAATATCACAAAGTTAACCTGAGGACACAGATAAGGGGAGGGGATAGGGGAGCAGAGAGCTGAGCTGTCAGCACAGATAAAGAGCCCAGGACAGCCCCCTGGAAATGAAGGCCAGGTCTCCTGGGTCTGGGACTTGTATTTCAGCAGCTTAAAATATTTTCTTGACCCTTCCTATCCGCAGTTTCTGTGAGCTCACACCCTCTGCTTCTTGTCAGGGGTTAGTGGCAATGCTGAGAACCAGGGTAAGTGATAAGAGAGCATGTGTTTGGTCACAGATTAGGGGATTCCTAATGAAATAATGAGGGATGCGTGTGATCCCATTTAAAACTACTTTTCCATATTACAGGAAATTCACGTGGAAATGCCTGACTGGCGAGATTAGCCCTCCTTGGACAGGGAGAACACAGACTTAGAGGTGAGGCACCATGAGAGCAGGGCACACCACTCCAGCAGCTCGGCCTGTTCCCCCTGGAATTAATAAAAAAATTAATCCTTCTGATTGCTTACAGTAGGAGTGCTTTTCCCTCCCCACCTTTGAAGGGAATAAAAAACAAGGTATGATCCTAAAACCCACGAAGCCTCGTGAGCAGAGGAGCAAACAAAACCTCTCCTTCTCTTTTTAACAGGGAATTTGTCAGTTCAGTATCTGTCAAAATACTTTTGAAAACAATCAACTTCTAGTTTCACAACCATAGGCTGAGGCACTGAGGAGCCACAGGCATGCAAAATCACCCATCTTCTTCCAGCTCAGGGACAAAATCAGGTATCATACACTGATTTCTGCTTCTAAAATGAATTTCCATCCTGAAATATCATTTTGCTTTATGACAGTACAATGTGGCTCAGCCTAGTCATGTCTAACTGGTGCTGATCTTGCATGAGCTCTCCTGTCCTCTGGGCCTGGTTCTGACTTTTCTACTCAGTGCCATAAGGAAGCCACACAAGGGCTTTTCTCTCTTGAAACTGGTCCACAGTAACTATCAACACTCCAAGCTAAGATGCATTGTCAGACTGTGGTATGGCTGTCCCAGAGTGACCTGTCCTACATGGTGCTGCCATGGGGAGCTCCACCTCTCCCTAGGGCCAGAACAGTTCTGCCATGAGCTGGGCACAGACCCTGACCCCAGTTCACTCATCCCACGAGCACTTCCATCGACTGTAACCAACTGCAAAAAGGAAAATTTCACACTGGCCTCATTCTTCCACAGGCTCAACTGTGTCTCTTCGACTCTCTTTGTGCTCCAGCTCCTTGTCAGCATGATTAAAGGCTGAGAGATGCCTAAACAAGTAGTCCTGTATGCAAAAATCCTTCTGCAATGATCATCTCCTTCTCCAAGGGCTGCATCACTCAGCCCATGTCCCTTGGCACGCTGGGCTGCTCCATCCCAGCTTCAGAGGTAAGGCCATGCCTTTGTTCCCTCATAAATATTTCTCCTCCATTAAGCACATCTTTTGTTCACTCTTCTCATTGTGCAAAGAAGACTGGAAATTCTCACTTTGTGAACTTTTTAATGTGTGACAGAAAGAGGGAGACAAAGAATCCAGTTATTAGGCAGATCAGGTTCAGAATGAATCACAGAAGAAATTCTTCGTTCCATGATCTCATCTGAGAGGGCTCTCTGCAGCTGGCTTTGAGTTATTTGGCCTGGAATGGGAATGTAGCTGTGGATATGGGACCCATACCAAGCTGCCTCTTTCAGGAAACAGAAGGTTTTACATAGAACCCCACTGGATACAAGCCTTATAAAAGCACTTCCCTTCCTGAATTAATTTTCTGTTGAATGGAAATGCATTGAGCCAGATGGATCTATTTCAGGAGGAGCATCAGGCTGGCACAGGCCTAAAATCAAAGAGTATTGGGTTTGTGTGTTCAGAGCTGGAATAGCTGTAGGTGAAGTGTTCAGTGCAGGTGCTGACATGGTCACCTCTGTGCCTAAAGGAGCACACCACAATAGATGTGTTGAGTGAGTTTGCCAAATGTTAAATTGAAGAAATGTGTGAAATTTACAATTAATACCTGCAAACACTTTCACTGCTCCTTGCAATACTAGCAGTGAATAAACAAAATACATTTTTCAACTGCTGAGAAAGTTGCAACTTCTGGCAGATGCGAAAGTTCATTCAAGAGTGGTAGAAACAAATGGCCACCTGGAAGAAAGGTAGTTCCAGTGGAGAATTTGGCTGCCCACATCCCTGTGATGGTTTAAGAAAGTCAGCAGCCTAAATCCACTGACCTGGATGCTGGGGACTCACCAGGCAACATACAAATAACATAACAACTACCTAAAACAAAAGTGGTTTCCAAACCCAAGGCTAGCACACCTAAGCCACCCAACCATCCATTTCTCCACGCCAAACCCACTCATTGCTTGTGAAAATTGAAAGCATCAACTCTTGCAGCAGCTGGGCAGCTCAGCATTAGGCTGTTTAATAACTCCAACACGCTCAGCTCACACTCCCCTCATGCCCCACTCCCATCTGTTACATGGAATCCATCAGCAGGTTTTAGCATTAACAGCTCTGTGCTGGAAAATCTGCTTTTCCTGTTAGAGGTGTGAGCAGCTCCCTGCTCTGCCCCTCAGCTCAGTGCTGTGACACAGCCAGCACTCACCCCAGCTCACAGCAGAGCAGTGGGCTCAGCACTGGCCACCAGCTGAATTCTGCTCCTGGCAGCCCCCAGTGGGGCTGAGCTTGGCAGACCCAGAGCTCTGCAGCTATCAGCAGCCTCATTTTGCACATGGCTGCATGACCAGAAATCTGTCTCACAAGGAACCTATAGAGCAAATGCAAATTTTCATCCTGAGGAAAACTAACCTTTGGGTTGTACCATGCTATTTCAATTGGGGATATTTTTAGTCTTATCACTGGCTTCAGTTCGGCATGCACAGGAAAGAATACCACCAATCTTTGCTACAACACAAGGCTTGCTTGAAAATGAGTTAATATAACAAAAAATACATTTTTATTTACAAAAGCTGTTCATCCTAGAGGCATATGAGAGCTGTAGAAAAAAATAAACTCAATTTCTAAAAGGGCAGTAAGGCCCCATTGCCAAATAAAATACAAAACCAGCATAAAAAATCCAAATGAAAAACAACCAATTAACCCTACCACCCCACCAAAAATGCTAGAGGGAAAAAAAAAAAAGAAGTAGCAAACTTCCCCAGTATTGCAGGAAAGGGCTTCCCAGCTGTCTTCATGGATATCTCCCAAGAGAAACAAAATCCTGTGCAACAAACCCCCTTTTTCTTTGCAAATGGTTCTGCAGTACCACGGGCAATACAGCCACCATGAAGTGCTAATCTGGCCTGGTCTGAGAACTTCTTTTTGCAAAATGCAAACTGGAGCCAAACACCACAAACACAGAAGCAATGAGAGCCCCCAGGTTTAGGAGCCAGAGGCAAAAAACCACAAAGTTCACCAGATCTCTGCTAGAAAGGGGAATCCTTCCAAAACCTTCAAGGAGAAAGGGCCCTGCTCTCAACCATTCTAAAGCAGCACAGGGACACAGCAAGGTTTCATCCTTTGTACTACACACACATCATCATGAGCACCAAACCTGCCCTTCATCCTGTGGCAAAAATGCCTTCACTTGGCCAAATTTACTACTGGAGTTACTGTGCTGATAACTACAGACTGTGCTGATGCCTCTGGATCAATAGCAAAGATTAATTTAGGCAACTGATTTCAACAGGACTAAGTGCAGGGGTGAGCTGAGGAGAATTTGAATCATTGCTGCAGCCATAAAAACCTACTGGAGGTAGTGACCTCAAAAACCTACTTGGGGCAGTGACCCTGTGCAGCCAGCAGTGTCTGTCACCCCCACACTGCTACAGCACAGCAGGGCTGGCAGCATCTGCACTTTGCTTAGAAAGCAGTGTCACTTTTGTCTCTGGCTGAGATTCCCAGCTGAACACAACTGCTGACTCAACCACAGACGTGGCTTTCAACAGCTCCCCAGGAACAAAATCCAGTGCCACACTGAGAGAACAAAATCCAGTGCCACACTGAGAGAACAAAATCCAGTGCCACACTGAGAGAACAAAATCCAATGCCCAGAGAGACCAACCAGCTCTGTGCTGTCAATCCTGTCAATCCTGTCAATCCTGTCACCTGTCACAAAATCCAGTGCCCAGAGAGACCAACCAGCTCTGTGCTGTCAATCCTGTCACCCTGGTTGCCACAGAGCTGCCTTGGCTTTGCACAGGGGAAGGAGGTGTCAGGAGCTGCTTGTGCCAGTGCTGCGCCCTTTTACAGGGGCTGTGCAGCCCAAGGGAGATCCTGGTGTTGCAGCAGCCTCTTGGGCTTGTTGCTCTAACATGCAGCCCAGGAGGTTGAGATTGAAGCAAATGTACACTAAAGAACCCCAGAAGCCAAGCATGTTCCTTTGTATCCTCATCCATCAAATCTGGGTTATTTAAATGTGATTCCAGATACTGGAATTCCAAATATTGTGCTGTGAAACAGGTAACACCCTCCTGTAGTACTTTGGCATCAAATATCCCTGCCTGACAGAGCCATTTTTAAGCAGCAGAAAGCTACTTAAACAGAAGCTCTTTTAAAAACCTTTTCCTTGGTTTAGTTTTCTTCATCATTGCCCACTCTCCCAGGATGACATGCAAATTACAGCTCACGTATTAAAAGTATAAATCAGACCTGTGGCAAGTGAAAGTGCTTCTAGAGAATGGCTCCATGGGAGGTGATACAAGGCTTAAGATACTCAGAAATCTATATTCTCACCTTCTCTAAAGATGTTTTGCTCATTTACTCCAACAACTCTTCAGCCCCCAAGAGAACTCTGCGTCCACACTGCGCATGATGACAAAGCAGAATCACTCTATTGTCTCCTCAGCTCCCTGTCCTTCTGCTGCCCTCAGACTCTCCTTCAAAGCCAGTAATCAAGGACATATTTGAAGGAAAAAAAATCCCAAAAAACAACAAAAAAATTAGGCCTTTTACCATTTGTCAGAGATTCTCAAAACCAGCCCATTTCTGCTGCTAAGGACTGCCCTCAACAGGAACACAAAACAATTCATGGCCCCAGGCTCATCACTGGTTTGTGAGAAGATCCCTCAGAACAAGTCATCCAAGTAAATGAAACACAAGCACAGAATTGTTCAGAAATGAAATGGCCTGACAAGTGCAGTAAGAGGGGCAGGGAGCTGGTGTGAGAGCTCCTCTGGAACGCCCATCCCACTGGATTTCCCACAGAAGATGATGCTGGACTGTCTTTCCATGCACAGCCAGGAGTCCAACTCAGCTAAACCAGGTGAAATAAAAAGTGACTGTGAAGAGCTGCAGAAAGCACAAGTCCCCTTCCCTAACTGTGGGAGGACAGCATCAGACCAGAGGGATAAGAGAGCAGAACTCAGCTCCAAAATACCACTGCCTTGGAGATCCACAGACGTGCACACACTCCCAGCTCACTTCATCTGGACCTACACCAGATCATGGGTGTGATGTCACTTCAAGAAATGAGAATTCAAAAGCCCAACAGATCAAACTGAGAAATAACCAACAGAACCAAGGCTGCCACCTTTATCCCCAGCAGCACTACTGTGTTTAAACTCAAAGTAACCCCAGCTAAATCAGAGGGCCTTAGACCAAGTTGCATCATTGCTGCCTTCTGTTGAGTGAGTCAAGCAATCTTGGCTCAGGAGACGGCCTTACACTCTTTTTATCTCCTACAGGACTTGCTGAGTAACCAGTAAGTGTGAGCTGTGCTGTATCTTGTCTTCAAAACTGTCTGGAGAACCTGGATATTCCAGAACACCTGAAAGGGTAGAAGCTCTAGGGCAGAAAGACAGTTCTTTATCTGTTTGCACCTTCTCTGCTGTCCTAGAGATGGGTTTTGCTTCCACCTATGAAGCTTTCAGATATTCACAACCATTTCCATGGCACCACAGTTATGAGTTTTAGGAAAAGCAGACACATCCAATTAGTATTTGGCTGGTTTAGCTCTGTGCTCTCAGGAGAAGATGACTTTGGGTCTCTGGCTTTCACTCTCAGGAACTTGAGGTGTCTCATTTCAGAGGACAGTTTTGATCAATAGGACTACACAAGGTTGGAAGCTGCTCTGCTGTCACTGGCTCTCTTCCTTCCTGTTATCCAGAACATCACAGGCTCTTTTTAGTTTCTACTGCTTCTTTTTTCTGTCCTTCAGTGTGTTGGTTTAAACTAAATGATGGTAATGACTACCAAGAGAAACCCCACAAACAACAACAATAATAAAAAAGTATGCCAAGTATGCTGAGAAAGAGAAACTGAGTGCCCATTAGTAAAGTTAGAAAGGAGCATTAAAAAAAGGCAGATTTCTTAAACATGACTCATTTATTTTCCTTCCTTTCATAAATCTCAGTATTTCCTTGGACATATGCCACATATTCAGGGTCTGGAACCTCATTCTAAAATGATGCTCCTGGTCTAACTGCTACCTGCCTTTATTTACTAAAACATCAAACAAACAAACAATAAAACCCCCTAAACTCAAAAACCAGCTTCACCTCTCTCTATCAAGGGTATTAAGTTAAAGCCAGGTTTTCTAATCCTCTGAACCTGTGCAGTGGCTGTAGGTGTGCAACCACCACACTGCAGCTCCTCTCTGGGAACATGACAGACCCATATTTGCTTTTCCCATTCCAGCTAAATGTACAAAGAAATGGAAAGATACTGAACCAGAATACAGCTGAAAAAGCAACAAAAACAACATCAGGCAAAGGTTCCCTTTCTGCCTCTGTAAACATTGCTTTTAATCTCATATGGTACAAATGATTCAAGTTCCACACAAATGAGTCAATGATAAAATTACCACATGATTTTTTTTTCCTGTCAAAATAAGCTTTCTTCCCAGCTACAAAGGCAAAAAGCAGAAACATTACATAAAAAATAGTTATCACTATATGAAACACAGAGTACAGGGAAAGATTTTAAAATCACTGATGTGCTGCCGGAATGGAGACATATTTTTTTGTATTTGTCAATATTTTCCAGAGCTGAGTGCAATTTTGTCTGTTTTACAAAAGAGAGCTGACCTCTTTTTTAACTAAACTTTTAGAACTTTTCTTCCTAAAGTGTCTAAGTAGAATAATACTATTTCAAATATTACCTTATATTTATGTAGGGACTATCCAAATATTGGCTCATTATGTTTTCCTTCTGTTGTTTTGGGGAATAAAACCTTGACCTTCTTGAAAGCACTGATTGTGAGCTCGCTCAGCTACGTAAATCAAGACTATCACAACCAAAACAAGTGTGATGGGGAAATTGGTCTGTTGGACTTGACCATCACTTTGCAATACAGGTCAGCCCTGCAGCAATGGTGACTTACCCAAGCTTGAGAAAATGACCCAGCACAATAGAAAATACTGTGTAGTAAACCAAGAAATGGCAGCCTAACTTAAAAAAAAAAATAAAGTTAGCAGTTTCCCCTCCTGCCTTCATGAGAACCAGCCTTGCATTTCTTTAAAAATGTCCTCAAAACAAGACCATGAGAAGAGAAGTCCACCACCAGGATAAGGAAAGCACATGGCTGAGAGCAGAGCCCACTCTGAGCTGATATTTCTGGAGATATTCAGGTGCTAATTTTGCCAGATGTATGCTAGCAGCAGACCATAAACCCATAAAATAGAAATGATTATAGAGCCTGTGGGTATGAGAAGGTGCAGTTTCATCAGTACAAGGCTGCAGTTGCACTAAATGTGACCTGTGCATGTGTGGCTTTACCTCTCTCCTCTGCCAAGGAACTGCTCTTCAGCTGAGAGCTGCTAGCTGTAAAAACTTCTTTTTGACATGTGGACATGTGATGTGGACATTCACATGACTCTCTTGCAGCTTGTTCCCAACCTTTATTTTCAAACGTGGAAATCTGGACCCTTTTTCAACCAGTCCAGAGCTTATGAAGAATAAATTTTGAAAAATACTACTGTAACTTTTACCTATGCAGATTGCCAGGCTGAATTGTAAATGCAATCACTTGGCTTCCAGTGCACTCTAAAAATCAGGAGTCCCAGTCAGCAGGAATCAGTACTCTGCACCCAGGACCTGCTATTTCCATCATTTTAAGCCTCTGTGCTGCAATTAAGTGAATTGTCCACTTTTTCCCCCAGCCTCCTCCATGAAATGCATGTGTAATGTAAACCCTATTTATCACACTGGAAATTGCTATTGCATTTAATCTTCCCAAAGAGACCAAAATCAAATTATGATGTGTAACAGATGATAACCTGTCAAATTCAAGGGAATACTCCCAACTTATCCCTCCACATCTAAAACAGAACAGGTCAAAGGGGTCTAGAGTAGAAGACATGGGTAGGAAGACATGATGTGGGAATACATAATGAGAAGATGAAAGCTCTCTAAATCTTTGCAGATTGAATGAAATCTAATTACATGCTGTATTGATTGTTGTGTATTACTGGAAAGAGACAGTGAAAAGGGAAAAAGGCAATTAGACTGAAATTGTAGTCTGACCTTCAATTGCTTTTGGCATGAAAGGTTATGCTCTACTTGGGGCATCAAAAATTCTTTATCTTCTGTGGCGAATCATTAGCAACAGACTTAGATACAAAACTGATTAGGGGAAAAATTCAGTCAATTAAATAATTTTTAATTTTTTCCCCTTTACAAAAAAAGTAAAGGCAAAGGAAGAAAATATGAAGGTGTTATCACTATGACATTTAATGAATGGCAACCAAGTCTAGCTGGTATGAGTTCTGTGTTGAATGACAATAAAATATATCCATCAACAGCAATACTATAGCAAAAAAAATTTATATATATATATATATATATATAGCTCCACTAGATCTATAATAACTCTGTTTTTCAAAATAAACATTGTACCCAAGGTCAAACATCAGCTGGTAATACAAAGTCTCACCAAGAAAATTCCACTGACACGTTTCATTGCTTTCCTTTCCCTTTACATGCTCTGTTCATTTGCTTCCACCAAACCCAGCAGCAGCTGAGTGAAAAGAAAGCTTTCAGAAATACTATTTTTCCCAAGTTGATAAAAAACCAGAGCACGAGCCAAATGGAAACTATTGTTTGGGTGTATGTCTGCACGACTCTGCAGGGAATTGTGGCAATTCTCATTCATCCTGTTCTAAAAACTCTTGTTCTGCCAAGGATAATTGCAGGGACCACTTTCTCCTGACTTTCATGCATGGTCCTCTGTGTTCTGCATGCACCTCCACAGGCACTGCACTCACTGATTTCATTCAGACTGAAAAGTTAATGAGTTCTCAAGTGATCAGTTTTGAGTTGCCTCTTTATACATTTGTAATGTTACTGCCTGTGTTTCTTTTCCTTGCAGAAGGTACACACACATTGAAATAACATTTCCTTGATTGTATGTAAACAAATATGTGTGACAGAAACAAAATTCTGTGCAGCTGCAGGGCTGGTCTCTCAAAGAATGAATTTTCATTGCACCAGATCATCAACAGAGTCCCTAGAAAATCCAGGTAAGTTTTACAAGTTCAGGTCTCATCTGAATAGAAGAGAAAAATAAAATAAAAGAACACTAAGATATTAGCAAAAATATACTTACAGGTATCTCTAAATTTGCTGATCTCAAAGAGAAAGGACCAAGAGGAGAAAACTCAAATACTGGGCTGAGCTGACCTGCTAACATTGAACTGTACTCAGCCTCCTGGTGCTTTGAGGGGTTCTGGGTACACAAGGAACTCGTATTCCTCCTGAATAAAATCTGTCTCTCCACTTAGAAAAGACTTTGACCCACCTTATGAAAAAGTGACATCCAAGACAGCCTCAGCAGCTCTCCAACCCTGTGATCAGGCAGCATGTACAGGACAGGGGCTGAGAAACCTCTCTCAACACTGAGGTGAGGCTGCAGAGCTCCAGAGCACATGGAGAGTTTGTGCAACACCAGCCCACCAGCACAGCCCTGTTACACAGGCTCTCCTGAATTCCAGGGCTGCCTGAGCAGCAACTGATGCCCATTAATGACATAAATAATGAGTCATGATATTACAGACAGAATAGCAGTGAGCTAAACCCAAATACAGATGCTTGGTCCTGATTTCACTTACAGCAATGCAACTCTGATTATTTCAGTGGAGCACCAACTAATTTCTTGGGAATTTTTCTTTTTATTGAAACATGATGGGGGGAAAAAAGTATTTTTTTCAGAATGATGATGAAAGAATTAATCTCTGTTAATGTACCACTATATAACAATGAGAAACCCGACAATCACATCAGAGAAAAATTAAAAGGAAATAAATAGGACATCTGAACAGCTCAGCTTGAAAAACTTTCTGTATTTTCCTGTGTAAGAACTTCCAGGAAAAGAAAACTGCCTGCAGTGTTTGATATGACCTGAACAAGCAATGTAACACTAAGTTCAAGTCATTTCACCATGAAGATCCATATCCATTAAATGGAATTAAAGAAGATGAAGAACACAGTTCCCAAAAAAGAGGCATGCCTTACAGAGAACTTCCAGCCATTGCATGCCATGGTGCCTGCCCAGCACGTTAAGGACTCCTGCTGATTCTCCAGGGGATGCTATGCTGAGATGAACACAGCACAGGGAAATCCTTCCCAAAGCCTCCCCTATGAAGAACACCAAAACCAAATCTATTTGGGCCATAAAACCCCATTCATTGAGCTGTAACTGATATATCTTGCAGAGCAATCTAATTTACTTTGGGAACTTTGCGGAATTCACGAGAATGATTTTCCTCTTAAATCCTACATTCTTCCAAACTGTTCCAAAAGATGGTTGGAAAACAGAGCTGTTGGCACTTTCCCTCTAATTCCTGAATGTGTGGGTTTGAGGCTAACACCCCACTGCACGTTCCCCCTCTCTCTGCCCTGTTCATCCAGAGGAGAGTGTGAGGGGATGCCTGTTCCCTAACACTACCTGGCACAAACTGCACATTACCATAACAGCCTGACTTACTTAGATTTATACATTCATTCACAAAGCAGTAATAGGAAACATACTTTATGCTAACCCTCCTATTTGTCTGCATTTTGAGGCTACAGTAGCCTTTCTTAAATCAATGTTACAAGTAAGATTTCCACAAGCAGCCTAGAAGCACATATTAAACATATTTACACTGAAGATTTTATTTGCTGCAAAACACTAAATGTTACATTTATATTATAATCTCATGCAAAAGTTCACTCCTTCAGACTTTTCTTGTCCAAAACACTGCTGTATTTAATCACATACTTATTTCTTTGATGTCTCACACTTAGAACTTTACAAACCTATGCAAATACAAATGCACTCGTTTTGAAGAGTTAGTTTCTATATGAAATGTTATCTGTCCTATAACAACTTTGGTGGCTTAGCCTGTTTTAACTACCATGGAAGGGTTCTTTGCTTACCTAGCAATATTTTTCAAGGCTGGTGAATTAGAATGGTAAGTCATAAAAAGAACTGGTGGATGCTTCCCCTCCTCATCAATGACAATAACAAATTTAAGTGGAAAATCATTAAGGAAACATATGGGTGCTATGTTTAAACAGATCATTAATAGTACACAATGTAAGAACCCAGCAGAATGTTTTTAAAGTAGTTCTGAAACCAAGTACATGACTTCCAGCTATAATCTAACACTGTATTTACTATACAAACAACTTCCTATGCAGAGTTAATATATCCAGGCAAACTGTAAAACCTGGTACAGCTTGTAGGGACTTCCTCTGATCCTGAAACCCCTGAACTGCAGCCTCCTGAACTTTGCATCTATTGAGGAAGTCCTGACTTTGGACCAAGAGTTGGCAGAGAGGCGGGGGGGATGGTGGGAGGGTCGACAAGCCCCTCTAGCAAAACCCCGCGTCACCTCTTGCCCTCGGTTTTCAGCACTTCAGCGCTGGGGTCGGTGCGATCCGTGCCCGGGCTCCCCTGCCTACCGGGGGACACTTCGGGGGCTCTTGCCCATCCTGCAGCACCCTCCCGGGGCACAGGACATCCCCTCCCCGCCCCTCGTACCATTGAGCTGGTTGTAGACCACTTCCTCCAGGTGGTCCAGGCGCTGCAGGATGG